>JAPWDM010000012.1:13383475-13992046 GCA_035578155.1 Brachynemurus nebulosus | reverse complement strand
TTATGAATTCGTATTTTAATCTATGACTTTTTTTTACTAATAATTTCATTAAAAATAATATAAGTTAAATATAAGTACGTATTTTGATCCTCATTTTATTTAAATTTGAAGTAGGTATACAAGTTTTTATTTTGGATAAAAACTGTTCAAAGTGTTACTGGAGATGGTTTGTGTATAAGGTGGTTAATATCTATTAACCCTAGAATCATACGTTAGTCTACGTTAATCATACATCGACGTCACTTTGACGAATGGACTTTTACGGAGAGTTTTAGAGTTTATTTGCAAAAAACATTTTTTTTTTACATAACAATACTACAAATGCGAACAAAATATTTACAAAAATTGGATTTGGAAAAATTTTTTAATATAAATATTTATTAATTTTTTAAATTTTTTTATCAAAGCATATTCTCATTATAAAAATTAAAAAATAGATAAATACATCAATTGTATCATAAGACATGTCTTTCAAATAATTAATTTATGAACTATTATGTGAAATTTCTCGGTCACAAATATTCCCGTACATATGTAGTTATTTCCTGATTAGGCACATTTGTAAATTTTCTAAAATTTGTTAGTAATTTTTCGAATAAGATTTCAAAAAATAATAAAATTAAATTATTTTCCACAATATAAATTGTTAATCTTTTATTAAGTCACTTGAAAAGCATTCTTTGGTTTTCGATTCAATATATTAAAACGTCAGTATTATGCCGTCTCTATAAGTCAAACAGCTGTAATCACCTTTCATATTATCATTACCATTGAAAAAATTAATCATAACATCCATATCTTTAATAAATTTTAGAAAAATTAGGAAAACTTTTATAAGTAAAGTACAAACTCTCTAAAAAAAACATCGGTTAATCATACATCGTCGTCCTTTTGACGCACACTATTTCAATACAAACAAAACAACAGTAACTATAAACAAAATTTATACATTTGCTGTGTTATAATAACAAATAAATTAGATAACAGAAGTTTCACGACAAGCAGGTTTCACGACAAGTTGTAGTATTGGAGCAGGTAGAGAAGTTCGTTCGTCATTTTGACGAGTACGTATGATTCTAGGATTAATCTCTGGCATTGTACTTATTGAAAACAAATAGACGACGACAGTTTTGATGAAAAAATCCAAAATTCTATGAAAATGTACCTAATCGATCATGTTTTACAACAGATAAGCAGTATAGATAGCAGAGATAAATAATCCGACCATTAAAATGGAAAATTCACAAATTTCTTTTTTTTTTAATTTTTACAAGAACAGAGAGAATGCTAAAACATGAAGCTTCAAAATTTATACTTTTGTAAGGTATAAATACGACGATTACAAGCCGGGCTGGCAAGAGAAATAACGGGCCCCGCCAGGTACAATCAAAAATTTTCAAACATTTTTTTCTTATTTTCTCCAAAAATACAGTTGACAAGGAAAAAAAAACTTTTTCTCACTTTCTCCGGGCTTCTAACAGAGGCTCCGGTCCTTTTTCATTACCCGGACTTCCGGGCAATTTCCTACACCCGACTCCCCTCCCTCCGACCCTGACTACAAGTCCTTTAGTATACATGATGACGTCATAAGATTTAAAAACATATTATCCACAATAACAACATCGTATGTGTAAATTAAAAATCACAAAGTGATTGAAAAAATTATCCGGATCGGCCGGGAATCGAATCCAGGATCTCCTGGTAACTAGCCAGGTGTGCTATCCATTACACCATCGATCCTTTGCTCGACAGGCGCCCGACACAAACAACATTCAATCACCTATGTGTATGTACTCTCTGTAATGCGAGAAGCAGTTACAATTTTTCAATTTCAAATATTATCGAGTGCTTGTGAAATCGAGTGTTTCAGTTTAAGACGGTTCTACACGATGCTACGAACACCTTCCAACATTGGACGTTCGATGGTTCATCGCATCGTGTGGCTGTTGTTCGAACCTACGAGTGTCCAATGTCGAGCGTCAAACATTCGCATTTGGCCATATCCCGTTCGATGTCGGTATTCTTGCACCGAGTCAAAGGGATGCTTCGAACGTTTGAAGGTCAATGTTGGTTGCGTTGGTTGGTTCGACTCAGCAGCTGCACGACTCGTTCATGTGAAGAGAGACAACATCAGTGTATAACATTAGAGATAACATCAGACAGATAACAGCCTCGTCCACTGAGTACCAACACATCATCATTCGTATTGGATCAAACATTCGATTCACCGTGTAGCAGATACATTCGTCGCACCAACTATCGAACTTAATTGCCTCAAACGTTCGATCGAACGTTGGAAGGAACGTACGTAGCATCGTGTAGAACCGGCTTTAGCTGAACGATAAGTGAACATATGAATACTACGTGTGTTGAAATGCAGACAAAAGTCTGTCATACGTAGTAGTGTTTCACAAGCACTCGATAATATTTGAAATTGAAAAAAAAAAAAAAAAGAAAAAAACAAAACAAAAACTTCGTATGTGCAAAAAAGGTTTGGTTTAAATTTTTAATAAAATTTGGGTAATAAAATGGTGAAATATTCTTTTTCCTCAACAAAATTTTATAACTCCACTCCCTTCTGAACTTCGTTTCAGGCATTTCAATCACTATTAACTCAACAACTTCCCGGTGAACATCATATACAACTAAATTATAACACTTTATTTTCTTGTACTTTTAATATAAAAGTCATTTGATAAATGATCTCTGCGCAAGTTATATAAACGCGGCATTTCATACAACCATATATATTATTCGTTTGATATTAATATTTGTATTATAATTTTCTTGGAATTATTAGAAAAAAAGAAATTCTTCAATTTTCAAGAAAAGATCTCATAAATTAACAAAACACCAAACACTTTTTTTTCATGAACTACTTGGAAAATATGTTTCCGTTTTAACTATTACATACATCCGGCCCGGTTCAAATGATGAATAATTATTTACGCAACAAAAAACCCTGTATTATAACTTAATTTTAGATATCCTGATTAAAAGGAGATCCACAAAAACACAAAGAACATTAATAGTCCAATTTGTCCGCAATATTTCTTTTTTAATTTTTTAGCAAATTTCCGAATTGAAAATTCAGCTATTACGCCCACTGTCATGACACAACTTGAGTCCGAAACAGAAATTTGTTTTGAGGTCCCTCGAAACCGAAAATAACATTCATTAAAATTTATATATGTATGTATGTATATATATATATATATATATATATATATATATATATATATATATATATATATATATATATATATATATGTGTGTATATGTATATGTATGTATGTTTATATGTATTCGCACGATAACTCAAAAACGAAACATTCTAGTTTTACGAAATGTGATTGAAACGTTGGAAATCCAAAAATCTTGGATGAGTTTTTCAGCCAGACACGTCGGATGCCAGGAACATGGTTTTTGTTCTTGCAAAAAATTAGTTTTTTGCCAAAATTTCCACTTATTCAAAAATTTTTGCAAAATTTTTTTACACCATTTAAAAGAGGAGAAAAAATTACATAAAAAAGGGTTTCCGAGAAAAACTAATCTTTATAAACGAAAATTCGCTATGTTATGCAGGATGCTGTGACCGGCAGCGGTGGATTTACCCTGAGTGCCGCTCTAGGCTCCATGAAAAATGCCGCCCCTGCTCTATCCTAAAAAGCTAAAAAAAATTCCTTAATAACTTTTTAATACTTTCTCCTAATAAAAGTAAGTTACAAGCAAAAAGAAAAGTCAATTATAAATTTTGCCGTCCCAAAAATCTGCCGCCCTAGGTTCCAGCCTACTCAGCCTGCTGTTAAATCCGCCACTGGCGACGGGGGTAATTTTAATTTTAAATTATTCAAAATAGAGCCTGCAAAGGCTCTCCAGCAACAAACTTCACACTCAAGCTCAAAAATCACACTTTAGTCCCTTGGTGTATAATATACTATTTACCCCTTGTATACAATTACAGTCGACTCTCGTTAATTCAAACCTGCGATAATTCGAACCTCTCTATAATTCAAAGTTATCACGAGTTCCCTACAAAATCTCTTTTTATTTCGAACTTAATCAATTCATTTTTAGGCACTTGGTAATTCGAACGAAAAAATCATTGCTACGTAACAAAACTACACGTTAATTCGAAATCATCGGCGTCAAACACTCGACAATTCAAAGTTGCAGAGAGAAAGAGACAGAAAGATTGTAAGTAAGGATGTTATGGATATGAAATTTCGGATACAGATACGGATACGGATATTTATAAACATTTTTTTCGGTTTCGGTTTCGGTTACGGATATGTGAAAATATCGGATAATATTTCGGATACGGTTACGGTTACGGATAATTGCCTTCAGTGAACCTTTTTTTTTAGAAAAAAGGGAAAATTTTTACCCCAAAAAGTGAACACCAAACACAAATCACCGGAAATCTGTCAAAAGAAATATATGCAGCAAAAATTTGCTTCGATTTAACGTCAGTTTTCCTACGGCAGTTGTATGTTATTATCCGAAACAAATCCGAAACTTTTATTTTCGGATACGGTTTCGGTTTCGGATATGTAATTATTTCGAATATCCGATAATTTCGGTTACGGCTACGGATATCCGTAACATCCCTAATTGTAAGTATATTTTGATTGATTTTGAACCATTTGAACCATTTAATATTTCAAACACTCGATAATTCGTAATATTTTAAGAGCCCCTCAAGTTTCGAATTAACGAGAGTCAACTGTATTTATTTAAATTATCGAAAATGTTTTTCTTCAAAGGTTCCTGTTTACTTCTATCATTATTTTTAATTACAATTCCAAACGTTCAATTCTGATTTTACCACCCGAATTGTGGTTTAAAACGTTTGTGACAAGTCACTAACTTTCTTAACTATTCTTATGTATCCATATAACAATACCAGATAAATAAATCTTTTGTAAGCTTTGTGTCAAACAATAATTTATGCCTGCTGTGAATATTTAAAAGATTAACCGGATTTGGTATGGGCAAATGATTAAAAACATTTGTTAAAAGTTAATATTTATAGGAAATACTTTTTTTTCTGTCCAAAAATTTGAATACATAAATCACAATAATTCTGTTAACACTTCCTACATGTATGTGTGATAATACCTAAATGGATTTAAAATGACTCTTTAACAGCATTAACCCTAGAATCATACGTTGGTCTACGAGTCAAGTTAAACATACATGGGCGTCATTTTGACGAATGGACTTTTTACGGGGAGTTTTAGAGTTTATTTGCAAAACACATTTTTTTTACGTAACAATACTATAAAAGCGAACAAAATATTTAAAAAAATTGGATTTGGAAAAATCTCTTAATATAAATATTTATTAATTTTTTTAATCTTTTTATCAAAGCATATTTTCATTATAAAAATTAAAAAATAGATAAATACATCAATTGTATCATAAAACATGTCTTTCAAATAATTAATTTATGAACTATTATGAGTCAGTGGACATGTGTGACTTTACAGAATGTGAAATTTCTCAGTCATAAATATTCCTATAGATATGTAGTTATTTCCCCATTAGGCACATTTGTAAATTTTCTAAAATTTGTTAGTAATTTTTCGAATAAGATCTCAAAAAATAATAAAAATTAAAATATTTTCCACAAAATAAATTATTAATCTTTTATTAAGTCGTTCGAAACGCATTCTTTAGTTTTCGATTCAATATATTAAAATTTCAGTATTATGTCGTCTCTATAAGTCAAACAGCTGTAATCATCTTTCACATTATCATAATCATTGAATAAATTAATTATAACACCCATATCTTTAATAAATTTTAGAAAAATTAGGAAAACTTTTATATGTGGAGTACAAAATCTTTAAAAAAAAAACATCGGCTAATCATACATCGTCGTCCTTTTGACGCACACTATTTCAGTATAAAAAAAAACGACAATAGCTATAAACAAAATTTATACGTCTTATGCGTGTTATAATAACAAATAAATTAGATAACAGAAGTTTCACAGCAAGCAGGCAACGACAAGTTGTAGTATTGGAGCAGGTAGAGAAGTTCGTTCGTCGTTTTGACGAGTACGTATGATTCTAGGGTTAAATACCTATTTTCTTTATCTGAGTCGAACGTTAATAATCTTTTTAGGAATTGTTAAAATTCTAAGGAAATGATCGTCGAGGATGCAGCAGACGTAATAGGAATTCGCGTAAATAACAGCTAGTTTGGTTAAAATGATTTATTCAAAATTAATGAGCGATATTCTAAAGGTTGCTCATGCTCATGCTCATGCTCATACTCATGCTCATGCTCATGCTCATGCTCATGCTCATGCTCATGCTCATGCTCATACTCATACTCATACTCATACTCTACTTGCTCATACTTACTTTGCTTCATTTGCTTACAATAATTTTCGTATACCTTTTCCAACAATTTTTGAGATGACTTCGAGAGGGTGTTATTAGTGACCATAAACTTTCAAGATGTGAAATTATTTTATTGCTTACAACAAATACCACCCTATGTTCACTCCAATTGTATTTAAATTTGTTACCTGTTTCACAAGCAACGGTTTCTTTTTGCATTCATACAGATAAGTAGGTAACATGCTGCGAACAATACTGCTGATTATTGCCGTACTTGAAAAGTCATCTCATTTAAATATTGAAAACCTATACTTACGTACATAAATTATATACCTACATTTTTTTAAAGTCTGCGTTGAAATGTATTCACAATTATTGTCAATAATTTTATGAAGGGTCATCTTTTTTTATATTTTTTACAACTTGGACTAGTGAAGGTACATATTTGTACAGATTAATTTCTTTTATTTAATAAAAACAGGTGAATTTTTAAGAAATTGTTCTAAATAGATATTTATGATAATTGTTATTTTCTTATTTTTAATATGAATTTATATAAATATAAAATCCTTATATAGAGTCTATGTCAGACTAAACTTTTTTAGTTAGTTAGACTAAAGTTATATAATATTATGATAATAATTATTCATTCAATCATTTGTTGAAAGGTCTATATTATGTGTGTGGAAATATTTGGATAACTTATAACTTTTCCTATAAATTAAATATATCAAAGAACGGACAGATTTTTATTTTATCTGTATTAATTATTTTTAGTTTAAGAAATTTTACCCTAATTTTTAAAGTTTTATTTTTGTAAAATATTGCATTAATTTGGACATCTAAATTTGTATGTTTGACTGTATTGCATATTTGTATAAAAAATATGTTACTTTGCTAAATATTTTATTCAAAAATTAATATAATAGTTATTTGTAATATTTTCCAAAATTTATATTTTCCAAAATATTTTTTCAAAAATCAAGTATTCTCTATGTTCAAGATTTCTCTGAGCGATACTTTTGACACTAAGAGTGGAGGACAGTAATTTCTAACCGTTTTCTCATACTGTACATTTTTACATTCTATGAAATATAAGGCATTGGTAATTATTGATTATAATGAAAATTACTGTTTTGCTACTAAATCATGTAAACCATCAATCTGTAAATGTTTAATTTTAAAAACTAAGCTTGCACATAATTTTAGTCCCATCAGTAACATAAAATTTTAACAATCAATTAACCTATCGGTTCCTTGTTTTATTTAAAATTAACAAGCTTTTCCATAAATAACATTGGAAAATTTTTCGATAGTTAACAATCGACGATTATGCATTAGAAAAATTTCATACAAATATGCAATACAGTCAAACATACAAATTTCGATGTCCAAATTAATGCAATATTTTACAAAAATTGAACTTTAAAAATTAGGGTAATATTTATTAAACTCAAAATAATTAATCCAGATAAAATAAAAATCTGTCCATTCTTTGATATATTTTAATTTATAGGAAAAGTTAATTTAAACATTTACAGATTGATGGTTTACATGATTTAGTAGCAAAACAGTAATTTTCATTATAATCAATAATTACCAATGCCTTATATTGCACAGAATGTAAAAATGTACAGTATGAGGAAACGGTTAGAAATTACTGTCCTCCACTCTTAGTGTCAAAAGTATCGCTCAGAGAAATCTTGAACATAGAGAATACTTGATTTTTGAAAAAATATTTTGGAAAATATAAATTTTGGAAAATATTACAAATAATTATTATATTAATTTTTGAATAAAATATTTAGCAAAGTAACATATTTTTTATACAAATATGCAATACAGTCAAACATACAAATTTCGATGTCCAAATTAATGCAATATTTTACAAAAATAAAACTAAAAATTAGGGTAATATTTCTTAAACTCAAAATAATTAATACAGATAAAATAAAAATCTGTCCGTTCTTTGATATATTTTAATTTATAGGAAAAGTTACTAGTTATCCAAATATTTCCACACACATAATGATAGACCTTTCAACAAATGATTGAATGAATAATTATTATCATAATATTATATAACATTAGTCTAACTAACTAAAAAAGTTTAGTCTGACATAGACTCTATATAAGGATTTTATATTTATATAAATTCATATTAAAAATAAGAAAATAACAATTATCATAAATTTCTATTTAGAACAATTTCTTAAAAATTCACCTGTTTTTATTAAATAAAAGAAATTAATCTGTACAAATATGTACCTTCACTAGTCCAAGTTGTAAAAAATATAAGAAAAGATGACCCTTCATAAAATTATTGACAATAATTGTGAATACATTTCAACGCAGACTTTGAAAAAATGTAGGTATATAATTTATGTACGTAAGTATAGGTTTTCAATATTTAAATGAGATGACTTTTCAAGTACGGCAATAATCAGCAGTATTGTTCGCAGCATGTTACCTACTTATCTGTATGAATGCAAAAAGAAACCGTTGCTTGTGAAACAGGTAACAAATTTAAATACAATTGGAGTGAACATAGGGTGGTATTTGTTGTAAGCAATAAAATAATTTAACATCTTGAAAGTTTATGGTCACTAATAACACCCTCTCGAAAAGTCATCTCAAAAATTGTTGGAAAAGGTATACGAAAATTATTGTAAGCAAATGAAGCAAAGTAAGTATGAGCAAGTAGAGTATGAGTATGAGTATGAGTATGAGCATGAGCATGAGCATGAGCATGAGCATGAGCATGAGCATGAGCATGAGCATGAGCATGAGTATGAGCATGAGCATGAGCAACCTTTAGAATATCGCTCAATAATTTCATTATAATCTTTAATTATGTATTTATAAAACGTTTAATTTATTATTGCTAATATTTTTGAGTGACAAGCAAATACATAATATGGTTAAACGTTTCTATTCTATTTGTCAAAGAAGGATAAAGCACAAAGAGCATTCCATCAACTAGAGAAAGAGAAAATTTAAAACGTTTTTCGTATTCGAAAGCACGTTTCAAATAATTTTAAGAAGTTAGTCTATTTCATAATTGAATTTACACACACACAAGGTGTTATTGTGGAGAAAAATGTAAAAATCAATGAGCATTTAACACACTTCATAGAATGAATTTTATAAAGATATTAAAATTTCATTTGTTTGTGATGTTGATACGTTGGTGGGGGCGCTGAAAACTGAAATATTTGAAAAATAACCGACTTTCCTAAAGACATTTATAGAAAATAGATTTTTTGTTTAATCTAGATTCAAATTTCTTTTCTCGTAGACAGTTTTAAAATTTTTGATAAAATTATCACCTTCAACCATACGTTATGCAAATAGCTCGGAAGTCGATTTTAGAATCAAATTAACCAACCAAAATAAAATTTTGGTTTTAATTTAGTAGTGTAGGGTAAAGACTTAATGAATGGGATACTTTTTTAAAAATCGTCTTAACTTCAAAACCAAATAATCAAATATTTTCATTCTTACGGCATAAGATACTTCAAACATTACTTTATATTTTAAACTAAAAAAAAAGATCTTATTCATTTTAAATAATAGCGAATTTTTTTGTTTGGAAAAAATTAGATTTTTGTGCCATTCAGTAATTTCATTCTCATTGAATGGGACAAGAAGAATATTGAGTGGGACATATGTAATACAATGTAAAATTCATGCGGTTTATACAGGTTAGTAAAAATATGGAAATGGTCAAAAATCTCAACGGGAAAGCATGTTTGGGATAAATGATGAGGACAAAAGTCTCGGCATTTTTCACGGCGCATCCGATGGTGACCTTGACTTTGAGGTCAAGGTCAAAATTCAAGGTCAAAATTCAAGGTCATATTCATAATGTCCCACTCAATATTCCTTGTAAAGTAACAAGTCAAAGTCAAGAAATAAAAAGTACAAAACCTCAATGCGCAAACAATACTTATTTAACCATAGTCTATACTAAGCGGTTTAATAATCAACTAATAGAATTTATCTAGGCATAATAGTTATCGTAGAATATTTAGTAATTTATAAAAAAATAAAAGTTACTTTTTCTGTTTAAAATCGTATTTCCTAATTTTTGTTGAAACAAACGGAAAATCGTTAACACATATATCGCACATAAAAATAGTTATATAAAAGACACCTAATGACTGTAAAACAAATTTCTACTAACGGTTCCCTGTTAGCTAAAACTCATTTGTCCCATTCAATAATCGTCCCATTCATTAAGTATCTCCCCTATATACCTACTTAGGAAAGAAAAAACCAACATATAGCTACAAGAAGGAAAAGTATACTAACCCGACTAATTTGAGTATATGCGACTATCCCTGCAACGCGCTTTAGGGCCTAAAGGATCCAGAAAACCAAAAAAGGTAGGTGGAAATTTTTCCAATGTTATACGTTTGTTTGCTTCTAAATCAATGAATATCTCCAAATCTACTGAAGCCAACGTTATGAAACCAAACTCAAAATAATTTTGTATATGCCTAAGACATTAAAGGGGGTAAAATTTGGTCACACTTTACCAAGTGATTCTAGATTTATCGTCATTTTTAACATTTCGAAAAAATCGAAAAATTTTAAGTTTTTGTTGACTTTGTCCGGACTTGGTTTATGCAAATCGATGAAACCTGCACAGATTCACCTAATATAAGGAAATTTAAAAAAATTTTCTTGCTTTTTTTTATTAAAAAAAATCTTTATCAGTTTTAAAATTTTTTTTATGATTTTGCAGCAAGTAGGACTAGTAGCATATTAATCGACAGTAGAATTTTCAAAATGGCATTACAGTGAACTCAGTGAGCGTTACAACAATATAATTTTTAGAAATTTCAGTTTGAAACAGCTTTGTCCCCGATAATTTCCCTTAAATAATGCTTTCCTTTCTCTAATAATTTCTCTTAATTGGGTCGACTTAATCGACTTGAGTCGATTTATACAGCATCAATACTGTAGCTAGCACTGATTGGGACCTATATCAAATTTTACTTACATACATATGTTGGGGGCCCTGTATCATTGATACGGCTACCACCGTACTGGCTACGCCTGCGTACAGTATTCGACTCAACCAAGGGGCCAAACAACTATTATGATAGTTAGTATTCCGAGTGTAGCAGAAAAGTGACGTAAAATCCTCCCCACTTCGCATTACTATCTTGTGTGGGTATCCACTGCTTGTAGTGGTGTTGGTTTGTGTTTGCTTCTGTATGCGTATTCACACACACAACTACAAAACACGTATTATCAGATAGACCAACGTGCAGCTCAAGCAATAATGGTATTACAATACATAAGAATCGTAGTGTATTCGGTGACCTACACCGACTGACTAAATGTCAAGCTGTGACAGACCAACAAATGACACCAAGCGAGCTACACTTTTTTTTATTTTAGTTTGCTTCTAGTGTTCTATGGACTCAATTGACTTGCACCCTTAAAGTCGATATGCACCAATAGGGTTCTTGACTGAAGTTACGCAAATATTCTAAAAGCATTGTTTTTCCATGTCAGTTAAGTGATTTTTTTATTTTCGACAGATTCTGTAAAAAATCATCAAAAAAAGTAACCCTACAATTTTAAATGAGAAAAAGGCGGGAAAAACACCTCGCTATAGTGACGTCACAGTTTGAAGCAACTAAACGTCAATGTCAATATTTATAACCTCAAAACATTGATTATATTCATAAAAAGTCAAAGTAAAAGCAAGTATTTATTTGAATTCTGGTCGATTATTATTACTATACATATATATATATATATATATATATATATATATATATATATATATATATATATATATATATATATATATATATAAGCTAATAGAAATATTCAATAGAAAACACAATTTTATCTCATCGATGAAAATTATCAAAATCGACATATCTAGCTACAAAATGTTACGTCATATTCAAGAAATGGCGCGTTTTCACTAATTTGAATATTTGTTGAAAAATGGCGATTTTCAAAATAAAATTTCTAAATAGTTATCAAATCTTTTTATGTTTCATCATTAAAATTGGACATATGTAATGATAATGCATAGAATATTATTTAACATTTGACACAAATTTTAAATACAGTCAAGTACCGCAGGGGTCGGCACCTGCGGCCCGCCGGCCGCATGCGGCCCCTTGAAAGCTTTCATGTGGCCCGCCAAGCAATACAACTTTTCGAACAATTTGCTCTGCCTATGCAGAGTTGAGCATACTTTATACTTTTTTTGTTCTCCGATGTTTTATAACATGTAAATAAAATTGTTACTAAAAATTTTTTCTCATCTTGATTTTTAATAATATTTATATTAATTTGTGTTAAAATAAAGAAAATACCCCTGTCGCAGTATCCTGCATAATATAGCGAATGCCCGTTTACAAAAATTAGTTTTTCGCGGAAACTACTTGACATAGAATTATTGTTCAAAAATCCTTTTTATGTGATTATTTTCCGCTCTTTCCAACGGTGTAAGAAAATATGGCAAAAACTTGAGGAAATTTGGGCAAAAAACTCACTTTTTCTGCAAAAATTTTTTAGGCATAAATGCCTAAAAATCCATTCCGGGCATCGGACGTGTCTGACTTTTTGGACTTACAATATTTTTACCAAATTTCTGAAGTAGCATCAAGACAGTGACTCTAATAGCTGAATTTTTGATTCGAAAATTCGTTAAAAAAAACCTACTTAAGCCACATACTACACTGATAAATATTTGACTGTGCGGCCCGCTAAAAATTATTTTCTTTTTAAATGGCCCGCCATCCAAAAAAGGTTGCCGACCCCTGAAGTACCGTATTATGCAAATTACCCGCATCTAATATCATCCGTCTCTGAAGTTTTGTTCTACACTTTTTCATTAATTCTCATTGAATAAAAAATACACATAGTATATAGGCATACTGCATTATTAAGCCTCATCATCACTCACGATGCATTTTAAATGGTATTCGGCTGACGTATGGTCTTATGATGATGCAGTTAGCTGTCCAAACAACTCGTTATCCTTTTGACAAATCTCCAACACAACGCACAGAGATAAAATCCACACACAAAACCAACACACAGTCATTCAGACACCAAACCACACATTTAAATACATACATGAATGGAAAAAAAGAAAAGAGCACCCAGTTAAATAACCACATCATCTTCAGCGAGCATTATACTACTCCTTTTTACTCATCGTCATCATCATCTGAGCTGATTATGTGCCACAAAACACACGTACAATTTTAATCATCCTTGATTTTGTTTGCGCATGAAATATGGAGTGAAACGAAGAAAAGTTGGGTTTTGTGAAATTGCAACAATTTACAATTTACAATTAATTAAAAATCACATAGTGATTGAAAAATTATCAAAATTGGATCGGCTGGAACTCACGATACATATTTGAAAAAAAGAAATGTTTTAAAAACATAAAAGACCCCCTGTGGCGCGGGTCGTTTTATAACAATGACTGTGTTACGCATACATATGCATGCTAGTTTGGAACCAAAATATGAACACAACCCCCAATTTGAATATATGCGGTTTTCACTGGATCTTGATGTTCTAGAACCTAAAGAATCCAGAAAACCAAAAATCCGGATGGAACTGTTCCGGATTTGAACGTTCTATATGAAATTTTGATACGTTGTGCAGTGGTTCTGGAATTACGGCTATTTTTAATTTTTTGGAAAAATCGAAAAGTTTAGTCTCTTTCGATTATAAAAATTGATGAAATTTTAAGGGCAATTTTTTTTCTTTCATAAATCTTGTGACACTCAAATCTTGAAGATTTTTATTTTTCTGTTTTTTTTTTTTTTTTTTTTTTTTTTTTTAACGATCCTTATCTTATTAGAAACGAACAACTTTTGAAATTTTGCAGGAAGGTAGAAGTTATAGCATAGGTACTTCCAATCAACAATCGATTTTTTCAAAATGGCATCGTAGTGGGTAGGAGTGACTGGAAATATGGTCTTCTTCTCTGGGAGGGAGCAGAGTCAATTATCACGTAACTAATTATTAAATAATTAACGGTTATTTCGAATTCTAATCATTTAAATTTATTTGTCAACTTCCCCGTAAAAAGTTATTGTAATGAGTCCGATTTTCAAAAATTCCAATTTTAACATATCTCCATGTTTCTCTCCCTCCCACCCCCCTGTCACTCTCTCTCTCTCTTTCTCTCTAAAAAAAAGGAAGTACTATTTGTACTTTTATGTCTCCAGTCCCACCATTAAAAAATCTCACAAGCTGCCACTATTTAAAACCATTTTTTGTAGGAGCACTCCATAGAATTCTTATAGATATATTCACGTACAATTATTGTGTCTGTAATTCCGTACATTGTACGACCGTGTAAACGGTGTAAACAGATAAATCTTAAACTTCATCACGTCAATCAGTCAAAATTATTCAATGTAACATTCTGCACATTCCATTTAATAATTTTTAACACTGAATTTATTTGAATTTTAGTGCAGTAAGGCAGTTGCAATCCTATACTGTTTATTTGCAATTTTAAAAATCTGCATTGTAACAATTTAAACACCCAGTTATATACCTACCTTACAATATTAAAACAATATTTCTACTTGATTTAATTCTAATATTAAAATTTGTCGAAAATTCAAAATATTTAAATTACCGCGGGCAAAATTGGTCATTTGGCTTGACTTGATTAACTAACAATCATTTGTTTATTTATTTTGATCAACCAACCTAATTATCTAACAAAATTTTGACCTCATTAAATATGGAAAATTGTATTTTCTAACAATAACATTTTGTCGTTTCTATATCTGAAAAAAATTCGAGAAAAAAAACGTTTTTTTCTCTGTAATAGATTTATTTAACGATAAACGTTCGTAAAAACATGTGTAAAATATTAGAAGAAAACATTTTAAACACCAAAATATGAATTTAAAATTTGACATTTGATTGTTAAACAAAAAGAACAGTCATAAATTTGAATAAACGAACATATTTTGAAATACCCAATGGGATGTATTAAATATCCCGTCGTTCTTTTGTTTTTAATTTACACGAAATTTAAAATTTTTCCATCTTGTCACTTCAATTATTTCAAAGTTTCAAACTTTCATTCACATAAAATTATGTGTAAAATTTTTTTAAATTAATATACCTAATAAAATTAGATTTGTTTGTGTGTTTTATTTCAACCAGAACCATGTAAATTGCTAATATTTGTCATACGCTAGTTAAAATATTGAAAAGTATAAAGTCAAGTTTATACCTTAAAATGTTTAGCTTGTGAATAAAAATTATTGTAATGATGGTGGGAGCACCAATAAGACGAAATTTATACTAATCTGTACAGAAACAATTTGAATTTCTGAACTGAAATATTTATTTTTGAATCTCCTGCTACACTTCATTTAATGCGACGTTTCAAAATTTTACATTAATAATTCATTTATTCCAAGAATTTCTCTTCTGTTTCAAACTTCGTATGCATTATCAGACAGATGGACCTGTTTACTAGGCAAAATTTTAAATTTTTACCATCATTTTTCACTTATTATTTACACGAAAAGTTTGCATTTTTTCGAATAAATTTATACATATTTATAATAGCTAGTAAACTAGTAAAAACGCGACAGCACAGCTGGTGTTACTATGGCTTTAAAATCAGTTAAATTTAGCAATACAATTTTTCTTTCATTTTTGTCATGTTTATTTACAATGAAATGACCAAAATAAAAAGTTCCCTATCATTTTTTTCGCTGTAAAAATCTGTCCTAACGTTTTTTGTTTCACAGTAAATATGAAAGAATTACAATATTCTTGTGGAACTTAATACTGATGAGTTAAAATGTCTTAAAACAAAAATTTCCTATTTTCCATAAGAGTAGGTACATGTATTTTGCTATGTATTTTAATGTATTTTTTTCAAAAATGGACTTCCCAATCAACATAAAACGTTAAGGAAATTTTTTTATTCTAATATCTGTCGAATTTTGTATATTTCAATTGGTTTTTATTATTTTTTCGTAATAATCCATTCTGTTTAAGTATTGTTGTTTAATATGAATGTATGTTTCCTAACTAAAAAATTGCTAGTAATCTAAGAGAGAGTACTACATTTCATTTGGAAAGTGTATTTTGGAACGGTTAAAATCTTTTTGTCAGTACTAAATTGTCCACCATATTGAATAAAGATATCCAATTCTCAACTACTTTAGAAGAGATCTCAAGGCATTCTTAGTTTATCTTCCTCCGTTCTTAAATTTTATGTTTTTTTTTAGTTAATTAAACAGAACCCAAATGAGATTTATACGACATGATGAATTGTGACATATACGAGGTGTGTTCAAAAAGTAAGGTGACTTTTCAAATTTCTCGGGCTACGTACATTCGTTTTTCGATTTTTTTATTTTGTTGCGTTAGTACACTCGTGCCGAACATATGTTCACAGTTTCAGCTATATAAAATTCTTTGCTTATTTGTGAGAGGCATAATGGTTAGAAGTGTTTGGTGTGCTCGGCGATTTTCTGCTGTCAAAAAATGGATCAAAGGATTTGCATCAAATTTTGTGTGAAAAATGGAATTAAGTGCTTCAAAATACTCGAAATGTTAACAGTGGTATACGGTGAGTCTACTCTGAGTAAAAAAAATGTTTATAAGTATTACAAGCTCTTCCAAGAAGGCCGAGAAGATGTCAATGACGAACCTCGCTCTGGACACCCTAGCACGTCAAGAACTGATGAAAACTTGAAAAAGTGAAGAAAATGGTATTGGGAAATCGTCGAATCACCATTAGAGAAGTTGTTGAGTATTAACTTGAAGTCATACACCGTTTGCGAGAAGCGATATGAAAAAAAAACGTCTGAAATTTTGGGAAAACAATTCATGGCTTTTTCATCACGATAAGCACTTGCTCACTTATCGTTGCTTGTGCATGGTTTTTTACCCAAAAACAACACCATAATCATGCCTCAGCTACCATATTCACCGGATTTAGCCCCTGCGACTCTTTTCTGTTCACAAAACTGACAAAACCCATGAAAGGATGGAGATTTTCAACGATTAAGGAGATAAAAACTGCATCGCCGGAAGAGCTGAAGGCTATACCAAAAAGTGCATATCAGAAGTGTTTCGAGGATTAGAAAATGCGTTGGCACAAGTGTATTGTATCTTAGGGAGATTACTTTAAAGGGGACAACATGAATATTGATGAATAAATAAAAGGTCTTTGGTAAAAACATAAAGTCACCTTACTTTTTGAACACACCTCGTATTTCGAACAAGTCTAGTGTAATATCGACATTACCTCATAACGTATAATAACAAATCTATCACATCAGATATATGATATTATTTTTAAAAGTTAATGCGTTAAATTTTTTGTTTAAAACACATGCATGCCTTTCACATTAAATCGACATAAATGAAGATCATTTCATTTGAAATCACTCAACAGCCCGAGCGGCCCGGCCCGCCCAGATGTGAACAGTGAGCAGGGTATGAATTTTATTCGAAAAACTCATATGTTTAATATACAACACATAATTATATTTACCTATACAGAGACATCTGAAGAAATTTTAAATAAATAATATGTAAATTTGTTACCATGCCAGACATCCTGGAGCCATCGACGAGATTCCCAATACAGTACAATATTCTCTTTCACTCTCGTTGTCGGTATTTTGATAAAAATATTGATGATTGATCCCAAAAAGCATTTAACTTCCTTACGTATATAACAACATTATATTTGACTAATTGTGCCGACTAATTTCCGTTCTTTTACAGCCCAAAAAAAATATCACAGTATATTTCGTAAATATTTTTGACCATTTAAAATTGATGTATTAGTCAGTCAGTGATTAAATTACGGCTCTATTATTCAAACAGGAAATAAATTCTTTCTATGGACCTCACTAGTGGACTCTCAACTTAAGGGGGGAAGGTCCTCCAGAGAACAGGTTTTTTAATAATTTTTTTTTAAGACTCTGGATACATTTATTGTATCAAATGAAGTTATATAGTATAGTAGATGTTATGGTGTATTCACTTGTAAATTTTTATGCAAAAAAAAAGAAAAAATGGCGGCGCTACAGCTGTTCCAAGTTGACTCTTTTAATTTGCGCCGTGAAATGCTCAGCCTCTTGTAATCAACTGAATTCAATCGGACAAAAAAATTTTATTAAAATAAGTCTTTACGCTTTGCATATACCTATTTCTGATGAGAAATTTTTTTTTTACAATTTAAAGCAAAAAGAAAAAAATTTCAATTTTTTTTTATAAACAATATTTATAGTAATAATTTATGCAAAATTTTAAGTATATGCAAAGGCCAATATCTTAAAGAATATCTGTACAAAATTTCAAGTTAATACCTTAATAAGTTTTTAAGTTATGTTCCACGGCGCGGAAAAAAACCTGTTTTGAGAAAAACGCTATTAAAAAGTTTTCGTTCTTGAAAAGTAGAGTTAAAAGCAGTTTATCGTTATCTAAGATAATCGTTCGGTTGGGATTAAAACATTAGAAATATATTCCTTAAGGTTCAAATGAACTTTTAAAGCAAAACAAAAAATGAAAAATTTGAAAATTCTGGAGGACCCTCCCCCCTTAAGTGATGGATCGAAATGATTAAGAAACAGAAATATTTAAATAATAGTAGATATATCACGTAATCGAGGTTGTATGTTGTATATTACGCAAGAGCCATATAACGAGTGTGTAATTGTGCAAGTGTGTAATATAGCTTACAACCATGTTACGTACTATACTTTATCTACGACTAATATATAAAATTCACAATTATGTTGAATTTGAAAAAATAATGTCAATCTTCAATTGTTAGATAAAAATTTTAATACAGTGTATACAATATAGCGATGAATAAAAGTGCAGTAAGCTATCGTTCCTTACACACAATTGTGTGTAAAGTACAAAATTTCGTACAGGCACATTTAAAACATAGTTTACCTAGATAGTTAGTATTTTGTACAGTAAATAAACAATTTCAGAGTAGTCGTCATTGAAATCATTTTTAAGAAAAAATACAATTTTTGAAATTTAAATTTGTTGTCAGTTAATTGCAGTGGAAGCTCTCTACAAATTGTACACCTGAGGAGTAAAATTTTTATAATAGCTTAACCCCTCCCCTTTATCTCCTTTTAAATAATGCCACCAAATTAAAAACAGCAAGATTGACTGAAAAATTCAGATCTCTTGTATTTAAGGTTATTTCGCACGCAAATTACCCAATGTTCGCCAACGGATCTAATTCATTTAATTTTTTTGGCTATTAATTGAACTTAATGACTGATTTTTAAAAGCTTCAAAAACCATAATTTTGATATTAGAAATTTGAAGCTGTTCATACGTTTTTGATACTGTTTTTATCATTTTTCACAAATTTTCACAACCGAAATTGTAAAACCAACCAAAAATTTATAATATATTTCAACAAAAAAAGTGTGTAATTTACGAATATGAGACTGTAATTTTGGCTCGGCGAAAATGTACAAAATAATTTTTTTTTTTTTTTTGTATTTACGGGACGCTTTAAAATCTCGTACAGAACAAAGCAGAATGGCACACATACTGAAATGTTAGTAAATGGCATTATTTAGAGAGGAATTATTCAGGTAGTATAAATTTGTTTGAAAAAAAAAATTGTTCCATTTTCGCATTTTTCAATAATAATACGAAGTAAACAATAATATAAACAAGTAAATTATCATTTTAAATTTATGCTTCGATGAATTTTAATAAAGTTTAGAAAATTTTGTATTCCATTTTAAATTCATTTTCCAAAAGAAAAACAAAACATTTGATAGAATAAATTATCGTTTTCTTGTAATAAGTAAACAAAATACATACATAATTATTTATATTGATAAATTGATAAGAAAGTCTTTCATAATTTTCTCAAAAAAAATATTTATTAATAATAAATTACTATAGAAGTAGGTACTCGTTTTTGGACAAAATTTCAAGTGTCTATTATAAAAGTTGGGAGCCAAGTATTAAATTATGCTAATATAAATTAAATGTATATGACTTGTCAATACAAAGACGAAAGCATACATATATATGAAATTAATCAAAGTGAGACAGAAAAACAAAATAGAAATTAAATTTATATTATTATTATATTATTACATAATTCGCCCCCAGACGACAGTTGGATCCGATAAAAGTTTGACAGATACTTTCTTTCTTATGGAAATTTTTAATTAAAATCAAATCAATTTGAATTCGTCCACCCGCAGGACACCAACAAAGGATTATGTACGTCCTTGGCATATAAATAGACCGCGAAATATTGAAATATACTTATTACTTGAATACTATAACAATATAAGAACTGACTTTTAAAGCTCTAATTGTAAGAGCGTTTGCAACACCACATTTTGCAAAAATGTAAGCGTCATTTTTTTACAATGCATAAATTACACGAAACGCTTATGCATTATCAAAATCAAGACTGCAAAGAATACTTTGAGTGTACTTACAATCTCTTTATCTCTAAAACGAGTGAAAAAACGATATTGAAACGATGGGAAATGAAATTTACGATTCGCTTCAAAACTTTGACAAGTGTCAAAGAGCATATGAACATATATGCATGTGTGGGTATACCATAAAGATTAGTTTGTGGTCATTACTAACAGATGTCAGTAGCGCATGACATCTGTACTTTGACAGTTTACCCGGAAAGTGCCATTTCCCACTTTACCCCACTTACCTTTACATTAACCCTAGAATCATACGTACACGTCAAAATGACGAATGAACTTCTCTACCTACTCCAATACCACAACTTGCGTTGCCTGCTTGCTGTGAAACTTCTGTTATCTAATTTATTTGTTATTATAACACAGCAAATGTATAAATTTTGTTTATAGTTGCTGTCGTTTTCTTTGTATTGAAATAGTGTGCGTCAAAACGACGACGATGTATGATTAACCGATGTTTTTTTTTTAAAGAGTTTGTACTTTACATATAAGTTTCCCTAATTTTTCTAAAATTTATTAAAGATATGGATGTTATGATTAATTTATTCAATCATAATGATAATATGAAAGGAGATTACAGCTGTTTGACTTATAGAGACGACATAATACTGAAATTTTAATATATTGAATCGAAAACCAAAGAATGCGTTTCAAGTGACTCAATAAAAGATTAACAATTTATTTTGTGGAAAATAATTTAATTTTATTATTTTTTGAGATCTTATTCGAAAAATTACTAACAAATTTTAGAAAATTTACAAATGTGCCTAATCAGAAGATAACTACATATCTACGGGAATATTTATGACCGAGAAATTTCACTTTCTGTAAAGTCACACATGTCCACCGACTCATAATAGTTCATAAATTAATTATTTGAAACACATGTCTTATGATATAATTGAGGTATTTATCAATTTTTTAATTTTTATAATCAAAATATGCTTTAATAAAAAAAGTAAAAAAATTAATAAATATTTATATTAAAAAATTTTTCCAAATCCAATTTTTGTAAATATTTTGTTCGCTTTTGTAGTATTGTTATGTAAAAAATATGTTTCTTGCAAATAAACTGTAAAACCCTCCATAAAAAGTCCATTTGTCCAAATGACGCCGATGTATGATTAACGTTTCTCGTAGACCAACGTATGATTCTAGGATTAAAATAGACAGGTCATTATTTAAATTTTTTCGTTAACCCTAGAATCATACGTTGGTCTACGAGAAACGTTAATCATATATTGACGTCGTTTTGACGGAGGGACTTTTTACGGAGAGTTTTAGAGTTTATTTGTAAAAAGCATTTTTTTACATAACAATACTACAAAAGCGAACAAAATATTTAAAAAAATTGGATTTGAAAAAATTTCTTATTGTAAATATTTATTAATTTTTTAATCTTTGTATCAAAGCATATTTTCATTATAAAAATTAAAAAAATAGATAAATACATCAATTGTATCATAAAACATGTGTTTCAAATAATTAATTTATGAACTATTATGAGTCAGTGGACATGTGTGACTTTACAGAATGTGAAATTTCTCAGTCATAAATATTCCTATAGATATGCAGTTATTTCCCCATTAGGCACATTTGTAAATTTTCTAAAATTTGTTAGTAATTTTTCGAATAAGATCTTAAAAAATAATAAAAATTAAAATATTTTCCACAAAATAAATTGTTAATCTTTTATTAAGTCACTTGAAGCGCATTCTTTAGTTTTCGATTCAGTATCTTAAAACTTCAGTATTATGTCGTCTCTATAAGTCAAACAGCTGTAATCATCTTTCACATTATCATAATCATTGAATAAATTAATTATAACATGCATATCTTTAATAAATTTTAGAAAAATTAGGAAAACTTTTATGTGTGAAGTACAAAATCTTAAAAAAAAATACCCCTGTCGCAGCATCTGCATAACATAGCGAATTTCCAAATTTTGGGGACTGGCGGATCTCATCTAAGAACTGTACCTATTTAAAATAGTTTAGCTTTCTAAGAGTAAAAGATTTTTTAAAATCGGCTGGGTAATTAGTTTTGATATTTTTGGAACCCAAGAACCCGAACGGACTTTGTGCAGCATAGTTGTATCCATCTAAAATAATTTAGTTCTCTAACAGTGAAAAAATTTTCAAAATCGGTCGGTTAGTTTATTTTTTACAATAATGGGAACAGTAAACCCTGGCGGAAATCATACAACATAACCTTTATTCATCTAAAATAATTTTAGTAAAAAGTTTATCCTAACAGTAAAAAATGGGTCCTAGGGATCTCATATAACTTATGGTAGTTCGTAAGGTTCTTGTGGACATCATTTAATTACTTAATGAATTCAAATACTTTAACTTACTAACGGTGAAAAAATTTTCAAAATTTTCGACATTCGCTAAAAAAATCATTGAAAAATATTTGATATGTTTCGATCAATTAATGGTCAACATCAGCAAATAAAAGTTACTAAAATCGAAGAAAAGAATGAGTTATTTGTCCGTAGAAATTAAAATACAAATTCTGAAAACGAGCAAAGAAATATTGAAAAAACTAGATCGGCAAAACATTCTGACAAATAACACTACCCAACTAATACTTGCCAATTTGAATGAAACTTAACATACTTATTAAACAGCGAAAAATATTAAATACGTGTTTTTTTATTTCGGCTAAATACGCTTTTTAGGGGTAGAAAACACCATTCAACCTCTGTAGATGAAAACAGTTATAGCTAAATATTTTTGAAACGACATATTTTTTGAAAAAAGGGCTGAGTACCAAATTTGTAGAATTTAAAGCGATGCACTTGATAGTGACCCTGAAATCGATTTTCAAGGTCAGTTGAAAATGATTAGCCATTGCCGAACTTTGACCATATCCTGTACCTATAAGCAGTAATTTCATGTATTGACTCAATCTATCTTCAAAATTGATTTGTTGCGTTATTTTTCTAAAATAAAAAAAATAAAAACCTGACGAAATGAAAAAATAGGCGCAAATTTATAGAAAAAATTAGAAGAAAACATTTTTGTAAGTAATTTTAGAAGTAAAGTTAAGAAAAGATTTAATATCACTCCAATTGTAAGTTAAACATTAACTTTATGTTATATTAGAAATTTTCAAAATTTTTTAAAATTTTTATTGCTACTCTATAGTTATCATATTAGGAATTCAATTCAACATATGATTAACTATTATTTTTCCGATTGCGACTGAGCAAGTATTTTTCAAAATTACTTCTTGATCACTTATTTTCTATCTTGCATGTGAAATTCGTTCGAATATACTTTGAACCATTTAGGGATGAAAAGTAAACTACTCCTTTTGAAAAATATTAAATGATTTTCAAATGACTTTGGAAATTGACCTCAAGGTCAACTTCAAAGTCATCATCAAGTGCATCACTTTGAACTCTATAACGTTGGTCCTAAGCACTTTTTTCAGAAAATATATCGTACCATAATCCACTTCTATGTTGATTCCTGGTCTCTTTTCCTGCGTTTCTAATATTTATGTCAATAAAAAATGTGCTACCGTAGACAAGGATGAATAGGTACGCATTCAGACTTCACACCATATTTTTTTGTATTTATTTTATGAGTACCTAATCTTTAATATATTAAAAATTTACGCGAAGATGGTCACTTTATCAGCAGTATCCAAAAAAATTTAAAAATATCGGTGGTTTTTGAAAAATTAACAAAAATCGTATAATTTCTTCTCTATGAAAAATTGGGGTCAAAAGAGACGAGAAAAGAGTAAATGGGGACAACCCGTAGGGTCGACCAAAATTGAAATTCTAATATAAAATAATTTCGAACTTTTTGTATTTATACATTCAAAAAAGAAATAATAGGTACTTGATGATTTTCTGTAAAAATAAACGTAGAATCTAAAATAAAGTTTATATACTCCTGTCGTTTACCCCTAAGTTTATATTCCTCCTATTCTTATTTTAGTTCAAAAAATAATTTTTCAAAAGACTAAGACATAATAATTAATAACAGTGAGATTCTACGTCCATTTTCAGACTTTTGTTTATTAAATTGCGTAAAAGCTAGTAAATGCAATAACAGATATGATGAATTTATAAGGATTTTCTTGTACTACAAAATCTTAAAAATATGGAAACGCGTACTTTTTTTTCGTTAATTGTGTTTTATTCTTTTGCACAAAATTTTAAAAATACTTTATTTTCTTAAGAAAGGGAGGCAACTTTACTCACAGATATGCCTATGAACAGTTTTTGGTAATCCGGGAAAACGAAAACACTTTTTAAAATTTTTTTATTGTTAAAATCGAAATGTTCTTTTAAAGAGGGTTAAAATTACCATATTTTATATTAAAATTTTAACACAATCACTCCCTAATTAACGAGCCTTACTTAATATTAGCAAATTGAGAAAAAACACGTCAATTAGATTTTTTTTACACAGATTTTATTTGTTATATAATTCAAAAGGATATTTTAAAAATGTGTATGAATGGCTTTCATTAAATAAATTTCAATATATTTTCCATTTATTTTAACAGTGGAATGTCCTTATTAGTGGCTATACTTTCGGCTTGGAGCGAATTAGACGAAGATTTTCTTCTAAAACCAAATTTAATAATTAATTAAAGAAATAAAAAAAAAATTTGTGGATTTCCTACCGTTCAAATATAATCTTTATTGTATGTAAAAATGTTATTACATTTTTTCAAAAAACTGTAAGTAAACTGTAAAATGTTCTTTACAAATATGTTAAAATAGAGAAATGTTTCCTTTTTAATTTATTTTTAACTCTTTTTAAATGATTCACTTTAAAATTTTTTAATATTTCTTAATCGAAATTTCATAAAAGAATGTGTCAAAATTTAAAAAAATTTTTCTTTGTTAAAAAAAAAAATTGAATGTGCAAAATTATTTAATATTAGAATGCTCTGATTATACAATTCTAATCATAACTGTATTGTCAATTGGATAAAAAATTACGTAAAAATATTATTGTTTGAATATGATTTAACGTAATTTTTATACGATTGAAGCAAACTCTTATTAATTTTAGGAAGGTGTAAATATAATCTAAATTCTGATCATATCACATAACAGATATCGTCGGGATTTTTTTTGTAAAAAAAAATGGAACAGAGATACATTATAAAAACATTTAACTGACAGAGAAATAGAATATAGCCGAATCGTTAAATTGGATTAAAAAAATCATGACACGCTACTTATAAAGCGGTTTTTTTCGAATTTAGCTCGCAAAAAATGAGACAGAAAAAAAAAGAATGCGAGTGCGAGTGAAATGGAGAACGACATATTTCCTAGTTTTTCTCGAAAAGTAAGTAATTTAGAGCAACGGTATAAAAACATTTTTTATGCATTTTACCTTTTACAATGGCTTAGTGTAAAAAAAAATTTGAAAAATTGCTTAATTCTGGCAAAAAACTCATTTTGTTGACAAAAAACGCCCGGAAAACCTACTTCTGGGCATCCGACGTGTCTGGCTAACGAACTCATCCAACGATTTGGAAAATCGAATTCGCACACAAAATTTCATAAGCATTAAACGTTTCGTTCGAGAGTTATCGCGCGGATACATATATATATATATATATATATATATATATATATATATATATATATATATATATAAATTTTAGTGAATATCATTTTCGTATTCTAGGGACCTCAAAACATATTTCTGATATGGTCTCGGGCTTAGGTCGCACCATGACACCTGGCGTAAAAGCTGAATTTCCAGTTTTGGAAATTCGCTAAAACATCGCGTAATCATACATCGACGTCCTTTTGACGGACACTATTTCAATACAAACAAAACGACAATGACTATAAACAAAATAAATACGTCTTATGTGTTATAACAACAAATAAATTAGATAACAGATATCTCACAGCAAGCAGGTACCGACAAGTTGTAGTATTGGAGCAGGTAGAGAAGTTCGTTCGTCGTTTTGACGTGTACGTATGATTCTAGGGTTAAAAATAAAGCTACAACACGTACTTTTTCTATACTTTGTTTTGAAAATTTTTCTTAACTGTCCAATAACTATACCATTTATGTACCCTATTCCTCGTGCATAAATTCCTCTTGTTCTCGTATTCTTATTTTACTTTCCATCACTGTATTCCTCGGTATACAATATTCACTAAAAGTGTATACGACTGTACACTACTCTACTCACTGCTATACTACAAATGTTCATCTACAATTTTGTTGAGTGTGAATGAGGTGGCATGATAGAAACCGTTCGTTTTTCATTATTATCCCTTAAGAAAACACTTGAGTTTCGTTTATTTCATTCATTTTATCAGCTGGATTATTTTTACAAGCACCCTCTTATGCGCCCATACTTTTCACTGCATATGTATCTATATTGAATAAAAATCCTATTCAATTTTTATATTATGTAGAATATATTTTCTGTAAGTGTATGAATGTGTTTTTTTGGAAATGTTTTGTTGTTCAATTTCACCCACAAACTTATTCATCGTCATCATATTCGTCATAAACAATAATGCCCATCCGTGGTCCTCAAAATCATCTGTGAATGTCAACTGTGGATCGCATCATACCAAATGTGCAGTGTTTTGTTATATTAAAAATAATTGAACATCATCATCGAAAAATTGTACTGTCAATTTCTTTTGAATTTAAAATAAATTCGAACTTTTTCCACGACATACTGACATTTGTATCCAATTCAATATTATTAGAAAGCCACTTTACTAAGCCATAAATTCCAGTTTAAATTATTGTAGCAATATCTAATTTTGAGGTTAGTTGTAGACAAGCTCGATGAGAGGGCGAAGTAGTTAGGATTTCAGCTTTCTTTGCTCATCACTCAAAAGGAGCTTTCTTTGCTCATCACTTTTTGGTGGGAAAATTTATTTTTAAGAAGTTGCCCCCAGGGCCCGCTATTTCTCTTCACGAACCTGGCTGTAGATTTTTGGCTGGCCCTGGCTGGCAAATTAAAATGTCTGGCCCTGGCTGGCAAATTAAAATATCTAGGTCGTGATGTCTATAGCACTTTTCTTTAATGATGGGAGCATTTCTAACAAGTCAGTGGTATTATATGAATTTCCTTTCTTCGATTTCTTTTAAATATTCCTAATACCCCTAGTGATGAGCAAAATTAGTCTTGGTCTTGCAGTCTTGTCTTGGTCTTGCAAAAAATGCAAGACCAAGACCAAGACTATGTGTACCAAGAGCAAGACCAAGACCAAGACTATAAGTATGGCTGCAAGACCAATACCAAGACTCAAGTGAGCAAGACCAAGACAAAAGCTAGAAAAAAGCAAGACTCTTGTTAAACTATTTAAATAGTTTGAAAGTATAATTAATACCGTAAACAGAGAAAATTCTGATTTTAGAAGGAAAAAATTCGTTAATAAAAAAATGCAAGAAAGTGCGAGATTATTTAGCAATACCAAAACCAAGACTGCATTTTGCAAGACCAAGACCAAAACCAAGACTCAAACTGCTCTAGCAAGACCTAGACCAAGATTCTTAATGCAAGAACAAGACCAAGACCAAGACTGCCAAGTCTTGGTCTTGGTCTTGCATTTGCTCATCATTAAATACCCCTGTTAGAAATGACCGGGTCACTAAAAAAAATAGTGTTACAAACATTATGAATCATGAAACTTTAATTTGTTTCACATAAAATGTGATTTGGCATAAATACCTATTCTATGAACCAGGAAATCGCTCTCTTAAAAGTAAATCCTGATAAATTTATACGGTATGCAGGTTGCTGCGACACGGGTACTTATTACTACGATCAAATATTTACATATCAAACGAACCATGCAATTTCCCTCCAAATACTCCTTAAAACTACCAGTCAATGAAAATATTTAACCTTAAAAATTATGTTTTCATAAAAAATACTTTGACTTACTCCAGTGACCAACGCAAAAAAATTCAAATAATTAAACAACAAAACCCAAAAGAATTTGTTTTACAAATATTTAAATGATAAATATCTCGAAATCTTTGGTGTAGTAATGATCCTGCTATTAAATATCGCTGCATTTACCACCAAAGCGGAAAAGAAACCTAAACACATTGACACCACGTATGCGGGGAGATACGGTCCAATGGTAATGGACCACACCCAAACACCATCAACCGTCATTCATATCCATTCAAAAAATCACAAGCCGTCGTCAAGCCGTCTTCTTCTTCAACTCGACCAAAAAAAAAGCACCACTCATCCTATAAAAACAATACTTTTAATGCCTCTTCGTCTTCTTTATCGTCATGTGTGTTTTACATATTAGACTGCCTGGCACCAGCACATCGTATCGTCCAACGCAACGGGAGGAATTTGGATGTCGTCTCCGAGGAGAACGAAATAATATAATGTACCATATGTGTATATATTTGTGTATAAAAACGGTTTCTCAGCACTCTTTCGATTTTGACTGTGTAGTGAGTGCGTGGTTCTCGATTATTTCTCGATGCGCGGTGTAAGTATTCGTAGGAAACAATTTCAACTATCCAATCGCCTGAGAACGTGACATAACAACTACAGTACAGTTAAACCTCTTTTCGACGAACACAAAGTCTATTCGAAACTCTTAATTTTTTGTTAACTGCGAATTATTACCTAGAAACCATAGAATACAGAAACAGCGTACATATAAAAATCTGTGGACAGAAGGAAGCCGATCGAGTCCTTCTCACCGGTTAGCTGAACATTCTTTCGGTGGCGGCCAGTCTATGCACGTCAATTGTTATGTATTGTTGAAATCATTGTTAGTTACACTGTATGGATCTCTGTCCGCATGTACGTGTTATATAGTTGTGTGTTCGACCACTCACATAGATGCAAACATCAAATACATACAACTACAAACAGTGTGTACCTACACAACATAGTCTAGAGAAGTGGTAGGGATTTTTTGTCGACGCTGGTATCACTAGTACAGAGACAGTAACTTCGTTTCTGTATTCTGTGCTAGAAACCGTCCATAAATTTCTTAGCTTGGACTAGGGGAGGTGGAATTATGTAGAAATCTATACTACAGGGCTACGTGAGGGGAGAGAGAGTCAAAATCGAGCTACGTAACATTATTTGACAAAATAATCATGAATTACTCATGACTTGCTCATAATTGCATTCTGAAATTTTATAGAACTACCTTAAATGAATTATGTTACCATTTGGTCACACAGTTTTCACAGTTAATTTTTTACAGTAAGGAAGCGTGCTTTATGAAAAAGTATTTCGTTAAATTATAAAAAAAAATGTGTCATATTCTTTATATCTTGTAATAAAATACTCCTATCAAAACATTCGGCATAACACAGCGAATTTTCAGTTACAAAAATTACTTTATACCATAATGTAAAAAAAATCGAAAAAAATTTAAATTTTGATAAATTTTTGAAATTTCGAGCATTGGACGCGTCTGGCTGAACAGCTCATCCTTTCAACGTTTTCTCCAAATTTAGAGAAAAAGGGTTTACCATATGGTTTACGAGCGCAAAAGTTTTCGAAATTGCTAGGTAGTTAAATGTTGGCGCTTTTCGGTCACCAGGGCTTTGTTGAACTTCATATAACATAATCTATATTTACTTAAAATATTTTATCTCTAACAGTAAGAAAGTTTTCTATTTATTTTGCTAACATAATCATCATAGTTTCATGATTATTTTTCCATCAAAAACTCTACCTTTAAAAATATCGAGATTTTACTGCAATGTATTCCCATTATTCTACCACAGTGCTCAATAGAAAACTAAAACGATAGCGAACTCTCTATTACCGACTGCAACGCTTCTTACGATATTTATAGTACACATTGTTTACATAAGACACTACATAGAGGCAAAATTAAACGATATATTCGACGAATTCAAGCAATTCGATGATGAATATCTAAACATCCAAGAAATGACATAGAACGTGAGTGAAACATATTGAAGTATAAGTTAATTTACACCACAAACTATTTCCCCTCACCTCCCTATCGCCCCGTTGATTTTGTTAAATCAAATTCAATTGCATTTAGGGTAAGTGCGGGAGAGATGTCGTAGTAGCCATAGTTCGTCCGTTGATTGATAGATAGCACTATTAATGGATTATATGTTTAAAATAAGTTACTTATTTAAGCTGTATATGGTAACATTTATGGTTAGTCCGTCAGTTTAGTAATTATCCAACTTTTTATTATTGAAAAGTAAATTTTTTAACATAATATTTTATTAAGCATTTAATTCGTTAAAATTTAAGAATGTATATTTCATTGTTTTAATGAAAATGAGTTTTGTTATTAATTTAGGCATATTTTAAAAGTACTGTATAAAATTTTCGGTTAGAATTCCGCACTATGCTTGCTATATCAACATGCGGCATCTATCCCAACAAAAAGGAGAGATGCCGCATTTAAAGTTGGTATAGATGCCGCATCATATTACATATTAAAAACATAGACTTTACCTTAATTATTATACAATTTTTTTTTGGACTGTAAATTATGCTACGTAAATATAAAGGATCCATTAATGGATCAGGAGGAGCTCTCATATTTGTGAAGATAACGAAAATAATGATGATTGCCTGTGTATTGAATGTTTTGAAAAGTACTCAGAAACAAAAAAAAAAAGTTAACTGGTTAAGATGTATAAAGTGCCAAAAATGGTTACATATATGCATCATGTATGGAGATGTGTGTAATAAATATATGTTCAAGAGGGGCGCTGCGCCAAAAAAATGCAAATTGTTTAATATGAACTAGGCGGCGTCTCTCCTTCTTTGATGCGGCATCTCTCCCATAGGTGTGGGAGAGACGCCGCTTTGCAAGCTCTACAAAAATGTTAATTATGAATCCTTTACGAGTCAAAATTTAAAATTATTTATAAATAATTTTAAAGAACAATGTTTATACTATTGTGTACCAAATTTCAAATCAATTAAATGCATACTTTAAGAATTATCAAGTGTTTTAAAAATGTGCGCCATCTCTCCCGCATTCACCCAATCAAAAAATATCTACAAAAAAAAATTAATCCTGCCTTCAACTGAGCAAAAAAAAAAAAAACATTAATCCTGCCTTCATTTGAGCAAAAAAAAAAAAGTAGCAATAAGCAACAGTTGAAAAAATATCCTATTTGTGCGATTAATTGTCTATCTCGTCCTTTTTGGATCAATCAACCATTTGCTAAATACTAGACAAATGCGACACCTGTATAATCAAACATGAACCAACTATTTAATTCTGATAGAATTGGCTTTCAAAAAAAAATTGCTATTTTACGCACTATTGTTAAATATTCTATTGAACTATTGTTGTATTTGTAACAGAAAAAAAGGAATTGTTACGTGTCCCGCAAAATAAAAAGTCTTTTGTGTGGTCAATTCGCCACAATCGTCATTTTCGAAATAATCTTCAAGACACTTTAGAATATCAAAATAGTATATATTGTGCAATAAGGGCGAGAAATTGTCTATTACCCACGAGAACGAAGTTGAGCGCACGATCGTGGTGAGTGTGCTCATTCACTCGAGTGGACAATCGACAATCCCGCACGAGTTGCACATACTATTTTTTATTACGAATTTTACAGACTTTTTTCTATTATTATTACTATTGCTTCCGAGACTACTAAAGTAGCGGAAGCATTGTGATCACTTTTGAAAAATAAAAAATTTTTTCTCTTCAAAATCAAATTTTTTACGCACATTTTACGTTTTAGAGCTTCCTGAACAATTTTGGTTTGGGCCGTCCGTCTGTCTGTCCGTCTGTGTGTCTCCAATTTTGCACCAAGTGGCATAACTTCCGAACTATTCGATTGTTTTTAATGAAATTTTCAGAAATTATGCAGTTTGGCTCCGCGATGGTCCCCTATGAATTTAATCAAAATCGGAGTAACGGTAGCAACGCCGCTACCATGTCATTCCAAAATTGCACCAAGTGGCATAACTTCTGAACTACTCAATTCTTTTTTATGAAATTTTCAGAAATTATGTAGTTTGGTTCCTATATGGTCCCCTATGAATTTAATCGAAATCGGAGTAACGGTAGCTACGCCGCTACCATGAAATCCCATTAAATGTCAATATCTTATTTACTGCTAGTCCTATCTCGCTCAAATTTTTAGGGTATATTGGGGGTTAGTTTCTAAAATATTTTTGCTATTATTTTATAATTTAGCCTTTAAGTCTTTTGAGTTACAACAGTTTTTTATAAACTTCAAAGCGAAAATATAATTTCACGGTATACATATAATATGTATATTTGGTAGAATACTGTTTTAAAGCCTTTTACGACTACGAGGAAGCTGTGTGCCCACCCTATTGGCAGCGTATTTTTTATTACTTTTTAAAATAATATTTTTGAGTGTTCGTCTTTTTTTTCTGAATTAAATATTGCTTAAATTACTTTGTTGGTGGTTTCTATAGAAATAATCTATACATATAATAAAACTGTAAATCTGTCTCTGTCTGTCTGTCTGTCTGTTCACACATCACGTAAAAACTACTGGACGGATTTTAATGAAATTTGGTGTGATGATAACTTATTACCTGGGTCAACATCTAAGATACTTTTTATTCCGGGAAAATGTCTCATTCCCACGGGAAAATGGAAAAACTATTTTGAGCATCTACACACATTACGCTAATTTACATATTTCATAAAAAATTTCATAACTATAGTAAGAAAAATTGTAAATAAATTTTGTAGTTTGGAAATTTTTCTGAATTTTAAATCAAAAAAAAAAAAATGTTGTTAATTGTGTATCGAAAAATACAATAAATGCGCAATTGTCAATTTCGAGACAATTTAATGCATTTTGTGTTGCAAGAAACTACAAATTGGAAAAAGAAACTACTCAACGTTTCGCGTGAACGTCACGGGTACGGCTAGTTATGAAATATTTCTTAAATGAAAAATCAAGAGGCGGCTTTGCGTGTTTTGATTAAATTTTGCGTGTTTTATTGTGAATTTGCGTGTGGAAAGTTACTTTCCACACGCAAAAAAGTATGCGGGAAGAGTACAGTGGGCAAACAGCTATTTTGCGTACAAAAATGTGTGCGCCAAGTTAGTACTTCTCTCGCATGAGTAATAAAAAAAATATTAACCGATATAGAATCGTATCCTCGGGTTACTAGAGGTTTTGGACCATGAACCCGGCTTTGTTTTATGTTGAACTGCATCCCGGGTACCGTAAATCCACACCGCAACCCCGGGGAGATAACTACGGTGTCTACTCTGCTCTTTTGATACTCTAAGACGGTAATCTATTTCATAACTAAATTGACCATTTAATATAATATTTGAAATAAAATGCCTATTTATGAAGTTCAAAATTGTTTTCAACAATAACCACTTCAAAAATTTCTTCTTCTCCAACCAAAAAACATTAATCTAAGAAAATTAAAAGTAAATAAAAATGTCATTTTAGGCCCTTTGTACAAAAAATTTGATTTAGTATATGTTTGCAGTTTACACTACTTGTCAACAGAAATTAAAAATTGAATTTTGAACCGATTTGTCAACATCCTTTACGATTTTTGCAAAAAGTGGAAGAAATGCTTGAGTGGAAGAAATGCACACAGAAAAATATTACTATTATGATAATTAGCCAATCACCTATTTTTTTAGACTTCAAAACACAAACTTTTAATTTTGATAAAAATGAAAAGAACGACTTCAAAAACCTACAATCCGCTTCTGATTTCATCATTCTATCATTTCTTTTACGGTTTTTAAGGTAGTGGAAAAATTTCAGCAAACTTAGTGACGTCATCAGTTCAAAAATTTATTTTTTTTCAAATCAAACTTTATAGAAGTGATCTAAATTAGGGTAACTGGTTGAATTGGGGTAATTTAACTGTGAACTTTCCATTTTAGCGAATTTCCAGAATGGAATTCAGCTATTACAGCCACTGTCATGCCGTGACTTGAGCCCGGGACTATGGCAGAAATTTGTTTTGAGGTCCCTAGAAACCGAAAATAATATTCACTAAAATTTATATATATATATATATATATATATATATATATATATATATATATATATATATATATATGGTGAAAATGCTGGAAATGCCAAATCGCTGGACAAGTTCGTTAGCCAGACCAGTCGGATACCAGGAACATGCTTTTTGTTCTTGCAAAAAATTAGTTTTTTGCCAAAATTTCCACATAATCAACAATTTTTGCGAAAGTTTTTTACACCATTTAAAAGAAAAGAAAAAATTACATAAGAAAGGTCTTTAAACTATTGTTCTATGTCAACTAGTTTCCAAGAAAAACTAATTTTTATAAACGGAAATTCACTATGTTATGCAGGATGCTGCGACAGGGGTATCTTTTTTAGCTTCAAATCACAAACTTTTAATTTTAATAAAAATGAAAAGAACAACCTCAAAAACCTACAATCCGCTTCTAATTTCATCATTCTATCATTTCTTTTACGGTTTTTAAGGTAGTAGAAAAATTTCGGCAAACAGTGACGTCATCAAGTTCAAAAACTTATTTTTTTTTAAATCAAGCTTTATAGAAGTGATCTAAATTAAGCTAACTGGTTTAATTGGGGCAATTTAACTGTGAACTTTCCATTTTTGCTATTAAAATGACGGAATATTTCTTTTAGAAATACGACTGATTCCACAGAAGTTTTTTTTCTAATGTTCCGACATGCTTAATTTTAGTAAAAACGAAAAGAGCGACTTCGAAAACCTAGAACCCGCGTCCAACTTCATAAATATATAATTTAATTTGTGCTTTTTAAGGCACTGAAAAATTTTAGTAACCTTAATGAGGTCATCACACTTAAAAATTTATTTTTTACTCTCAAATTCAACTTTTTCGTAATCTAAATTAAGTTAATTAGTCAAATCAGGGTATTTTGGAGGTTAGCTTTCCATTTTTAAAAGCTTTTATTTAACTTCCTATGTTAGTATGTTGGTTTAGATCAAATCTTGGAATCAAAATTTAGACAGGTTCTAATTGAGCTAGAGGTTTCAAATTTTGCATATACGTGTCTAACCTTGATGACAATATAATATTGTATAATTAGTTTTGTCCTAAATCGCCCCAAAATCAAAATTGTTGATTTTTAGTCCTGTGCAACTTTTTGACATTTCGGATTGTCAAATATTGTCCATTGATTTTACATTGCAATTTTTTGTTTCCATAGTTATGTTTGATTAGGGTAGATTAACCAATTAAAATATAAGTAAAAAAATTACTTCTTTAATTCATTTTTTTAAATTAATTGTGATCAGACTAAAAAGTAGAAAATAAAGTAAAAAATGTTTTTTAAGAAAAAGCTTTTATTTAAAAATGAGCTAAAAAAAATAAAATAATTTTTGAGTGAAGTTTGAAGCAATATGCAACATAATTTATAAAAGCTTGAGGCGTTTAATTAAGTTTGGTAACTATTGAAAAGTAAAATAGCTACACTTATACGTATATCCAAAACAGAAATAACTAATGATAACGCCTCAAGCTTTTATAAATTATGTTGCATATTGCTTCAAACTTCACTCAAAAATTATTTTATTTTTTTTAGCTCATTTTTAAATAAAACCTTTTTCTTAAAAAAACATTTTTTTACTTTAATTTATTATTATCCTTGTGGAAACATTTGAGGTCCCTAGAATTTGTCGCTTCGGACTATAGCCCACTTATTGCAGTGGCGATGCAAAGGGTGCGACGGCACTTAGCCTCGCGCATTAAGGCCTCGCATCGTCTAAAAACTGAAATGGAATGAAAGCGGCGTGACCTCACATTTTGGAGAGAAATTTTTGAAAAAAATCAAAGAAGGAACCTCATAAAAGCCATCTTGCCCACTTTCAATTTTACTGTGTACTCTGACCACTATAGGTGTCCAGATGCACCTACATACATTAATTATGTATTCCATAACACGTAGTTCAGTACTGACACCTTAATAAAAATGAAAACAAGTTTGTTAATTTAATATCATGATTATTATATGGTAAATATGTAGGCATGACAGACTGACAGACATTTATCAGTTCGTTAAGCGTTGATTGATATGTTGTCACTACTTTACTTGGCTACTGGTGGCACTGTTCGCACCAAACAATGTTGTGTTACAGCCATTCTTTTTACAATAGACATTATGTATTTTACGACGACGTCATATTTCTAGCATAATATATCAACTATAACCGTGGATGATGCAGCGAAATTTTGTCGATTTTTTAACGAAACGAAAAGAAAAAGAAATTTATATTGTTATATAAAATATTTTTTTGTATTACAATAAAAACTCTTATACACATAACCAAAATATTCTGTCTTTGATTCAGTTCATTATAATGAAATGAAAAATTGAAAATTTTTGTCCAAAAAAAACATGAGACATGAAACAATTCGATTATACTATACAGGGTTAGTCAAAAGTATGGAAACGGCGAAATATCTCAGAGGGAAAGCATTTTTAACTTCCCATAGGAAGTTATTGTAACTTTCTATTTTACGGTCCGATTTTACGAATCGCTTAATTTTGACATATCTCCACGTTTCAAGGTCACTAGAATCCGAATCTATCGTTTTTAGCGTGATGTCTGTGTGTTCGTTCGTTCGTGAATTTTTTTTCGTCTCGCATATCTCGAGAATAAATGATGATATCAACTCCGGACTAATTTCATTAGATGCGTAATCAAAAAATGAAGACCGGATAAAGTTTTCAGCAAATTCGGATTAGCGGTTTGTTTTTTGTGGTAAAAAAACGGAATTAACTTTATTAAGATAACATAGATTATATGGATTTTTTCCATAACATTATTATATAATGGCCTAAGAACCTTCCTTGATGTTAAAAACGCCAGTATTTTGTTACAAAATTTAAAAAAAAAAATAATAATAAGAAACTTGAAAAATTAGTTTTTTTCCAAAATATATTTTGTCTTGCATATCTTGAGAACAAATGATGTTATCATTTGTTTGATAAGGATGGAGCCCCCACCCTTAGGTACAGAAGGCGAAGCCCCCGGTATGGTGCAAGAGGCAAAGCCTCTATCGGGAGCCCAGGGGAGAAAAAAAACTATAGATCAGTGTTTTTCAGCCTGTGAGTCGCGACCCTCCGTCGCCTGAAATGAAAAAAGAATTATTTATGTACAGTAATCTCTAGTCTTTAAGGACGCCTAATGGGAAGTGGACAGTGTGGGTAGACCTGTCCCCCAAATTTTTGGGATAAATGATGGTGACAAAAGTTCCGTCATTTTTTACGGCGCATCCGATGGTGACCTTGACTTTGACCTCAAGGATCAAGATCATATCAAGGTCAACTCCGTTTTTTTTTAAATGGCAACCCCCTTTTTCGACCTCGGAAACGGAACGAGCAGAAAATTCTGCATCCGAATATGACCTTGAAGTCAATGATCAAGATCAAATTAAGGTCAAATGCTGATTTTTACTGTAATTTTTAATTGAAATTTGTACTGTAATTTTTTTAATTTTGATGTTCCATAGTAAGTGTAGACAGGATGTAGACCTGCGCAGTAGGGTAGCCAGAATGTAGACGTGCACACTAGGTACAGGTACGATGTAGACATGCGCAGTAAGTGAAGTTGGTAGGAATGAGGTTGAAGGAAGATTAAAAAAATGGAATATTTTAAAATTGCCCCATAAAATTGTAACTTTAAAATATTGGACTCTATAGGCTAACTTATTCGTCTAATAAGTTGTAAAGTTACAATTTTATGTGGTAACTTTGAAATATTTCATTTTTTTATTCTTCCTACAACTTCATTCCTACCTACTTCACTTACTGCGTATGTCTACATCCTACATGCACCCAGTGCGCACGTCTACATCCTGGCTACACCTACTGCGCAGGCCTACATTCTGGCTATACCTACTACGCAGGTCTACATCCTGTCTGCACCTACTGCCGAACGACAAAATTAAAAAAATTACAGTAGAATTTTCAATTAAAAATTACAGTAAAAATCAGCATTTGACCTTGATCATTGACTTCAAGGTCATACTTGGATGCAGAATTTTTTGCTCTTTCCATTTCCGGGGTCAAAAAGGGGGGTTGCCATTTTAAAAAACCGAGTTGACCTTGATATGACCTTGATCAAACCCTTGGATGAATTCGTCAGCCAGACACGTCGGATGCCAGGAACATGGTTTTTGTTCTTGCAAAAAATTAGTTTTTTACCAAAATTTCCAGTTATTCAAAAATTTTTGCGAAATTTTTTTACACCATTTAAAAGAGGAGAAAAAATTACATAAAAAAGGTCTTTAAACTTTTTTTCTATATCAACTAATTTCCGAGAAAAACTAATCTTTATAAACGGAAATTCGCTATGTTATGCAGGATGCTGCGACAGGAGTATTTTATATTTTAACACTTTGTTGTTATTGATATGGTATTTATTTTTATTATTGTTTTTTTTTTTTATTTTTTTTATTAAAAATCTGTGTGTGTTCGTACATGTTAAATTATTTCGTATATTTATGAAATATTACCAGTTCCTAGAGAACTTTAATGCGAAAACGTGCGGACTATATTACAGTGGCAATGAATTTTATATACGAGCGAAATCAAGGAATTAAAAATTGAGATATCGAGAAACCGAGAACTAGTTCTTGTTGAACAAAACCCATGTTTAAAATTTTTGCGTTGTCATTTGTGCTTGCATTTAAAAAAATTTAAATGAAATGAAGTTTCTTTCAACGGGAAAAGAAAGAAAATATTTCTAACGATTAAAATATTTTTGATACCTACCTGTCTTCATATTACTACCAACATACCAACATTTAAATTTATTTATTCCTAATAAACAAACATTTAACAATGAAACAACCACGTTAATCAGACCCATCGATTTGTTCAAATTTAAATGAATATATTATAATTAGTAGATTAGTATGATTAGTATGATTAGTACGATTAGTACTTTACATATTATACATTTATTTTTAGTATTAACACGATGACGGTCATAACCAGAGATGGGAACAAAAGGTCCATAACAGAGTCGCCATATAAAATATTTTGTACTGGGGGGCTACGAATAGAACTGGAGGGCTGTCATAAAACGTAAAAATATTATCAATCTTTTTAAAAATCAGTTTTACGACGTTTTACTATTAATACCACATCGTTAATGTTATTTTGTGTCTGTTTGTGTTTTTTAATTACCAATATTATGAATCATTTTGCTTGTTATATGTACATACATATTTTTATATTTTTCTAATGCAAAAACAAAACCATGTTCAGTCTTGTGAGCGACCTACTAGAGTGATACAATCTACTAATACAATCAATTTTGTTTACATTAAAGCAGGTATAAAGAAGGTGACATGTACATATTATTAAAATAATCACAACGGAAATAGAGATATTGTTTACAATATAAATGTTTTGAATTCGTTTAAATTAATTTGTATTACAGTCGACCACTTATTTATTCAACATTAATTTTTTTAAATTATTTTTAAAATTAAAATTATATATTATATTATGAAAAATGGGTAATTTTTAATTTTTACTGATTTGTTCTTTAAAGCTTCCTTAGGCTAGTCATCAAATCCAGGGGAAAATCCTCAGCCTTCTAATAAAATTTATAGCCCCCCAATTCAAAATATTTTATATGGCGATTCTGTTCGGGACCACTGTTCTCCCAACTCTAGTCATAACCTATAATATCAAAACGCCCAACTGGTACCTGCACTATTTTGACAACTAGTGAACTTTATATTTTGACAACTTGACGTTTTATGACGTTAATGACCGTCAAAGTGTTAACCATACTTTTCTGTATCTGTAGGTACTTACCCATGTGTTTTTGTAAATCTGTTTGCGAACGTACATATTTCAAAATTTACTCATAATCAGTGACTGACTGTGTCTGTGACTTGAACTGATATTCTCATGTGACATCAAAATGATTGATTATACCTTACAAATCGTTTTACATGAAACGTTCTTACAGACAAATTGAATTTAGTTGTATTCTATTTAGGAAAGATAAAGAACAAAAAAAAAGTTTCTTCGTTTTTGAATGTTAATTGTGTTATACATAAAGAACAAAACAAATTTGAAGTTTAAAGAAAGAAATTTTCGAAAATTCAGAGAAAAATTTAAAATAGATAATTTATTAAATTATAATATGAATTTTGGATAACTTATTTTATTCATTAAATTTTGCCTTAGGCTTAATACAACACAATCAATGAAATAAGGAATAAGAAATAAGAAAGAAGGAATAAGAAGTATGCCATCTAGTGACGTTGAATGAAACTCTTTAACTTAACTGCTCATAGGTATATATATATATATATATATATATATATATATATATATATATATATATATATATATATATATATATATATATATATATATATATATATATATATATATATATGTATTTAGGTATTTTTGTACATCGAAAATTCGAAATTCATGAAAAAATAACGTTCATGATTACTTATGGACTTATTTCTTATTCCTTATTTCATTAAAGTTCCATTCAACGTCACTAGATAGCATACTTCTTATTCCTTATTTCTTATTTATTATTCCTTATTTCACTGATTGTGTATGACCCATTGCTTGCCTTACCTCGAATTACACTCGAATTTTATATTTTTTCTGAATCAATTTGTGTTTTCCAGCTGCGTTATCGTATCTTTGCTAGTTAACAGTTCCTCTCGTTAAATTGCTAGGCAACAAATTTTTGTTATACCTATATAAACACAAGTAGCCAAAGTTTTTTACAATTATCTGAATAAAATATTTCTCTTTTGTATTTAATATTAAGGGAGGAGTTCAAATAAAAAAGCAACTTTTTTATTTGTGATTATTTTGCTTGTTGGAATTTTTTTCAAATTAGGGATGGTTTCAAATAGAAAATTTTGTTTTTGAAACATTCTTTACTCTTCCCTGTGGGGGGAGGGGGCCCTTTTTCACAAATTTTTAAGCGTTATCAAGGAACACCATATCTCAAAAAGTAATGAATATTTTTTAAATATTTTTTCATTATTTTATTCCTAAAGGACCTGTCCATAAAGGTGAGTATGGGTTTCAGGTAATTTTAAAAATTAACTATAAAATCCAATTTTTTATTAAAAAAAAAAAATGTTTAAAAATAGTTACAATTGTTCAAATGGAAAAAGCATACTCCACTTTATGCGCAAAATGTTTATGAACAAAATAAAAAAAAATTCAGTCTCTATCTTTTCTAGAACTTGAGATATGATTTTCCTTGTCGGGAAAAACACAAGTTTCGGGAAACGGTAAAAAACAAAAATAATAACAAAAGAAGCGATTTACTCACTGTTTATTAAAACGTCTACAAAGGCATACAAATGAAAGAACATTCAGTCTCTATCTTTTCTAGAACTTGAGATATGATTTTCCTTGTCGGGAAAAACACAAGTTTCGGGAAACGGTAAAAAACAAAAATAATAACAAAAGAAGCGATTTACTCACTGTTTATTAAAACGTCTACAAAGGCATACAAATGAAACAACATTATCTCAGTGCATAGTATAACTCGTGTACACACCAAAACTAAATATTACTGATCAAATCGCGAGCGTTATCTGCTAAGGAACAGCAACTTGGCTGTGCAGCGGCTCACAAATAAATATTTTTCTACTTGACAAAAAAAATTTTTTGGCCATGTTTTATATATATCACCGCGTTTGTAAAGAACCGCAGAACGAAATAAAAACAAAAAACGAGATTCGAAAATAATTCGTTTATTAGCCGTTTCTGGCGTGAACTCCCCCCTTAAAGTTAGTCTTTAATTTGTTAATAATATGATTATTTAAACATTTTACTTTCTATATGAATTTAAAAAATTTCAACAATAATTTTTAAAAACGTCACTGATTATTACAAGGTATTCAAGTGCGAGTAGATAACCTCTGTGATGACAGAAATCACGAATTCATAAGGATTTCGTTGTTAGAACCTCTCATGTAAGTGAAAAAATGAGCTTTAGTAAATCAAATTTTGAATCGAAATATGCTTCGAATTCGATACTAGGAAAAAAATCCTTAAAAATTCAAGTTCAAATCACTATAGAGAAATCACAGTTTTCAAAGATCATTTCTGCTTGTAAAACCAGCAAATTACACAAACCTTTTCACAGGACTCAAAACACATCTTTAAAAAATTTCTATATCTTGAAAATTACTAAACGAATAAGCCCCCTTGTTTGTTTACGCGGGCTAGTACTAATCATTAGTAATTGCTACAAACACGCATAGAATTACGTTTCAATGTGTTAATAAACGTACCTCTGTGCGTGATGTAGCAAATACTAATGATTAGTATTACACCCATGTAAATAAGGCATTAGTCAATGGGGTCCATGATGCAATTCAATTTACTATAATAAACGAATACGTTTTGATAAGGTAAATGTTGTTACATAGGGGGAAGGAAGGGAAAGGTGAGGAATTATTTTCTAAGGTGCTACAGAGTACCGCCTCTATGTGTATACAGACAACACCTATTCTAAATATTATATTATAAAATTATAATATTGTTTATTTTAACTCCGCCCCTCCGATCATATAAGTACACAAAATTATTTGGAAATTTTTTTTTAAAATTTTTTATTATAGGTTATTTTGAACATATTAATTTTTGTTTGAATCAAAAATTTTTCAGATTCCGTTAAAAAGAATTTATAAAAATAAAAAATATTTAAAAAACAATAATTGTTGAAAAATCAGTCAAGAGCGAATCAAGTTCGCACAATTAGGGTTCCGTACAGTGAACAGACCAAATTAAACTATTTTTAATATTAATAGATTTGAGCGTTACTTTATGGTATTACATATTTGTAAATAATAAACAAATACTTTACTTTGCAAAATACCACTTTTGTCACAGTTTCAAAAATAAAAGTGGTATTTTGCAAAGTACAGTATTTGTTTATTAATTATAAACTACTTTTATTTATGTATATTTAAACTAGTGATGAGCAAATGCAAGACCAAGACTTGGCAGTCTTAGTCTTGGTCTTGTTCTTGCATTAAGAATCTTGGTCTTGGTCTTGCTAGAGCAGTTTGAGTCTTGGTCTTGCAAAATACAGTCTTGGTCTTGGTCTTGGTATTGCTAAAAAATCTTGCACTTTCTTGCATTTTTTTATTACCGAATTTTTTCCTTCTGAAATCAGAATTTTCTCTCTTTACGGTATTAATTACACTTTCAAACTATTTAAATAGTTTAGCAAGAGTCTTGCTTTTTTCTTGCTTTTGTCTTGGTCTTGTTCACTTGAGTCTTGGTATTGGTCTTGCAGCCATATACTTATAGTCTTGGTCTTGGTCTTGCTCTTGGTATACATAGTCTTGGTCTTGGTCTTGGTCTTGCAAAAACTGCAAGACTGCAAGACCACTAATTTTGCTCATCACTAATTTATTTAATTTCATCAAATTTTTCGATTGTCTCAATCTCCGAGGCTAGTTACAATACAAGATTAAATTTTCTCAGGAAGGTTGAGGTTAATAGAAGTAATTTTCCAAACTAAATTTCATATGTTTAAGTAGAATAGTTTCCAAAATACTAGTGTATAAAAATCACAGTTTTGGGCACTCATTAACTGACTAACTAATAGATTATCGAAAATCTACGGGAATTCCAATTGAGCAAGAGCTTTGGAATGTAAAATACATAGTGTTTAAGATAATAAATACTAGAAACTCATCAAATAAATTTTTAAACTGAGCACAGACAGAAAATTATTTCTAGATAACTCGATCAAGATAAATTAAAAAGTTTGCTACTATGGCTCATAAAGTAACTAATTGTGTAAATACAATTTTTAAAATTATTACTGTTTAACCCTGTTAAAATTAAAATTTTAACTTTAGGAACCTCGGAAAGTCGGAGATCAAAAGAGGAATGTTCATTTTTTGCGAATTTTGAGCTATATCATCAAAACCACTGGACCAAAATAAAAAACGAAATTTTTTAATAATCCTTGGCGGTAACTCTTTTAAATGATACCTCATGCGATATATTAATAAAAAAAAACTCCCTTTTTTTTAACCAAACTGGCTAAAATTAGGTGAAGTGTGACCGAATTTAAAGTATGTAAAAGTAAACAGATTTACTAATGAATCTCATAATTCGTATTTAAATAATTCACCTAAACTAAATTAAATCTAATAGATTCCTTAAGTTATTAATTCATACATAATTGTTTATACCGTTGGTATTAGGTTTCAACGATACAAAAATGTTTAACTCACCGACTTTTGGTGCATTCCCCCTACGCAAGTGAAAAAATGTTCAACTCTACCATCTAGTAGAATCTATTGAAACTATTTACTGAAACACTGTAATATTAGTGACACCTATGCACATTCGTCTAAACTACGTAATTCTGAACGTTTAGCTTTACTTAAATCTTCATTAATACCATAGGTGGCAGCAGTAGACCTATAAGCTAGCAACAATGGAAAGGAAAACAATGAACTGGATATTTAATTTTAGAAATTACATATTTTTAATGAGGTAAATGATTTTTTCAAAACCTTATATTCAATTTTGGATTTTTAGATAAATAAATATATTTCAAATTTACTATTTCAATACAATATATACAAAATTCTGCAATATTACATAATAATTAACATTTTCGCATATTGTAAACTTTAATAAATATTTTAATAAGTTGAATATTTTTAACCAAATTTTTAATACGAGGTCAAGAAAACTTTTTAGTTGGAAATATAACTGTTTGAATCAAAATTATCATAACAATACGTAATTAAACCACAAAGACGTAACGCTTAAATTTATGTATTACAATTGTATGATAAAAATCACACACACATGCAATAAAAAATGATAAAAAATATTTTTTCTTCTATAATTTCAATTCATTATAATTACTGTTGTCTTTTTTTATGAACGAATTTTTTTATCATAAGCGCTCAAGCATAATATAGTAAAACATCGATAAACTCACGATAAACCTTACAATCGAAAGAATAATCACCGTAATCACCGTTAGATGAAGTGACGGATTAAGTTCTAAACAGAATACTTCCCTACCTAAAAGCAGAGGCATTTGTTTTGATTTTTTAAAATATCTATAGATCAGTTATTGTCAAAATATTTGAGGATTGTCAAATATTTCTATAGATATTTTAGACGTCGAATTCTAAACGAGAGGTTCCAAAACTTTTGCGTCGACCGACCAAATTGTAAATACTAAAATATTTGGCAGACTAAGAAAACATTTTTAAATAATGAAGGACATAAAGGAAAGATGTGTTTATTTACTTAAACTCCATCGTTTCCAAAGCAAATTTTGATTAATCTCTTATTCTATGTAATTTAAAAATGACATGCGGAAAATAAATCAAATTTTTCTGAACGAACTTAGCTATTTTTACAGGAAAAATGAAAATTTCGCCCTCAAATTACTAAAATTTTACTAACAGATCTAATTTGTCTCATTATACAGCTATTAAATTAAAAAACAAAGAAAAATTAGACTAGATGACGTCATAATGTACAATACTTTTTTAAAAGCTCCAAAAACCGTAAATCTGATGTTGGAAATATGAAATTTGAAGCTGAAGTTTTTCTGAGAAAAATATGATATTTCTTTACGAATTCGATACTGCAAACGACCTGCTATCGCGAAACCCATTTTTGGAGCTCGCGAATCACACTTTAGGACCCCCGCCCTAAATGAATTTAAGTTTTATCTTGTTTTTCAAGAATTACCGTAATTTTATTCCCTGAAAAAATTTCAATACAATCTTTTTAATGGTACATAGTTTGAAAATACTTCTAAATTTACGTCTTCAAAAAATGTGACCCCACCCCTCCTGATTTACAAACTGGATTCACAACAGATTTAATTGGTGACAATATAAAATCTAGTAATTCGCACATAATTTGTATAATACATATTTCTATCGACAATTAAACGCATACAAATTTTTTTACTTGATACAACTTCTAATTTAAAAAACCAGAGCCGCTCGCGTAATCTTTGCGTCGCCAATGAAAGACATTAATTCAGTTATAACTGTTAACGAGGTTTTACTATAATAAAACAAGTAAAATCGGTGTATGTACAACATACATGGGAAATATTTTTTTTGAATAAGATGATAAACCATTGTCTGGAACAAATAGCAAGAAAAATAAATACGAATCTACCTATAATAAATATGCAATGAATTATAAAACATAACTTGAAGACATTGGTGGGGATATAATTACCCATTTTTTTTTTTTTACTTGAATTCAATCGCAAAATCGACGCACAGTGTAAAGAACGAAAAAAATTTTTCCCATATTTTTAATTATAATACTGATAAGAAATTTTTTTTACTTTATATTTGATAAAATTCGTATAAAATTGTATGTAGTTATAACTATTTATGAAAATCGTTCATGTACATTTTTTTAACACGGCTATGTCATAAATGTGGCTTGCTTATTCTTGATCTATTTTTGGTCGAACATACTCATTCAACACATTGTAATTGTAACAATTTCTAACAAGTAACGACGTCGAATTTTTTAGTGTTGTGTTTTTGTTTCAAGTTCGAAAATATAATGACAGTTCGAATTATGTATTTAAGAAAAAAATGTAATGTAAAATTTTAATAAAAATATGTAAGTATGAATGCTTTAGTTGTAATCTTTGAAGAAAATATTGATATTCAGAAATGATAAATAAAATTATTGATACAAATATAATTGTAGAGTGGTCGAACAGAAAGTAACATTTCCATCGTTGCTTTTTGTTCAGAAATCACTAAAATGTGATTAAAGAGTAAGCATTTATTTTTAAAAATATTCTGTTTATGCACAACTGTGCGTTGAAAAAAGTTACCTTACGTCACTGTTTTGTCAATTTAAAAACTTTCATACTACAGGAGATAACTGAGTTTGAATTTTGGAAATGTTACCTTTTGTCAGTAAAACTTGGAAATGTTACTTTTTGATAATCATTGAATGGAAATTGAAGGAATTTAATTAAAAGTAATAAAATAAAAGCTCCTTTAGATGTCGATGCATCAATAAAAATTTAAATAAAATAAAAAATAAAAAAATAAAAGCCATTTTTTATTATTAAAAAACAACCTTTCTCTAGTTTTTTCAGCTACTAAATCTAATAATCTAAATCTAGATCTAATATTACATAAGAAAATGTCACTTTTTGATAGAACTAAAATAATACTTTTATAAAGATGTAGATATGTTCCTTTTTGTTCGAAACCTGAGATTAGGACTCGTTTTTAGGGGAGAAATAGTGCTATTTAATATTCCAAATTCAACTAGGATGTGTAGTTGATAGATATAAGTACGATTCTGCAAAAAAAAGCAAAAAGTCAAAAAGTGGAAATGTTACTTTCTGTTCGACTACTCCACAATTAGTTCCTGCATGGTTTTCAAAGAAAATAGGCGGGATAACCCATTCTTGAAAATTATCGATAAATTAAATTGTTAAATAATTTAACAGTTCTATAGTTTTTCTTAAATAAATGTCTTTGCCTTGGAAAATTTAAATAGAAATTGTGTGAACTCCTTTAAAATCAAAAACATAATTAACTGTCAGGAAAAACCAGACCAACAGATTCAATCCTAAACATATTAAACGAGTAACCTTTGCATGCACCCTTTATATCCTTCTTAGCCTGGTATTATGACCCAAAAAACAATACTGGTGGCAAAAATAATTATATTTCCAAAGGGTGTGGCACATAACTTCCTCGTATTCACATAGCGTTTGAAAAATTGTCAAACTAGATCGGCTGGGACTCGAACCTGGATCTCTTGGTTGCTAGCCAAGCACCTTACCAATTAGGCTACCGACCGCTTGTTTGAATGCCACTCCAGTCGACAATCAATCACACACATTCTCTCTTTAATGCGAGATGCAGTTATATTTCTAATTTCAAATGTTATCGAATTCGTAGGCACTCGATAACATTTGAAATTAGAAACATAACACATTTATATGAATCAGTAAATTATCCTTAACTATCCTTAAGATTTATCTTACGAATAACACGTTTGCGCATGCCCCGATTTTGGTGAAATTCAATATGGAGACTATCTATAGACCAACTTGTGTAAACCTTGAAAATTTCATCAAAATCGGTCGAAAAGTTTCGGAGTTATACGTATTGGAAAGTTATACGTACACTCATTTTCTACGCATTTTTCGGGTGCGGAAGTCCTTAGAAAATTTTAAATACAAAAGGTAGTCGCCAATCAAAAAGTTTGAGAAACACTGACATACAGCACTCTCTGTCAAGTCAATACCACTGAGCTCAAATTTTTTATTCCCGCCAAAACATGCTGTTTCTTCAAATCAAAAATTTAAAGCCGAATATCATTTTTGAGGAGCGAAATATGTATAGAGCAAAGGTAGGGAAACTTTTTGTTGTAACATCTCCGTCATCCCCGAGAGGAATGTTATCTTGACCCTGAAATTCACACCAACCGAACCCTTTAATTTATAAACATATGTCCACATAATTTGATGCAAATATTACCCTATGCAGTTAGCTAAATACAGAAATACGTTCGCTATACCATCTGTCGCAATAGCCACAATCTTCGTCATTTCATTAGAATCAGAACACCTGCCGTATTTATTACGTGTATAGATTAAAATTTAAAATAGGTAATTCGTAATTTAAAGTATAAAATCGATCATCGAATTATTCAAAAAGTGTTCTATTTACATTTATTTAAACAATTACATGTAAAATCAAAGTTATTAAAACGGAAGAAAAGAAACCTTAAAAATAAAATTTACTCTTTTTAAAATGTTTATCTAAAAATAAATGGTAATTTTGGTGGTAATAGTGCTTTTTAAATAAACCGCTAAAATAATACCACTTCAATTCGCAGTAACAAACAAAATAAATCAATACTTACCCTCACAACTAACCCTTATTTAATCTATAATCCTTTTTTCCAGTATGAAAATGACTTGCATTCCAAAATGTGTTAACGAATTGGAAAATATTTCAAGATCAGATTTGGATCGTTTCACCGATAAAATTGAAAATGTCTTAACGGACGTGCGTGGACGAAGACTGTTCAAACATTTCTGTATGAAATCAAATTTTAAGGATGCCATCAAATGTCTGGATGTGTACGACGAAATTGAGAAAGTATTATCACAAAATGAAAAGATTACCCAGGAATTTATACAGGATATAGTTGATAAAGTGGATCGAATTGATGAATTTGATATTTCTGTGGCGGAAAAAATGGCGCTGACCGAAAACGAGGAGGATTTTCGAACAGTATTAGCAGTAACCAAGTATGAATTGACTAGAATTTTACGGCACAAATTTCTATTGTTTAGTAAACATTATTCACGAAGGAGTTCATAAATAAATAATGTAATTTAAAAAAAAAAATTATATATTCAGGTTAATATTTATTTAATTTTTATACGAAAATATGTATAAAAAGTTTATAAAATAAAAATTATATTTATTATGAGGGTTACTTATTTCTGACCTTTTTCAATTAATAATCATGCATAATTTAATTAGATTTCAGTCTGATTTAATAAATTTAAATTAGAAGATGTGAATAATTCTGCATGTGAATATGTTTAAATTTAAAAACGAAGATTTAAATTCCATTCTTATCATCCTCACAATTGTGGAACTTCTTATCTACAATAATTAATATTTAAAAATTCCCAAATCATCCTCTATGGCTGCAAAAAGAGACATGCAATTTGGTACCGTCAAGCCACTTAACTCTACAGATATCGTAGGATATGAAATTTTGAAACCATTTCACTTAAATTTAACCATGATTCATCACTTATGAATTTAAAGAATTTCCGTTTACTTGGCTTTATCTTTCATTATTGCACTTGCGTAAATTCTAAATTCGCAGTTCGTTTTAGAAATGAATAAATTGATTTGTTTCGAATAAAAGAATTATTTAATACTTTAAAGATGACTCATGTCCAATTGTATTTGAAATTGGGTATAGTTACCGTCAATAGGTAAAGTTATGGAGTTTGACGGTAGTTGGTTTAACTGTCGGCTTGGCTGTCTTCGATAGTGGTCAATTTCCATCCAACTGATGCGCACGAGCATACACAGGTTGTCAACTGTTATTTTAAAAAATTCATGCGCATGTGTAAACTCTTTAATTTAAATTCATCAATTATCACCATCGAATACGGCCCATTACTATGTTAGTGACGTCACTCGTAAACGACTAGCATCTTAACTGCGTGACAAATGTCAAAAAAATTGGGTTTTTTTAATTAGAAATATTAATTTTGAATTTTTACGAATAGTTCAATATACCTACATGGTTTTAATATTGTTTAAACTGTCATATTCCAACAATTTGGCAATTTACTTTTGAGACTGTCAGCTATTGGATTCTGTTGTTTGAAATTCCCACCATTATAAAATTAATCACGTCAACGGCATTAACGTCATTAACGTTTCCCAAACCTTCATAAAAACATTTTTGTATTCTACTGCTAACAACGAAAGAAAAAACACTATTATAAAATTATTACTTTAAAAGTTCATTTATTAATTTTTATTTCTATCAACTCTCGTATTTTCTCATATTCCATAGAAAGTTCACTAACTAATTTATTGTCTTCTATTATTATTCTCGTTAACCCAAGATTATCCATCTCATTCATTTTTTGAACTTGATATTCTAATATTTTAATTAATTTTGATATCCCAACCATTGTAATATTATTATCTAAAACAATTATTTTTGAATAATTTAATAGTTAAAATAGTTAGAATACATAATTTAATAGTTAAAAGAAAGGATTAAAAAAATCAGTTATCATCTTAACCCATTACAGATCAAGATATCACATGTAATGTCGTGGAATAATGGGTAATAATCGTTAATAATGGATTAAAATTGGTGGAAAAAATACAAATAAATAATTACATGCTAAATTCAAATGCGATAAGTATAAATTTCCTTTGCAATATGCAACGCCATCAGTGGATTTAAAATCTTTTACAAATGGGTGTGTTATATTTAAAATTCCAGGATCACATTTAGAATCAGATTCTTTAGTAACTCCTTTATTTCTTGGCGAACGTACTTTTTGAGTTTTTATCATTGTTTGTTCTTCACACTGTTATAAAATCCTTTAGAAGACTTTGCATTAATAAAGATTTAATAAACTTACCAATTTCTTTTTTATTTTTAGATGCTCCAAAACTTCTTTCCGTTTAATTTTAATTTCTTCGGTGGTTAATTCAAATTGCATTAATACATTCGAAAAATACTTACAACTTTCATCGGTTAAATAATTATTTGATAAATTAAGTGACACTAACGAGCGATTTAATCGTAAAGCCGTAACGAGATATGAGACGCCAATATCCGTTATCAAATTGGAAGATAGATTTAATATTTGTAAACTGGATTGTATTACATTTAACTCATTTGCAATATCTTGAATATCTTTATCAGTTAACTGGCAAAATTTAAGAGATAAAAAATGTAAAGACGTATTTTGTAACAATATATTAAAATTTTTAATTGGTTTTACGATACGTTCGATGTATAATTCTTTTAACTGAGGATTCGCTTGTAAAATTTTTTTGATATTATCTATATCATTGTTCTTCATATAACAATCTATGAATCTTTAAAAAACAAAATGGCGGACAATTTTACTTAACCTCACAAAATTTGACAAACGTTTTACTTACTTAAGACATTCGACATCTCTCTGATATTCCAGAGATTTATTTAACGCTAACATGAATCCTTGATCAGTATCAACAGACATAATTACAATTTTTATTAAAATCGATTTTTTATTTTGTCCAGAACTTGAAATAGCGATAACATTATAATCAACATAACTATCCATAATTTGACTTTGTCGTTCATTATTTAAATTTGTAAAACCCTAGAAATATTTTTACCAATGATCGTATAAATAAGATCAAAGTATTTTCGAAAATATATTACCAATTCGAATCGATAATTCTTTTCCGTAATTACTAATACTTTTGGTGAAACGGTAGAACCATTTTCGTGGCAACAGTATGGTAGAAAGGTGTCAAATAAGTCTGGTTGCACATTTTCGAGAATACCACTTAATTTTTCATTAATATAAGATCGTCTTATGGAAGATTTTCTATTTGATCGGGCAGAACGAAATGATCGAACTGATGTTCTGTCAGACATTTTTTATCTTTTCTTTCATATTATACATAAATGTTGTCATAGATACTTAAATTTTAAAAGATTGTCCAATATTTATGTTTGTGGGCATGTAAAATACTAAATAAAAGCGTTCCAACAGTGGAAAGAGGGTCATTTAATAGTTAACACTATCATTTTTAGGGTTCCGAAGCAATAACACTTCTTCGGAACGCTAGTGTTTTCATGATGTTTGTCCGTGCTTTTTTTAATTCCACAGTAACGTGGCATTTTCCTATGGGGTGTTTATTTTTTTTTTAGGATTTTGTTGTCGGAGCTACGTTATGTCTGTCATCACTAGAGTGAGGACATTGGTCCGCACAAACGCGTTTCCATGGGCTGACCAATTTTTTATAGCAGATTCTAGCACACACTACGTCACCAAAAGTATGGGGACACCTTGGCCCAGCGTACCCCCAACATTAAGTACAGTGCCGCGCCAAAAGTGTGGGCACCCCCTGAGTCAAGGTGTCCCCATACTTTTGGTGACGTAGTGTGTGCCGGACCCACTATAAAAAAAAAATTGGCCATCCCGTTTGCGCAGACCAATGTGCCCACTCTAGTCAACACATTTGGTGGTCTACCCGCACTTGACCTTTCTGTAAGCACTCATCTTGTGGAACATGGCGGGTTTATTTATTATATCCGATTTTGGTGAAACAAAAAACATGACATTTCTGAAGCGTCTATTATGGTCTTCACTCAAAGTAGATAGAGAAAGGTACGCTACATTTGAGTCCAAAATAAGCTTTTTTTGCGCAGTTCGCCATCTACAACATAAGACGTCACATATTTGAATTTTTAGAAAAAGACAACATTACAATTATTTATTATTATATTTATACAGCGTGAGCTTTTTGAGAGTTACTATTTTTATTACAGCCAAACCGTTGGTAAGAGCTAAGACCATAAGAGCTATAAAGCTCTAGACTATAGCAATCGGTTGCCCCCATCGATATCTACAACTCTTATTTGAACAATTTTTCAATTAAATCAGTGGTTTGGTTATAATAAAAATAGTAACTCTCAAAAAACACGTTGTATATATGTAATTCGTCATCTACGTCATCACGATCTGCGCGTCGGCATACCATTCTCCATCTACTTTGGTCTTCACTAATAAAATTTCTTTTTTGAAATAAAATAATTTTTAAGAAATATAAAATTTTATTCACATTGTAAAAAATTTCATTTACAAAAAATAACGATACAAACAAAACAAAAATTCGTCATTGAATTTCGTATTCGAATATTTTTTATTTCCGTGTTTCGTATTCGAAATCCTATTTCCGTTGTGTATTCTTAGAAAAATTCGAACAACAAATACTCTTTTACGAATTTTGGTAAACGTTCTGTATTAACAACTTTTTGATAATTTTTCCCAAAAGCGTTCCTACAAGCGATTCGACTCAGCTGTTGTAACGTTAATGGATACATTTCGAAATGTCTAATTACACTCTGTAAATTTTCCGGGAATTTATCTATACACGACAGGCACATATTCAAATCCAAACCAGCCAATATCAACATTCTTATAATCTCTTCATTATCTTCCCCGTCCTCCTCCTCCACAAACCTATTTTTGACGATTAATTGCCTGTTTCGGTTAACATCAGCGCCATGTAAAATTAACCACTTGATTCCATCGACCCATTTACTGAGAACAGCCAGTGACAAAGGTGTATGACTGTCCGCTGTTAGAACATTCAAATCGGCGCCATGTTTGGTTAATACGTTCATCCATTTAATCGAATGTCTACTGATCACATGATGAATTGGTGCCACTCCAAATTTATCAGTCACATTAACATCTGCCCCGGCTAACAACAACGCCTTCGTCATTTCCTCCCGGCCATATTCAACGGCATAATTTAACGGTGTTCGCCGAAAATTATCGGCAATACTAATGTCCGCGCCACACTTCAACAAACACTTAAATTCATTTTCGCGCGAAAAAATAACCGCGCGTATAAGAGGCGTCCATCCAGTCGACGTTTGAACATTAATGTTGGCTCCGTGATCGATTAAAAGTTGCAAACACTTGCACGAAGTACATTGTACGGCGACGTGAAGCGGGGTTTCCCCACTCGAATCCATGTGATTGATGTCAGCGCCATGGTCCATTAGAAATTGTGTGTTTTTAAAACTACCGCAACGCACGGCGAAGAAAATTGGTGTACGACCTTTCTCGTCCAACGCGTTTGGATCGCCGACCAATTTGTACGCCCTCTCCACGTCTGAAACGTCGCCATATTCCGCGGCCGTGTGAAGAAACGTTCTCTTTGACGCGCCCTTTTCAATCAGGTACTCAACAATATCCTTATGTTCGTATTGCATCGCTAAATTGATCGGGGAATCACAAGTGGGATCACTTTCCATAAAATTCACATCCGCGCCACTCTCCACAAGCAATTTAACAATTTCCAAATTGCCATCTTTCATGGCCAAACACAACGGGAATCCCGCGTCTCCGCATGCATTAATATCGGCTCCGTGTTCTATCAACAATTTGATCATCTGAAAATTCCCGTCCTCGACGGCATAATGAATCGGTAAGTCGTCTTGCGCCTCAACAGCATTCACGAACGCGCCACGATCCAATAAAAACTGCGCCAGTTTTACGCAACCATTTATTGCCGCGTAATGAAGCGCAGTCCTCTTAAACCACACATCAGTGCTGTCCACATCGATGCCACGATCTAAAAGAATCTGAATCGGTTCGATCAAGTTTTCCATGGCGCACCAATGAATAAGGTCCGGGGTATTGATATCCGCGCCGTGGTCCAAAAGGTAAACAATGATGTCCGTATGGCCAAAAAGAGCCGCCCACAGTATTGGTGTTCTCGAATATTCTATGTCACCGTCATCTTCATTCACGTCGACACCATTTTCCACCAAGAGTTTGACAATGTCCAAGTGTCCAGACGCAGCTGCCCACAATAATGACCCGCTACTGTCAGCGCCATTCTGTAAGAGGGTAATTGTGCATTTGTGGGAATGCAGCCAAATTTAAAAAAAAAAATTAACAATTTCAGTATGTTTAGGATGTTAAAAAAAAAGATAATTCAGGTCGGGGGAAGCTAAAATACGCTACCAATGGGCTGTGGCACACAGCTTTCTCGTATAAAATAATAGCAAAAATATTTTAGAAGCTAACCCCCAAAATGCTTTAAAACTTTGAGCGAAGTTATGCCGCTTGGTGCAATTTAGTATATTAATGGAATGACATGGTAGCGGCGTAGCTACCGTTACTCCGATTTCGATTAAATTTCATAGGGGACCATCTAGGAACCAAACTAAATTATTTCTGAAAATTTTATTAAAAACAATCGAATAGTTCAGAAGTTATGTCACTTGGTGCAAACTGGCCACACACAGACGGGCAGAGAGACAAACGGACGGACAGACAACAAACCAAAATAGGGTTCTTGACTGAAGTTACAAAAATATTCTAAAAGCATTGTTTTTCCATATCAGTTAAGTGATTTTTTTTTATTTTCGACAGATTCTGTAAAAAATCATCAAAAAAATAACCCTACAATTTTAAATGAGAACAAAGCGGGAAAAACACCTCACCGTGACGTCACAGTTTGAAGCAATTAAACTTCAACGTCAATATCTATAACCTCAAAACTTTGATTATGTTCATAAAATGTCAAAGTAAAAGAAAGTATTTATTAGAATTCTGGTCGATTATTATTACTATATATATAAGCTAATAGCAATATTCAAAAGAAAACACAATTTCATCTCACCGATGAAAATTATCAAAATCGCTACAAAATGTTACGTCATCTTCAAGAAATGACGCGTTTTCACTAATTTGATTATTTGTTGAAAAATGGCGATTTTCAAAATAAAATTTCTAAATAGTTATCAAATTCTTTTATGTTTCATTATTAAAATTGGACATATGTAATGATAATGCATAGAATTATTTAATATTTGACACAAATTTTAAACACAGTCAAGTACCGTATTGTTCAGGAACCTCTAAAACGTAAAGTGTGCGTAAAAAATTTTATTTTGGAGGGAAAAATTTTTTTATTTTACAAAAGTGATCACAATGCTTTTGCTACTTTAGTAGTTTCGGAAGCAAAAACGAAAAAGAGCTTATCTTTCTATTCTGTTCCATAATTTTGAGATTTTATTAGATTTTGTGGAGGCCCTTATTGTGTGCGGGCCCCGGAACATACATCCCAAGTGCCCTTACCTAAATCCGGCCCTGTTTTAGAGCCAAAAATAGGTGGAGCCGTGCTTCTGTGCCTGTAATTACCTGTAAAAGTAGTTTGGTTGCATCAAAATGTCCATGTGCAGCAGCCCAGTGTATCGGTCGATACGCATTGTTATCTCCAGCGTTTATATCGCATCCTAAATCAATCAAATATTGAATCACTTCACAATTACCGTACGCTGCAGCCATATGCAAAGGCGTATTACGCCTTTCATTACAATTTAAACCATTTGCAATAAATTTTTGAACAGTGTGCTTGGAACAGAACGCTGCGGCCCACAATAAAGCACTCGGTAAATTCAACAAGTCAGGATCTTTTGTAATAACACCATCGGGGCCGTCTAAATTCATAAGGTGTATATAGATGTCACTATCACCACTTTTCAATGATAAATTATAACCATTTTTCAAGAGAAGACTGACAGTTTCATCGTGGCCGTACATTGTAGCTAAAAACACCGGTGTAACGTCATCTTGACTCGACCAATCAAGTGCTAGATCACGCCGTGGAAATAAGTTAATCACCTGTAGAGATGAAAAATATTTAATATTAGTAAATAAAAAAAAAAAGACTTTAATTTGCAAAATATCATTTTTATTGAATAATAGAAACTCTTATGACATGTTTCGGTCAATATGGCCATTCTCAAACGTTTGTCATTTATGGTATTCTCAAACAAATACCATAAAGTAACGCTCAAATCTATTAAATTTATGTAAAATATTTTTCACTAATATCGATAATATCGTTAACCGAGTTATTACACAATTCCTAATTGCTAAAATTATCTATAATAAAATTAAATAGGCAAGACTATGATTGTGTGGCCAAAATAGGTAAAAGATGGCAAAAACTATTTAGTCTTTTTATTGACTACAGAATAGTTATATAACAATATATTTTACTTTTACTTGATATTTATTAATAAAATACTGGGTGTCCCACTATACAGAGTGTCCCATAACGGTTAGTCAAATGATATATCAAAAACCATTCGTCGGATGAATTTGAAATTTGCAGATTTTTTTGGACCCTAGGTTGAGACTTTTTTCATACAACTCGATTTCATTTCCGGTTACTGGTTTCTAGCCACGTGGTATCAACTTATAAATTTTAAATGGAATATGGAATTTTTGAGAACGAATTTCGATGATACGCCTGGAACTTAATTGGAATATTTAACTTAACTGGAATATTCGGTACCTACATAAATCTAATAAATTTGAGTGTTTTATTTAATTATTTAATATTTTTATGCACCACTGAGAGCTTATATGAACTTTCTAAGCTTCTTATTGATGATTTTTTCTCAAACAAAATGAAAATAAAATCAGCAAATTTTGAAAAAAGGTGCTATTTGGTGCAAACTCTGCAATCATAATACCAAAATAGACTAACTGCTTTATCAAATGCCACAAATATATCCGTTGGATTCGATTGGATACGTAACTAAAATTCCAAAACCAAAATTGATTCTGGTCTACATTCCTGCTGACAAAATAGGCTTTAACGTCCTGGCCGGTAACCGTAGCTGCAACAAGGGAAGCAGACCGAGTGTAATACCGTTTTAAGAAGTTTTATGGCCCTTTTTGTTTTAATTTCTTTTTATGAGATAGGTTATTTTAGTTAAATATTATATTTTATCATATAAATACTATTTTTGTATAAGAAATAAATTGTTTATTTCATAAAAACGTTTTTTATTAAATATAAATTTTGTTTACTGCAGAAAGAGAACAAGTCCAAAAACAAAACATTTTTTTTTAAATAACTACGCCAAAATAATTAAATCTTTTACAAAAGGTTAATCAGCTAATCACTAACAATATTTAAAAAATAAAATTTCATTAATTTGTAAGAAGGGTTCCAAGTAAAACGTTTTTTTCATCTCTTGTAAAATTTTATTTTATGGACTTGTTACCTTTCTGCAGTTGGCAGTTCATATAGGAGCCGCTTTAAACGGCCTCAATTACCTCATTATTACCACACACAGCCGCCCAATGAATCGCCAATCGACCAAAATTATCACCGTACATCGGTTGAACCATCGCCGAATTTTCCAGAAGTAACTGTACGGTGGACGTATGATTTGACGATGTGGCCAATAACACTGGCGTGATTTTATTATGATCCCTTGCATTCACATCAAATGCCAATAAAAGTTTGACCACTTCATCATGACCACAATACGCGGCTAAATGAAGGGGCGTAATACCCGAATTATCACGAATTATTTCCCCGACGCCATGGTCCATAAGTAATCGGACAAGTGACGTATGTCCTCGTAACGCAGCCAAATGTATCGGTTCAATTCCATTTTTATCTCGGGCTTGGATTTGTACGTCGTTTTTTTCGATCAAAAATTTCATCAGCTCGTAATTGCCATTATAAGCCACCCAGTGTAAAGGTGTTGTAAAATTTGGATCGATCACATTTAAATTTGCACCAGAATTTACTAATAATTTAACGATATCGTGATGATTTTTATAGCACGCCAAGTGTAATGCCGTTCGATCATACTCATCCACTTTATTTAAATCGGATTCGACAAGTTTCATTTGACGAATTTTTTCGATGTCACCAGTAAATGACCAAATATGTAAATCCAAAGTTCGCTTTTCGTCATGTGATGGATTCATTCTTTCACAAAAATTAAATTTTCACAGTCAGAAAATGATTAATTTTAATATAAAGCAGTTTTATAACAATTAATACGAGAATAATAATTATTAAAGTAATATTCCGTTCCGAAAATACATTTTGTATATCGACAACATTGCCAACGTTTAAAGGCTTAAGTCGCTTTGAACAATTCAAATTCAAATGCAACAATTAAAATAATAAATATAATAAAATATATTTCAACAATTATACGACTGTTATAAAAGTAAGAATTATATTTCACCCGTAACTAAGTACATATGATTATAACTTAACAATTAGAAACAAATAAGATAAACAATTAAAAGAAAAATCTTAAATTTTTATTTTGACAGTTCTAAATAATTTGACAACAAAACACGCATAGAATTAATTGTATTACCAACTTTTAAATTGTGAACTACATATCTTGAAGTCTTGAAATCTATACATGATCTATGGTCTTGCTAATCATGCTCGGGCCACACCTACAATCCTACGCATTATAAATCGGGTTATCCATACAACCACGAAGGTATATGGAGACGGCATCTCGTATGTGTGAATATTACAAAAATGAAGCGTTTTGTTTAGACACCCATGTGTATAACATTATTATATGGCGGATACCCATATTTAATTTTTAAAACATATTTTCTACTTATCTATGAAACGTAATTGGATTTTTTCCTTCTGTTTTTACTCTATTGTCGCTTTTGCACGATAAAACACAACAATTAACCATTTTGGTTTCCGATGTAAAACGTTGTAGTCAATTTTAATTTCACGACAACCTTTCAAAAATCCCACGTGACGCAAACACACACAACTAAACAATGACAGGAGAAACACCAGTATTTGGCTTCAGATCACCTAACAAAATGACTAGTCCATATACGTCATTGCATACAACTAATGTCCCGTTCACATTACTCCAGTAGCATTGCAGTCCAGCGATCTAAACCAACGCTGAAATGCCACTGGAATAATGTAAAGCGGCACTGAAATACATTGGAATGTACCCATTCCAGTAAGCAATCCAGTCCAGTGCCTGGATTGACGGTCTACTTTTTCATTCCAGCGCACTGGAATAGTGTAGACGGTCAATCCAGTGCTGGATTAAACGCTGAACAATAAACACGCATTGTTGTTTTTTGTAATATAATTGAATGACTGGAATGAATCACCGAATGACTGGAATAATGTAAACGATATGATCCAGTCCAACACTGGACTGGACTGACTCACTGAATTACTGGACTGGAATAATGTGAACAGAGTATTAACTCATATTACCTGTGTTCTATGATATTTGGTCAAATACGTGCAAGCACTTCTGACTACCGAAAGATATAAACGCTTATAGTTTTTAGTTGATAAACACAAATCTTCTAAAGCTTATACAATTTTGTTTTGTTTTTGTACAATTTTGTACAACTGTCTATGATAAAAAAAATTTTCCATAATATGTATGCTTTATTTAAAAGCGTAAATCAATTCGACTTTTTAACTTGTTATGGATCTTATACTTGTATACGTCATTTCAAATAGAATTGAGCATGAGTCATCGTTAAAAAATTAAATAATTCTTATATCCGAAACAAATCGTAAATCGCAAAATTTACGTAAATGCAATAATGAAAGAAATAAAGCTAAAAAAACGGAAATTCTTTAAATTCATAAGTGATGAATCATGGTTAAATTGAAGTGAAATGGATAATATCAAGTGTCAATTAACTTTAATTTTACATAAATATCCAATTACATTGATGTTTAAATATTTTTAACCACTTTTAAGTCAGAAGTTCGAATGATAAATTTGACACAAATAATGAGCCATAATATGTAATAGTCTGACACCAGGGCGGCGACACAGATAATTTGAGACTACATCTCTATGATTGAAATTTTAATTTAAAAATTGCTATGTAACCGCATGAGAAAATTGTTTAACACCAGGGCGGCGACACGGGTTATTCGGAACTACATGTCTATAGTTGGAATATTAATTTCTAAAAAACAAACAATATTCCTAGGTAACCGAATTGGAAAATTTCGCTGCTAAAGTGGAATTAACAGAAGGTTAAAAAAAACTTAATAACAATAAACAATATGTATTTGAAGTTAACAACCTATTCTGCCAAAAACGATCATTCTTTTGATTGCAGGCAGGCGAATACTTGACATTATGACACAATATAGTCAGGGCTAATCTGTTTTATACTTTTTATATTGTAGTTAACATGTTAATAATATATTTTATTAATTAACACGTTTTTATTCATAGAACACTAAGAAGGAATACAACTATCTCTTTTCTGCAATCACTTATGGGCATTTATGTGCATTTTGCAGAACTATGTTGTCATTCACTTAGTAGCTACCAATGGGTGTGTTTCAATTGTTGCCGTCGTGTTAACATGGTATACGTGGTATACGTACATGTACGTACCACATACATATTATGTATATGCGTATGCAAGACACCAATACACACAACCATCCATCGGACTAACACACAACTCGGCGTGCACATATATAACATATTGGTGGGATATTTTCTATCCTTCATCGTTACACGGGTTTCAGTAGTTTAGAGATGCTAGCGTTCGTTCTGTAATATTCTGTGTTTTTATACTACATCTATATCATCTACCTTGTCTACGTCAAACGTCAACATAATGTAGGCGAAGCATTATAAGAGGCATCGACGTATAATTAATCTATGATACTAATATTTATTTTTGTTCCATATGTCAAATTTAAAATTCAGAAAAACTGTTGACAAATTTATTGAAGAAAATTCAACAAAACTTAATTTTTAACTAAATTTTTAATTTATTATCTGAATGAAATAAGAATATTATGTATATCATTAAGATATCTTTTGGAAAATTTCTGAAAAGTTAATAATGGAAAATCAAAAAGTCAACATAAATTTTAACGATCCGGTTAACCAATATAATATCGAAACTAAGATCAAACAAGAACTCCATGAAATATATATAAAACAAGAGCCTGATTTAGCAACTTTACATACAGAAATTAAAATTGAATCACCTGTTCCAAATGACACGACCGATAAATCTAATAAAAAACCGAATCGAAACACTAAATACAACGAATTGACATGTGAAACGTGCTCAAAAGTGTTACCGACCGCTCAGGCCCTTAAAGTCCACCAACGATTACACACCGGCGAAAAACCATTCCAGTGTGACGTATGTTCCGAGGCATTTTTGTGGGCCGACCAATTAAAAAACCATAAAAAAACGGCACATCCACCTGTAGAATACGAGTGTGACAAATGCAGTCTAATATTCAATGACTACAGTGTGTTCCAGATACATACAGACATGTACTGTAAAAAGGCGCTTAAGTGTGATCTGTGTCCAACGCTCACATTTAAAACAAAATACTTTTTGGAACGGCACCAAAGAACGCACAAAGAAAAACAAAAATTAGCAAAATGTGATATTTGCGAGAAATCATTCATGTATAACTATAACTTAAATCGTCATCGACTTTCGCATGAACGTTCCAAAGTATTTCAGTGTCACGCATGCGCGAAAACATTCGAACTAAAAACTCAAATGGAGGATCATATAAAAACGGTTCATTATACCGCGCAACAAAGCGTAAAATTACAAGAACCTGCTCAGTGTGAATTTTGTGAAAAAACTTTTGTACACCGATACTACTTAGAACGTCACAAACTCGTCTACGGTTGCGCAAAACAATTTAAGTGTGACCAGTGTTCGAAAATGTTCTGTTTTGACACGCAATTGACCAAACATAAAATAAAATCACACGGCGAAAAGAAAAAAGAACTTTTCCAGTGTGAAATATGTCAGAAAACTGTATCAAGGAAATATCATTTAACGCAACACCGACTACTTCATGTTTATCTAAAACCGTTTCAATGTTACAACTGTTTAGGAGTATTTAAATCGGATAGTCAATTAAGTGAACATAGACGAACTGTCCACCAAATTGTTGAAGACGATCAAAATAACATTTATTCGTCCATGAAAGATCAAGAAAATGGTCTGAAACCGTTTCAGTATAATATATATTTAAATACTTTTGTACCAGGTCCGCAATCGATCAAGAACCATGGAAGCGAACTCCAGGTGCCTTCAGAAGAGCATAATCGAACCACTAACATGTCTTCAGAGAAACATCAGAACGATGTGTATGTATTTCCAGACAAACTTCCAGAAAACGCCCATCCGAAATCAATAAAATCTGAAAAGGGAAGTGAACTCCACGTGCGTCTGGAAGACTGTGATCGAATCGTCGACACACCGATCGAAAAAAATCTAAACGTTATTCACCTGCTTTCAGAAAACCTCGAAGAAGACGTCCACCAAATACCAGTAAAATATGAAAATGAACTTCATAATCGAGTCATCGATACGCCTTTGGAAAATCATCGAAACGTTGCCGGTCAGAACGGCCACTCGAAACCAGATACGTCTATAGAGGAGTATCAAGATAAACCTATAAAAGACGCTGTGAAACCTGCAAATGTACTCCACGTGCCTCTGGAAGAACATGATCGAACTGTCAACACTATCGTCGAAAAAAATCTAAATGATATTCACCTGCTTTCAGAAAACCTCGAAGAAGACGTCCATCAAATACCAGTAAAAAATAAAAATGAACTTCATGTGTCTTCAGAGGAACATAATCGAGTCGTCGATACGCCTCTGGGAAAACACCAAAACGTTGCCGGTCAGGACACCCACTCGAAATCAGATACGCCTCCAGAGGAATATCAGGGTGAACCTATAAAAGATACCATAAAGGATGCAAATGTACTCCACGTACCTCTGGAACGAATCATCAACACGCTCGTAGAAGAACATCTAAATGATATTCGTCTGCTTTCAGAAAACCTTGAAGAAGACGTCCATAAAATACCAGTAAAACATCAAAATGAACTTCATGTGTCCCAAGAGGAACATAATCGAGTCGTCGATACGCCTCTGGAAAAACATCAAAACATTGCTGGTCAGGACGCCCACCCGAAACCAGATACGTCCCTAGAAGATTACCAGGATGAACATATAAAAGAGGCCGCGAAAAATGCAAATTTACTCCATGTACCTCTGGAAGAGCATAATCGAATTGTCAACACGCCCGTCGAAAAACATCTAAACAATATTCACGTGCTTTCAGAAAACCTTGAAGAAGACGTCCATCAAATACCAGCAAAACATGAAAATGTGTCTCCAGAGGCACATAATCGAGTCGTCGATACGCCTCTGAAAAAATCCCAAAACGTTGCCGGTAAGGACACCCACCTGAAACCAGTAAACAACGAAAATGAACTCCATACGCTTCCAGAAGGTATCTCTTCACTCCCAAAAAAATATAACGAAAGAAAAACAAAAGAAAAACAAAAAAATAACGTCTCTCTGCCTTCAGAAAAATTCCAAAAAAGTGATAATGAAAAACATTCGTGTTCGATATGTTTGAAAAAATTTTCCGAACCCACTTCTCTAACAGAACATATGCTTATACACAAAGATCCTCTATATAAGTGTAAATTTTGCCCCAAAACATTCCGACAAAAACAAAGTTTAGCGAAGCATGAACGGGCGCGTAACTGTATGGGCCCGTTTCAATGTGATGTATGTTCGCGAATATACGTAAGCGCCCGAGCATTATACGAACATAAAAGAGAATATCACGTACGTCCAAAAAAATCCGTTCAATATATTTCCGAGTCCTCCGCAGAACTCGAAAAAAAACGTGAATGTCGAATATGTTTAAAAACATTTTCCAAATCCTCGTCTCTAACGAACCATATGGCGGCACAGCACGGACTGCGCAGAGATGGCATACATAAATGTAAATTTTGCCCGAAAACATTTCAAACAACCCAAAATTTAAGGCGTCATGAACGACTGCACACCGGTATGGAACCATTAAAATGTGACATGTGCCCGATGACATTTTCACTCGAATATAAATTAGTCGAACATAAACAAGATGCGCATTCACATATGCGCATGAAATGCAATATATGCGCAACACAGTTTGACACGCTTAGCGAATTTCAAAAGCATATGGCGGCGCACCATCACGCAGCCGCAGACAGTGGAATGGAGAAGTTTTTGTGCCATCTATGTTGGCGGTCATATTCAAAATCGTACGATCTAATTCAACACACAAGACATAACCATGGCGAACGTAACTATCTATGTGCATTCTGCCCGAAGATGTTTATAATGCGATCGAAACTGGTTAAACACGAAGAAATTCATCTGTTGGAGCGGGAATTTAAATGTGATAAATGTTCGATGCGATTTTTTGTTGCGGAACAACTTGAGGCGCATCGTAAAACGCACGCAAATGAGCGAAAGCTATTTAAGTCTCGTTTGAAACGTCAACAAAAAGTCCAAACCAGTGGACCACCTTATACATGTAATATATGTGGAAAAGTGTTCACAAGTATTTGGGGCATGGATACACATCACCATAATTCACAGTTATTTAAAGCGTTGACGAAAGGAAAGAAAATTGGAATTGTACGATTTTTTAACCTCTAGTCCCTCTAGCTAATGGGTAGGACCGTTTTAGGATCGTAGGCCCTAAACACTTTTGCATGACAACTAAAATAGAAATAATTAAAATGAAAAAAAATATATATTTTCAATTTTATTTTGGTTATTGGCGGCGAAAAGATACGCGAGCGCTTCTAGTGGTAAAAATTAGAAGCTGTATTAAGTAAAAGATGTATAGGTGAAATTATCTAAACTTGGACTGACATCATTAACAAATGAAAAAAATTAGACGTACAATTTTATATTACTATAGTTACTCTAATACAAAAATAACAAAAAGGAAAAGGGACAGAAAATTTTCGTACACCTAATTTTGATGAATTTGTTGCATTTATTTAATGACGTCAGTCCAAGTTTAGATAATTTCACCTATATTACGTATACATTTAATTGACGACAGAAATATGTAACATACAAATTATGTGTGTGTTACTAGATTTTATATCGTCAATTGGACGTATACGTATAAACTATAAAGTTTAAGAGAGGTTCGCTCTGGTCAATAATTTTTAAAATATTCCTCGTATGTTAAATTATTACATACGCTTTTTAGCGTAATAGAATATATATAGTGTACATTTAGTCTTGTAATCCTTGGGAACGAATTTGATCTTTTTTTATTTTCACTCCCTTTTTTTAAAAAAGGGCCTTAAAAATTATTAAAACTGTTTCTAGATTGGTAAGTAGGAATTGTGAAAATACGTTATACTAGGTATATACGTTTAATAAATTATTAATTAATATGTATTATGCATATATTTTTAAATTGTACATACAAATAAACTCGACATAAATCAATAAAATTTTATTTAATTTTTTTTTATTGTTATTTTGAATTTTATTAAAAAATATAAACAATATAAATTAATCCATCAGTCAATAAAATTTTAATTTTTTTATAGTTTTTAATTTTATTAAAAAATATTGGGAAATCAAATGGAGGCGTGGTTTAATATTTAACTTACTGGCAGTAGTTTCTTCATTCATCATCAGATGGCAGAAATTGACACTTAAAAAAATGTTAGCAATCTGGAATTGTCCATTTTTATTTGAAAATAGTAAATTATTATGAAATAATTAGTAGACTGATATTTAAAAAAAATATGCCAATTTCTTTTGATCACTAGTTCGCGTATTCAAGTTTTACGATCCCCAATAAGCAATCTCGCGTTTGCCAGAAAATTTTGTTAGCCTAACGTTAGTTAACGGAGCTTGCAACGTTACAAACCAGAGGGCTCCGATTCAAAAAATTAAGGCGCCGCGACTAAATTGTGGACAAAATAACCGAACGATAAAATAACCGCACGACAAAATAACTGTGGACAAAATAACCGAACAACAAAATAAACATCGTTAATTATTCTTTTGAGTTGGGGTACATGCGGCTGTGATATGATTAAGATTTTTTTTGCTCCCAATATATAAAAGATAGCTAAATTGCAATAGACAGCTTTAGCTTAGATGTTGGTATTTAAACTATTGCATTTAAAAACAACGTTAATGGGTGAAAACTATAGTATTTAAAATACTAAGCTTGGGAAACATTATTTTTAACTAGGTGGTGAGGTTAGTTAAGGTTAGGTTAATTTAGTTAGTCTTGACAATATACTTCGACTTGGTATAAAAACTAATTAGGTTAAGGTTATAGGTGCTGAGACTAGTTAAGGTTAGGTTAGTTTAGTTAGTTTAGACAATACACTTCGACTTTGGTATAAAAACTAATTAGGTTAAGGTTATAGGTGGTGAGGTTAGTTAAGGTTAGGTTAGTTTAGTTAGTATTGGCAATATACTTTGACTTTGACATAAAAACTAGGTGGTGAGGTTAGTTACGGTTACCCTTTGCCCCAAGGTTAGGTTAGTTTTGACAATATACTTCGATTTTTTATATAAAAACTAGGTAGTGAGGTTAGTTACGGTTACCCTTTGCCCCTAGGTTAGGTTAGTTTTGACAATATACTTCGATTTTTTATATAAAAACTAGGTAGTGAGGTTGGTTAAAGTTACCCTTTTCCCGAAGGTTAGGTTAGATTTGACACTATACTTTGTGATTAAATATAACGCAGAACAAAAACATAAGTATTTACAAGATATTGCTACAGTTTTATCTTTGTAATTTAGATTTATATTTTAACAAAATAATAAATAAATAAACTTATAATAAGTTTATTTTGTCGTTCGGTTAATTTGTCCAGTTATTTTGTCATTCAGTTATTTTGTCTACGGTTATTTTGTCGCAGTTATTTTGTCCACGGTTATTTTGTCCGCGGTTATTTTGTCGCGGAACCAAAATTAATACACACAATTAACACGCATAAGTTCTGAAGTACAGCCACATTTAAATACTATGGAATAAAAACAATCAGTCACCGTGCTAGAAATTGTTATTTTAATATCAAATGATAATGAATGTTAATTTTTTAAATCAGAGCCCTAACAAAATTTTTTTTTTTGGCGACATTCTTAATGTTGCTTACCGGCCTCCAGTGAATAATTTATTTGTGTCTTTCTGATATCTAGGTAGAAAAAATTTTTTAAATTCACAAAATACATTTTTTTAAAATTATTACGATTACTAATTTAGTTAATTTTTTCCCTCGTAAAATTCTGTATTTAGGAAGTTACAATTCCCGCCTTTCTTCTATTTATAATTCAAAAAATATATCTACCTATTCCAGTCTCTATTATCTGTCACTGAATGAGATATAATCTCTATGAGCTCCATATTGTGATTGCGAGTCGTTGTTTGTGGATATTTCTAGTGCTTGAAAGCGTTGTTTTTGTGTTATAAAATAATAAAAATTATTTTTACATATTCGTTTTAATCGTAAAACTGACCAATTATATTATTGAATTCAAGTGTTTACTAACACCAGTTACTAAAATATGGCTACATCCGAGCAAGTCGGATTAAATAAAACATGGGAATTATCGTTGTACGAATTACATCGTACCCCCCAGGATCCAATTGTAGATAACACGGAAATAGCTGTGTCCCCGCGAAGTTTACACAGTGAATTAATGTGTCCAATATGTTTGGACATGTTGAAAAAAACGATGACCACAAAAGAGTGTCTTCATCGATTCTGTTCCGATTGTATTATCACAGCGCTCCGTTCCGGCAACAAAGAATGCCCCACGTGTCGTAAAAAACTCGTCTCCAAACGTTCTCTACGTGCCGATCCAAATTTTGATCTACTTATCTCGAAAATATATCCAAGTCGTGACGAGTACGAGGCCCATCAAGAACGTGTCCTTGCCAAATTGAACAAGAGCCACTCTCAGGCCGCCCTAGTGAATTCCATCGCCGAAGGCATCAAACTCCAATCTCAAAATCGGCCGCAACGAAGTCGAAAAACAAACGACGAGGCAACAACGAGCGCAAACTCCACCACGCCAGCACAACCGCCGATGAACGGGAACGAGAACAGTAACATCTCCACGGCATCGTCCACGGGCGTATCCACCACGTCACAGAACTCCACGTCGATCACCCAAACTTCCACGATGGTATCGTCGTCAAAAAATGAATCTAAAGAAGATTCCACCACTGCGCAGCAGCAGCAGCAGCAGCAGCAGCCGCCAGTGTCACGACTGGCATCGACACCGTCACCGGCACCATCCAATCAGAGTACAACCAGTAAAGCCACCGCGACCCGAGCACCATCGTCACGATCAATTGTCACGTCCGAGTCGGATTCGAGCGGTGAAGGTCGCTCGGAGGTGGATACCACCGACGCCGAGGGTAATGAACCGATTACACTCAGCGAAATTGAGCTGGTGTTCAAACCGCATCCCGTCGAAATGGCAAACGATATCCAGGTGATCAAAGCGCTCAAAGAGAATCCGATTCGGTACTTGAAAACAACGGCTAATGCTACAGGTAATGCTCGAATGTCCGTACTGTCAGAGAGTGGAGTATATTTGTTTCTAACAGAGTTGGAGTATGCAGGGTGTTCCAGTTCTGTTAGGAATTGTTTTTTCCGTTGTCTAGTCTGTATTTTGTCCAAAAAACTCTTAAGGGAAGATCCCCCATCCCCCCAAAAAAAGAATAAAAATACTTTAAAAAATCGACCTCTTCTATTATTATTTTTTTTCTTATACAAATACAGCAATCCCCCGAAGAACACGATTAATTGGTTCCGTGTTCTTTGAAACCGTGTTGTTCGAGCCTACAAAAGACATACATTCCATTACAAGTGTGAAAATAAAAAAAAAAAAAAACGTTCCGTTCTCTAAAATTTTTAGTAGTTTTTATTTCCAGTATTATGTTTCTTTTATAATGACAGAATACGGTGTTTGCCTGTGTTTAAAATTTGTGTCAAATATTAAATAATTCTATGCATTATCATTAGATATGTCCAATTTTAATGATGAAACATAAAAAAGTTTGATAACTATTTAGAAATTTTATTTTGAAAATCGCCATTTTTCAACAAACATTCAAATAAGTGAAAACGCGCCATTTCTTGAATATGACGTAACATTTTGTAGCTAGATATGTCGATTTTGATAATTTTCATCGGTGAGATGAAATTGTGTTTTCTTTTGAATATTTCTATTAGCTTAGATATATAGTAATAATAATCGGCCAGAATTCTAATAAATACTTGCTTTTACTTTGACATTTTATGAATATAATCAAAGTTTTGAGGTTATAAATATTGACATTGACGTTTAATTGCTTCAAACTGTGACGTCACTATAGTGAGGTGTTTTTCCCGCCTTTTTCTCATTTAAAATTGTAAGGTTATTTTTTTTTTTTGATGATTTTTTACAGAATCTGTCGAAGATAAAAAAATCACGTAACTGATGTGGAAAAACAATGCTTCTAGAATATCTTTATAACTTCAGTCAAGTACCCTATTTTCTGAAAATATACAGATACTAACTAAAATCTAAAAAAAAAAAAATAAAAACCAGCAAGAAATTACATTTTGAAAATAAATTTTCAAAAATCACCGCTTTTTCTCGACTATAAACAGCCGTCATTTTGAAAATATGTTACGGAACCAAAAGATCCCAATTGCTGCCAAAATGATGGTATCGAGAAATAATATGCATTTTGATTTATGTCGAAATCTCAAATACTTTTTGAGATACATGAGGAACCATGTCGAAAAGCATACTTTCGAGAAAAAAGCTGTTTTTTTTTTTTTTTAATTATAGTAAAATGCGCGCATTAAAATGTCCATAACTTTTTGATTTTTCATTTTTTTTAAATAAAATTTTAGGAAAATATTTCTGACACCTTAAATAAGATAATTATGAAGAAAAAAAATCAATTATTTCTTTTTTTTTTGGCGAATTTCCCTTTAACAAATTCTTTTCTTTTACAGTGGACCATCTAAGTAAATACTTAGCCATGCGATTGACGCTTGACCTAGACGCCGAATTGCCGGAAACGTATCGATTGCTCAACTTTTGCATATACATTGCGCCCACTCCGGATCAATTCGTGGTTTTGAGCGGGAATCAAACATTGCGACAGGTGAACGACAAATTTTGGAAGGTTAATAAACCGTTGGAGATGTATTATTCGTGGAAAAAAACATAGGGTCCAGTCAAACGAGGTGGGGAACCTCTTTCGTCGTAACGTGAAAATTTTTATAGTATTTATTAATTTATAAACAAATGCTTCAATCTGTTTTTGAAACTTTCTTAAGTAGCATTCTTAAATACATAGAACTACTTCATTTGAATTTTTGAGACAAATTGTAAATTTGATTGTAAATACCCATGGTATAAATATTTACAGTAAGTATTAAATATTGTAAACGTTTGAGTTCAACCAAGATACATTGACGATAATTGGGAAATCAAATATGGGCGTGGTCACCATCTGGTGACCAATCGAAAAACTACTGTGAGTAAAGTTGACAGCAATTGTCAGAACCTTTTATAATTATTCAAAATTTTACGTATTGTTTAACTTTTTAAGTGAATTAACTTGGCTCCTGTTGATGACATTCGTTGGTTTCGTCGCCATTTTAACTGCCGCCTTTGCCATCGAGACTTGTTTTAAAGTTACAATTTTATGCACATGTCTACAGCCTGCCTACAAATAGTGCGCAAGTCTATATCCTGGCTACACCTACTGCGCACATCTACATCATGGCTACACCTACTATGTACGTCTACATTCAGGCTACGCCTACTGCGCACGTCAGAATTAAAAAATTACAGTACAAACCTAAATTAACCTTGAATTGACCTTTAGGTCACGATTCAGATGTAAAATTTTCCGCTCTTTCCATTTCCGGAGTCAAAAGGGGGATTGCTATTTTAAACCTTACAATAATCTTAATATGACCTTGAACCTTGACATTAAGGTCAAGATGAAGGTCACTGCAACTTGTCGATCATCATTTACCCCAAAAATGCTTTCCCGCTGAGTCTTTTTTTTTGACTGTTTCCATACTTTTGACTAATCCTGTATAAATTTTCGTACAATATTTCTAATTTTTATGAGATTATTAGCAATTAAACAAACAATATCATTTGGATTATAGGTAATATCATCAGTGAATTTACTATGATTGAAGTTGTCATAGTTGTCAAAGAAATGTCATAATTTCAATGAAGTTCAAAAATATATCACCCGATTATAGGTGTATCTTGGTTAAATAAATTTTGCAAATTATGAAATAGTTAAAAAAAATATTTTTGAAAAACACTACTTTTTTTTAAAATTTTTTATTTTATAACATTTTGTGCTGATTACGCATAAAATTTTACACAACTTTTGGAACATGTGGGTAGCTATACTGGGTGTTTAGTAAATATTTTACAAACTGGTAAGGAAGTTTTAAATGAAAATGGCCGAGTTTTCACGTGTAACGCCATCTAGAATTTGTTGTAAAACGTGATCTCAGTTTGAATTTTTGAATTGTGTGAAATATTTACTAAATGTCTTATATTTTTTTTTTTTTTATTTTTAGACCAAAAATGGGATTTTTTTCTATACAAATGTTAAATATAGATAATTTTTGAAAATGTTTTTGATGTTTTGTTTCAAAAATATATAAAATTATCAAAAAAGCGTTAAAAATATTAAATCTTGTAATTAGTTAATAAGTTGTATAAAAAAATTTGTTAATTCTATGTCAAATCATGTTCTAAAAGATAATACATTATAGTGAAATATACAAATAGTAAAATAATTATTATTATTATTTATTATAATTTTTTTTTTTTTTTTTGGTTCCTAACCTGATCGATTCCTATTTGTGAAGTTGATCCTTTATGTTAATATGCAGATTTTGAAGCCAATCATTCGTTTTTTTAAAGTCAATAAAATTGTCCAAATTGTTGTAATTCCATTGCTTCATTTTAAATACATTTTCGCTCAAGAATGAGATGTTTCCCCGTAATAGCCTATGCCCTTCTATCTTACTGACTATCATTACGTAAAGTTTTAAATAATTTCTATCGTGATTTAGGCCTGAAGACGAGACAGCATCTTAAAGATATTCTTCCACAGGGATCAAAATAGTCCATATAATTGGTATTCGCGATTTCTTCAAACTATATTCGTCGAAAACTATTAATAATTTGAAGAAAGGAAATTTATATATTTGTTAGAAATGCCCCTGTCACTAAAAAAAAGCTACAGACATCATAGGAAATGAAAAAATTGTGATTCATTTGACATAAAATGCGATTTGGTAAAATTACACTTAATCCTTTTAAATCAACAATTTGGAACAATTTTTTTGTCTCAAAATGCCGGACTTTTTACTGCCAGTGATAAGTACAATAGATAAGGTTAGAAAAAAAGATAAAGAAGAAAATCAAAGATCCCAACATAAAGAAGTGAACCCTAGGAATAAATTATACTAAACTATGTTGATAAAATTGCACATTATTTAGAATTATACCGTATTTCGGAAAATCTGTCGGCGGCACCTGTACCAGTGAATATTATGAATATATACATATAACAGCATTTTGAGCCGCCATATTGCAGGACGAGTTAACTCGTCTTAATCATTTAAAGCTTAAATAGAAATTTCAGTTCATCTATGCGAGCACCTTTGGTGGTAAAAATTAGAAGCTGTATCAAGTAAAGGATATATGCTTAATTGGCGGTAGAAATATAGGTATTATATAAATTATGTGCGGATTACTAGGTTTTATATGACCAATTTGAAGTACTAGGAATCGTAAAATTCAGGTACGCGAACTAGTGATCAAAAAAATAACTACTACCAGTAGGCAAGGTTTGTTTATTAGGTTTTGACAATTCACAAAATTTATGCTATTTAGTTTACAAAATATAGACTGGCATATTTTTTTGAATTTCAGTCTAATTACTATTTTTAAATAAAAACGGACAATTCCAAATTCTAACCATTTTTTTAACACTTTAAATGATTAAGACGAGTTAACTCGTCATGCAATATGCCGACTCAAAATGCTTTGATATGTATATATTCACCAATACACGTGCCGGCACCTGGGACAGATTTTTCGAAATACGGTATTTTGTAAGTAATGTTCAAGTTTACCAATATCTAGTTAAGTATAATTTATATTTTACAGATTCCTAGGGTTGGCATTCTTTTATGTTGGCATCTCTGATTTTCATTCCTTTTTGTAACCTTATCTATTGTACTTGTTACTGGCAGAAAAGGTCCGACATTTTTAGACAAAAAAATTTTTTTCTATGGTTAAAATACCCCTGTCGCAGCATCCTGCATAACATAGCGAATTTCCATTTACAAAAGTACGTTTTTCTCGGAAACTAGTTGATATAGAGTAATTGTAAATAAAAAAAAAACTTCTTTATGTGAATTTTCCGCCTCATTCCGCCAAATCTTTTTCACGAAAAATGTCCAAAACACCGTAAACGTTTTCACGAAATTTCTTAAAAATAAGATGTTTCGTTCTTGAGTTATCGTGCGGACACTTAGTAAACATATATATAAATGTGTCCACACGATAACTCAAGAACGAAACATTTTATTTTTAAGAAATTTCGTGAAAACGTTTACAGTGTTTTGGACATTTTTCGTGAAAAAGATTTGGCGGAATGAGGCGGAAAATTCACATAAAGAAGGTTTTTTTATTTATAATTACTCTATATCAACTAGTTTCCGAGAAAAACGTACTTTTGTAAATGGAAATTCGCTATGTTATGCAGGATGCTGCGACAGGGGTATTTTAGTTTCAGAATAAATCAATTTGGCACCAACAAACTCAAAAAAATCATTTTATTTAAAAGCAATATTTTAAACAAATATGAGTCTCCACCCACCGCCGGAGGTTTCTAGAACCGCCCCGGTAGTGGATGGTGGGTCCAGAACTTGTTTTCTTATTTTCTCAAAAACTAGCTAACCTAGAATAATAGTTCAAAAACCTTTTTTATGTGATTTTTTTCCGTCTTTGCAATGGTGTAAAAAAATGTGGCGAAAACTCTTAAATTATAGCAAATTTTGGCAAAAAACTAATTTTTTGCAAGAACAAAAACCATGTTCCTGGCATCCGACGTGCTTGGCTGAAGAACTCATCCAAGATTTTTGGACTTTCAACGTTGTCACCAAATTTCGTAAAGCTAGCAGTTTTTCCTGAAGAGCTATCGTGCTGATACATATATACATACATAAACCGATACATACATACATACATATATATATATATATATATATATATATATATATATATATATATATATATATATATATATATATATATATATATATATGTATATATATATATATAAATTTTAGTGAATATTATTTTTGGGTTCTAGGGGCCTCAAAACAAATTTCTGCCATAGTCGCGGGCTGAACTTCCACCATGAGCAAGGCTGGAATAGCGAGTTTCCATTCTGGAAATTCGCTAATAAGAGTTTAGTAGAGTCCCTATAATAAATAGAGTCGTGACATATCAGCCATTTTCTATCCAAAACAGAGCGGGAAGCTTCAAAATTAATTATTACATGTATGAGTAAATATTTTTTAGTACATAATTATTTTTAATAAGTTATGAATTAATGTACAATTAAAAATTTTTGATTTAATTATTCTTTCTAGGTTAATCTAAATGATTTTTGTTAATATTTAATTTATTTCCAATGTATTTTACGCAAACTTTGGACAGAAAATGCCGGAACCAATCAGCATTCAGCACACATGTCACGACTCTATTTATTGTAGGAACTCTAGAGTGTCAACTTTAGCCATCTGGTAACGAATGAAAAACCACTACCACTAGGCCAAATAGTTAACCACGCCTCCTTCTGATTTCCCAATACATTATAACTTTTAATTTCACCACCAGAAGCGCGACTGAGAATCTTAGCGGCCACCAATTACGTCAGAGAGATAAAAATAATACCCCTGTCGCAGCATCTGCATAACATAGCGAATTTCCAAATCTTGGGCACTGGCGGATCTCATCTAAGACCTGTACCTATTTAAAATAGTTTAGCTTTCTAAGAGTAAAAGAATTTTTAAAATCGGCTGGGTAATTAGTTTTGGTATTTTTGGGGACCCAAGAACCCGAACGAATTTTGTGCAGCATAGTTGTATCCATCTAAAATAATTTAGTTCTCTAGCAGTGAGAAATTTTTTAGCATCGGTTCGATAGCTTATTGCTGGCGTTTTCGGATCTGCAAGATCCCGGTGGACCTCATTAAAAAATCAGCTCGACCGTATATTCTAGGCGGACTTTATGTAATATATATATATATATATATATATATATATATATATATATATATATATATATATATATATATATATATATATATATTCAAAACCCGTGGTGTAGCATTCTACGCCGCATTTGCATCCGCAGGACAGTTGTGGATCTCAGATAACACAACCTGTACCTATCTAAAATAGTTTACCTCGGTAATAGTAAAAAAGTTTCAAAATCGGTCAGTTATTTTATTTTTGACACTTTTAGGTCCTACTGACACTGTCTGACCTTACATAACGTCATCTATATGTATCTAAAATAGCTTAGCTCCCCAACAGTGAAAAAATTTTCAAAATCGGTCGGTTAGTTTATTTTTGACACTTTTGGATCCGATGGACCCTGGCAGACTTTACATAACGTAATCTATATTTATCTAAAATAGTTTAGCTCTGTAACAGTGAAAAAATTTTCAAAATCGGTCGGTTAGTTTATTTTTACCACTTTTGGGTCCCATGGACCCTGGCGGACCCTAAATAACGTAATGTATGTCTATCTAAAATAGCTTAGTTCCCCAACAGTGAAAAAATTTTCAAAATCGGTCGGTTAGTTTATTTTTGACACTCTTGGATCCCATGGACCCTGGCAGACCTTACATAACGTAATCTATATTTATCTAAAATAGTTTAGCTCTATAACAGTGAAAAAATTTTCAAAATCGGTCAGTTAGTTTATTTTTGACACTTTTGGGTTCTATGGACCTTGGTGGACCTTACATAACGTAATTTATATTTATCTAAAATAGTTTAGCTCTGTAACAGTGAAAAAATTTTCAAAATCGGTCAGTTAGTTTATTTTTGACACTTCTGGATCCTATGGACCCTGGCAGACCTTACATAACGGAATCTATATTTATCTAAAACAGTTTAGCTCTGTAACAGTGAAAAAATTTTCAAAATCGATCAGGCAGTTTATTTTTGACACTTTTGGGTCCTATGGACCCAGGCGGACCTTACATAACGTAATCGATATTTATCTAAAATAGTTTAGCTCTGTAACAGTGAAAAAATTTTCAAAATCGGTCAGTTAGTTTATTTTTGACACTTTTGGGTCCTGTGGACCCTGGCGGACCTTACATAATGTATTCTAAATCTATCTAAAATAGTTTAGCTCTGTAACAGTGAAGATTTTTTTAAAATTGGTCGTTTAGTTTATTTTTTACAATTATGGGATCAGTAAATCCTGCGAAACTCATACAAGTCTAGTACTCAAACAGTAAGAAAAGGGTTCTAAGGATCTCATATAACTTATGGCAGTCCGTAAGCTTCTTGCGGACATCATTTAATTAATTAATTCAAATACTTTAACTTACTAACTGTGAAAAAATTTTTAAAATCGATTGGTTAATTAATTTCTGGTCTTTTTAGGTCCCGAAAACCTTGACCTCACATAAAATACCTTAAATCCATTTGAAATGGTTTAATTTTTTAACATTATTAATTATTAGTGAAAAAATTTTCAAAATCGATTCAAAATATTTTTCCGTGCATACATATGTACATTATACATATTTTGTTTTGTTTCATATATTTAATAATATTATATCATAACATAATCTTCAATTTCTTGTTTACTTAAAAATTCAATAAAAAAAAAAAAAAATTCTTCATTACATTAGCTTAGAAAATCTGTTTAATTTACATTTTTTAACATGAGATAGAACCATGCTAATTATAATGCAATAAATGAGAAACAAAACTCTATACATGTGTGTGTTATAGCACATGTATGTGAATATACTTCACTTGTTCTCACAAAATTCTTTAATAAAAAAGTGAAATATTTTTATACTTCATAAAGAACTGAGATAGAAATATAAATTACTTATTACAATGACAAAGAGAGCAAAATAAGCCAATAGTGAAAATTACGATTTTCTCGAAAACTACTTAACATAGAAAGAAAATTATAAGAACATTTTCTTCATAATTTTTTTTTTCCTTTTCAACGATGTAAAAATCGAACTGTCTTATGATAAGATCGAATGATAAAAAATGGCCAGAAAACCTACTTCTGGGCATCCGACGTGTCTGGCTAACGAACTTAGCCAAGCCAATTCAGAATCCAGTCCGCACACAAAATTTCATAAGCGTTAGACGTTTCGTTCGAGAGTTATCGTGGGAACACATAAATATATATATATATATATATATATATATATATATATATATATATATATATATATATATATATATATATATATATATATATATATATATATATATATATATATATATATATAAATTTTAGTGAATATCATTTTCGTATTCTAGGGACCTCAAAACAGATTTCTGCCATAGTCCCGGACTCAGATTGCGTCATGAGACCTACTGTAATAGCTGAATTTCGAGTTTTCGAAATTCGCTAAAACAAATGTACTACTAAATTAATATATATATTTTTTTAATTCATAAAAAATTAAATATAAATAATTTATATTAAATATTTCAAATATACAACAAAATTCGATTTTAAACATTCGTCATCCCAGACTTTTCTACTTGTTCTAGTAACGCCTGTAGATGAGTATCAAACAATTCACAACGTATTGGCATCTCTAACGAATAAAATGGATTCTTTAACGCATAATCCGAATACAATTCATACATTTTCTTTAATAATATCTCAATTCCCGCCTGATTTCGTTCAGTAATCGCCATAAACTTCACACCGGTCAACGTTTGAAAACAGTACAATTTAAATTTATCTGCTTCCAGTACTTCGATTCCCGAACTTTTTGGTTCCGGACTCAATTGACTAGCAATCGCGAATAGCGGATAAAACATACTAGCCAAAAATATTTTTTCATTTGTCGTCATTTTTGGACGCCCAAATTTTAAATTTAACGGATAATTTTCTTTATTTTCGATCACTTCGTAAACGTCCCTGCCATCGTCTAGTTGTGAATTGGTGACGGGAATTCCATTTATGGCCAAAAGAACGTGTCCCACTACAAAATAATTGTATGACAAATTTGAAAAAAGGAATTTTTGAAAATTTTTATTACCATTAATGCCATCTCGTTGCCCAAAAACAACCACAACATTTTTATTCAAATTACTCAATTTAATGTCCAACGGATAACTGAAGGTTTTTTCTGTCTCAATTTTCGGTACATGATGGTCATAATTAAATATTAAACCACCAGATTTTGAGACAATATAGACACCGTATATAACCATGTTTTATTTATTCTGTGTGTTTTATTAAAACTTCAAAAAAATGTCATTTAGTTTTTGACATTGACAGTTCAAAACGTCATAAACATAAAGCTCCATTTACACAGGTCAGAGACCATACCGTAGATAGGAACAAATAAGCACGAATTCAGACCATACCGAGTTTTATAAGATTTATTTTATGAGTACCTAATCTTTAATATATTAAAAATTTACGCGAGTATGGTCACTTTATGACAGTATCTAAAAAATTTTGAAAATATCGGTTATTTTTGAAAAAATAATAAAAATTATGTAATTTCTTCTCTATGGAAAGAGACCATAAAAGGGTGAATGGAGACGACCCGTAGGGTCGACAAAAATTGAAATTCAAATGTAACATAATTTCGAATTTTTTGTATTTATACGTCCAAAAAAATAAACAATACTTCATGATTTTCTGTAAAAATAAACATAAAATCTGAAGTAAAGTTTATAAAGTATAGAAATGTTATGCTGAATGTGCTTACAAAAATATCGAATCACTTGATGACCTTGAACGTGGTCTGTTTTGTGTTTCATCCGTCCATAATCACCTCACATTCGTCCCTTTATACATTCGTCCCTACTATTCACACCTTTTCCGTCCCTATTAACCTCCTACTTAGCACAAATCTCAAGTCCTCATTATAATCTCTTAAAAAAAAAATAAAAACAACTAAAAGTTTGTAGTCTTCTTTTCTCAGATTTGTTTCAAAATAAGTAAAATTGCGATTAAACAACAATTTATTCATAAGAGCACCAAAATAACTAGTTTTTAGATAAGGTTTTAAAGAAAGAAAAACAGTACTGTTTGAAGACGTCAATCTAAACTGATTTTATTTTTTATTCAACTTCAAGCTTCGTCACTATTGTTACCCGAAAGAATAATTATTTTACTACAGCTTAAGGAAAATATATGTTCGCATTTTCGTCTAGTATTTTTAAACTAAACTCATGAATAACATTTTTCGTTTTATTCCTATTCACCCGTCTGTCTCAACTCATTTCTGCTACGGTAGGTCATTTAAAAAACACTGGCCATTTAAGTGATATTTTACAAAGAAAAATTTTCAAAACATAGTGAAAAAGCAAAAAAATGAAACAATCTGTGAAAAATGTAAGAAAGAATTTGAGTCAAAATTAGTGAATTTGGCAAGGTGAAAAATTAATGCTAATTTAAGTAGAAACCCGACAAATTTTTGTAGTAACCCAAATGTCAATCGTAAACAAAAATTTTACAATTAACGTCAAATTTTAAGGTTATATAACGTAAAATATTTTTTTATAATCATACATTTTTAAAATTTTTGACTAAATGAGTAATATTTTACTTATATGGATTTTAATACGTATTTTTATCTACACAAAAGATAAATGAGTAAAGTCCAACAAAAAGGTGCAAATTTGGCAAACGTTTAAAAAAAAATAAACAATGGAAAATATAAAGGTACGTAAAAAATTTCCATTTTTCATCCATTTTCCATTTTTAACGTCATATTTTATCGGGGGCTAAATTTTTAGGGTATATTGTACGCGTTTAGTAAAGGGGTGATCGATAGTTTAAAAGGTGTTATGGTCTTACGATATTTGGATCGAGAAATGAATGAACGATACATAAATAATATTCGTTCGCCCGCAAAAACACAAAAAAATCGAGACGTATCGATAAAAACACCAAAACAATTTGAGTATGTTTTGATAGAATTTTCCCACAAAAAAATTCTGATCTTAAAATTATTTTTTTGTATTTATTAGGGAATCAAAAGTTCTTCGACGCTTTGCACAAGGCTGCTTTTTAAATGGTTGTATATTTTTATTAAGTATAATTTTATTTAATTATGGTGTGTTGCCAACTTTAAGATTATTTTTAACGAAATTATTCGGCGAAGAATCGTCTACTGGTAATTTTACGTGGCGATTAATGGAATGGGTCCTATCAGGAATATTCGAAATTTGTTGGATAATTCCGTTATTCTTTTTAATAAAAATTATTAATTGTTTCTGGTTTCAGGTAAATACAGTGGGGGATTCATACGGTGCCAAGATTTGATGACAGTTCCCGGTAGAACTCGACAAAATAAAACGAAAAACAAGAATAAAATTTTTCGATATCTCGCTTCGTTTTCGAGATATTGAACGTTAAACGTGTCTCTAAATTCGGATATATTGTATGTATTGGCGCCGCAAAGACTACACGAGCGCCTCTAGTTTTTTAAATTAGAAGCTGTATCGAGTAAAAATTTTTGTATATGTTTAATTGTCGATAGAAAATGTATTATACAAATTATGTACGGATTACTAGATTTTATATCCCCAATTAAACGCATACGGATATTTTTACTTGATAATAGTTCAAATTTTACCACCAGAGACGCGAGTGAGAATCTTTGCGTCGCCAATAGTATGTGTAATATTTTGACAATGAGCGTGTTCCATTTAGAAAGCACAAACGACACAAAAAAGTAATGCCAACCAAATTTCAGTGATTTTTGTACTTCCCTTTTTCACAAATAAAATTTCTAATATTTTTTGGCTGGAGTTTCAGAAAATGGTAATGCTCAGAATCACTTGAAATTTTTACCAGACACTCGACAATATTAGTTATGACTAGTTAGTTTTGAGAATATACTTCAACTTTGATATAAAAACTAGGTAGTGAGGTTAATTAAGGTTAGGTTAGTTTAGTTAGTTTTGGCAACATACTTCGACTTTGATATAGAAACTAGGTGGTGGGGTTAGTTAAGGTTAGGTTAGGTTAGTTAGTTTTGACAATATACTTCGACTTTGATCTAAAAACTAAGTGGTGAGGTTAGTTACGGTTAGGTTAGGTTAGTTAGTTTTGACAATATACTTCGACTTTGATCTAAAAACTAAGTGATGAGGTTAGTTACGGTTAGGTTAGGTTAGTTAGTTTTGACAATATACTTTGACTTTGATATAAAAACTAGGTTATACAGTGTCATTTGTGTTATCTAAATGGAACACGCTCATTGTCAAAATATTACACACACTGTACATACAATATATCCGAATTTAAAAACAAGTTTAACGTTTAATATCTCGAAAACGAAGCGAGATAATGAAAAATTTTTATTCAAATCTGGAACTGTCATCAAATCTTGGCACCGTACGAATCGTTGTCTGGCCGTACAGTATGTCCCAGTATTTTTACATCAGAATTTATGTTTGAATAATTTTTAGGATATTGCTGATTCCTGTTTTCGCTTCTATCGCGGTCGACCACAGTCCATGTCTAGTCTTAGTAAATTAATTGCTGATTCATTATTTAGCACACTGGTGCAAATGTTATTTTTAATCCAAAGTATGGCGATTAATTTAATCCCAATTATCTTTGTGGCTGAAGTAGGGTGTTTGGTCCATATATGTTTATTATATTCTCTCTACGCGTTCGAATATAAATGGTTCAATATGGGTTGGGAATTGCACAGACGTTTAACATTTATCGAAAATAATTGGCCCTATTTTATCGGGTTTGGTTTACCGTTAGCTCTATCCACGCAACTCATATCATCAATATATGTCAGGTATATAATTCAAAATGGCGCGCGGAAGGAATTACGTCATAATACATGTTTTTTTGGTTTTTAGTGGCTCCATATTTTCGATAGTATTTCCGATTTTTATTATTAGTGGAAATGAAGCGACGCCTGTAACGGGAGCTTGGTAAGATTTGCAATAAAAAACGATTTTTCACGAATGTCTTATTTAACGTCACTTTGATTTAATTTTTAGTGATTACCCCTTACGCCTTTTCTCGCCAGTTGTTGCAATATCAAATTATATTTTTAGTCATACTATTGGAAAGAATAAACAGTTGCAACAAGCGCCACAGCCAATTGACAGAAGATGATAATCTTAATTTTTATTACTTAATTTATAATTTTTGACGTTCATTTTTTTAAATGGAAAGTTATTTAAAAAATAAATTTTTTTTTATTGAACAATCTTTTATTTATTTAAATTATTACTTCGTCAAGAATTGATTACATCCCATGAATTTTCTAAAAAAGTTTACGACTATTTACCTGGAAGGATTATAAGTAGGGTTTCCGGTCTGGATTCGATTTTATCGAATATCGATTTTTTGAGAGCGATCTTCGATTTTTCGAATCGATTCTTTGAAGACCAAATCGGTACAGAGATCGTGAAAATTTTATCATTTTATGGGATCAGAGATCGATCTTTTCGAATTTAAATTAGAATATTTTTAGTAAAAACATATTTCTTCAAAATTATTGTAGAATATATTAACTAATTATGTTGTCAAATAATTTTTTATTACTCATGCGGGAGAAGTACTAACTTGGCGCACACATTTCTGTACGCAAAATAGCTGTTTGCCCACTGTACTCTTCCCACATACTTTTTTGCGTGCGGAAAGTAACTTTCCACACGCAAATTGACAATAAAATACGCAAAATTTAATCAAAACACGCAAAGCCGCCTCTTGATTTTTCATTTAATAAATATTTCATAATTATTTCTATAGAAACCACCAACAAAGTAATTGAAACAATAATTTATTCAGAAAAAAAAACACGAACACTTAAAAATATTATTTTAAAAAGTAATAAAAATGTCAAAAATAGTGATAATAATAGAAAAAAGTATGTCAAATTCGTAATAAAAAATAGTATGTGCAGCTCGTGCGGGTTTGTCGATTGTTCACTCAAGCGAATGAGCGTACGAACGTAGTGAGTGCACCCAACTTCGCTTTCGTGGGCAATCGACAATTTCCCGCACTTATTGCACAATATACTATTACCACTTTTATGATTCATTTATAGAAAATTGAGTTCATATGACAATTTTGAATTCATATGACACTTTTAGCGCAAACGGGAAACCACTTTATTCATATTAAATTCAGCAGTTTATCCTTCAATGAAATCGAAAATTTTTTTGAGACTGATTTGTGATGACCTAATAAGAAATTTCATTAAAACTTTTATATACCTTTTATTTTCTGTAAGTACAAAAATTGAATCGATTTTCATCCGATTGATCTTTTGTAAGCCGATTTTATCCTGCATCGATTTTTGGTTTGACGATTCGAATCGATCCACAGGATTGATTTTTTGGTTAGAGATCGGAAACCCTAATTATAAGCAAAAGATAAGAAAAAAAAAATGTATCAATAATTTCAAATTGTTACCGTTTCTTTAACCATCTGGTGACGAATGAAAAAAACTAACAAGCAAGTTAAATAATAAAACATGCCTCATTCGCGGTTCCAATAGGAATATGGCTGAAATTTTTTCTGTTTTTCAGTTTAAACTGAAACAGTTTTTATCTTGCTTCCAAGCCTATTAAAGTAACGAAAGTATTCTAATCACTTTTGAGATATGAAATATTAAAATATGAAAACGAATATAAACGCAAATTTTGATTTCGGAACTTTCTGTCGACCTCACCAATTGGCATAACTTCGGAACTATTCGATGTGGTTTAGGTCTTAGATCGTCCCCTATGAATTTCATCGCAATCGGAACAGTGGTAGTCATGGCACTGGAATCTCATTGAATACCAATATCTTACCACTAGTTTCTCATTTGACATTACAAAAAAAGCTACGAAGCTAAAGCAGTTATTCATCTTTTTTTTGTTCTATACATGCCGTTAATAATATGATAAGACACGAAACTGAAGAGTTTCAGCACAAAATCTGAGGAAGCTGTGTGCCATCCCCATTGTTATAACATTATTACTTTTATTATAATATATCCTATACCACCATTTTAACTGCTAACAATTTTTAACAATACGGTACTTGACTATATTTAAAATTTGTGTCAAATGTTAAATAATTCTATGCATTATCATTACATATGTCCAATTTTAATGATGAAACAAAAAAATTTGATGACTATTCAGAAATTTTATTTTGAAAATCGCCATTTTTCAACAAATATTCAAATTAGTGAAAACGCGCCATTTCTTGAAAATGACGTAACATTTTGTAGCTATATATGTCGATTTTGATAATTTTCATCAGTGAGATGAAATTGTGTTTTCTTTTGAATATTTTTATTAGCTTTTATATATAGTAATAATAATCGACCAGAATTTCAATAAATACTTGCTTTTACTTTGACATTTTATGAATATAATCAAAGTTTTGAGGTTATAAATATTGACATTGACGTTTAGTTGCTTCAAACTGTGACGTCACTATAGTGAGGTGTTTTTCCCGTCTTTTTCTCATTTAAAATTGCAGGATTATTTTTCTGATGATTTTTTACAGAATCTGTCCAAAATAAAAAAAAAATCACTTAACTGATATGGAAAAACAATGCTTTTAGAATATTTTTGTAACTTCAGTCAAGAACCCTATTAATTTCATGACAACTGTAATCATATTCAGAGATATTAGGATATTACCCATAATCCGCGGCATCCAATCCAAATTTTCTTTTTAAACTTTTTGGAAACATAGCCTTTCTAATAAGTTTTGGGTTAAAAATATTAATAAAAGACAAGTTACGTTTAAAAATGGTTTTAATCAAGAATCATACAGTTATAAAAAATTAAACATATTCTGTATTTTAAAATTGAATACACAATATATATAGTAGAGAATAATAATTACAAATATGTATAATCAGAATAATATATATATAATAATAATATAAAATATATTGGTTTCTTCTCCTATATAAACAAATATGCAAAAAATTTATAAAAAAAATCGTTGTTTAAAAAAAATGCTCAAAAATATCTAAAAAAATTTTTGCGTAAATAAATTATACATTTACAATTTTTTTAAACCGCCATTTTGTAGTAATGTGCGCAAACTCAGAACAGTTCTACTAACATAGATGGAGTTATTTTGACAGTTCCAAAAAAAACTGATAATTTATAATTTATTTGTGTTAGGTCTTTTCCTTAATAATAATAGGATGCGTTGCTATAATTGCTAGTGACAAAATTCCCTGATTATTTATGTGACAATTATTTCACAGTTTTCTTATTAATTGGATTAAAATCAGTACTTGCTTAAAAACCGAATTAGTTCAAACGTAAATTTTTCAAATAAACTGTGAAATAAATTCAGATTTATTATTGTTCAAAAATTAATCAAAACCACTTGAAAAAATAATTTAATTAAATAAATAATACGAAATTATAAAAATAATGATATGTCGAGTAAATTATTACAATAATGGTTACCACTTATTATAATAAAACGTCATTAAATATTTTTTAAAAAATGTTTATTTATTTTTAAGATATTACACAACTTCATGTCTGTTTTATTTTAGTGTGTTGCGCATGACTGAATGACAACGGTAAGTACAAATATGGATTCGATGTGAAGTTTGAAATAGACATGGCGACCAAAAAAACAAAATTCTGATGTTTTGGACGGTTTTCAAGGATTTAAAAAAAAAATACTGTCACACTAAAATAGAACACACGTTACATAAAACCAGTCACAATTATTTATGCGTAATTTGTTTATTATAAATAGTTTTATTTAAAAATTGCATAGAAAATATTAAATATATATATATATACCAAATATTTTTTAAAATTATCAACTGAGATGATTTGGCAGTTTTACTTTTTACTCACTATTATAGTTATTTTTTTTTTTATTCTTAACTGTACCTAAATTTAAATAAATATTCGAAAAAAATATATAGGCGATACAAAAAATGCAAATTTCATGTAAAATGCTCCCTTCCGCTATTTGCCCCCTAAATATTTATATTTAATAGCTAGTTATTTAAGTTTATATAAAGTTGATTATAAATAAATAGTCGTTATTAAAAAAAAAAAGCACGATTTGACAATCAAAATTCTGTCCCTTAAAATTATTATTACATTTTCAAAAAATTTCTGAATACTGAAAATTGATCACACATTTTTCAAATTTATCGAAACACAACTTCACATCCAAAGTGTGATCTTTTAAAATATAAATCCAAATCATTTGGATGTCAAGCCATCTAAAAAAAATTTCTTTAAAAAACGTAACGTCTATGCTCTAATTAACATTGGTTAAGTTTTTTTGTGTTTTTTTTTTTTTTAAATCGTACCATAATGTTTGCTACTTATCGATTAAGGAAATGGTAGTGTTTTTTTTTTTTTTACGTTGGTATTACTGCAATCTTTTAATATTCCCATTGCGTAGCACTATCGATCTGTGAATCACCTAATCGGAATGCGCCATTTTTGCTGGCGGCCAAATACTGCCCGTTTACGGATTTTATGCAGATGCGTGTGGGTTCACGTAACTCTAAGTAGAAACCTTCTGGTGTGTCCGAATCGGCAGAGACACCGTCACCATCAACGTGCCAATATTTGCCATTTTGTCCTAAAAAATTAGAAAAATTAGTAATTTTACTTTAGACAATTTAAACTCATGTGCATCAAGTCCCATTTAGAATATTGTAGTTTTTTCACTTTTACCGTGGAAAAGAAAAGTAAGGACAGATTTTTACGGCGAAAAAAATGGTACAAAACATTTCATTGGTCATTTCACTGTAGGCAAGCACGATAAAAACGAAACAAAAATTCGTATTGGTAAATTTAATTGATTTCAGAACCATAGTAACAATGTGAATAATAATAATATGAATTATACTACTAATTTATTTTATTCGTTAAATTGTCGTACTGTATTACACTTGAATTTTATATTTTTTCTGAATAAATTTGTGTTTTCTACAATTCAAATTTCTTGTCTAAAAGCAATTTAATGAGCCATTTTCTCAAAATATGTAATAGTCTGACACCAGAGCGGCGACACAGGTAATTTGGGACTACATCTCTATGATTGAAATTTTAATTTAAAAATTGCTATGTAACCGCATGAGAAAATTGTTTAACACCAGGGCGGCGACACGAGTTATTCGGAATTACATCTCTATAGTTGGAATATTAATTTCTAAAAAACAAACAATATTTCTAGGTAACCGAATTGGAAAATTTTGTTGCTAAAGTGGAATTAACAGAAGGTGATTTTTGGTTGGTTAAATTAATATCTCGATTATAGACATGTAATCCCAAATAACTGTGTCGCCGCCCTGGTGACAGACTGCTACATATTTGAGAAAATAGTCCATTTGAAGAACTGTCAACCCAAAAACGCTTGAGCTTCACTGTCCCGTTTTCGTTAGTTGACAGTTCTTTTCATTAAATTGCTAGGCAACAAATTTTCGTTAGAGAAACCCAAATTTATTTGAAAAAATACAGACCTCCCGTGTAATAATAAATGATAAATTTTACCCAAGGATTCAGAATGGGATTATTAATACTTAGGGTCTCGGCGCGGCGTATATAAAAATTTTGGACGAAATTTAAAAGGCTATGTATTTAAAATATTCCCATAGGACGGACGCACCTGTTGTTTTAGAAACTAACCAAGTGAGGGTGAAGACGCGCTTAATAATGACGGAACATTTATAAGCATTTCGTAATGGTATCTACGAAAGGCTAAAAACGAAATAAAAAGGTTAAGTTCAGTCTTTATTGACGAAGACATAAACCATGCCGAAAAATTTACGGAATTTTGAAGAAAAAAATTTTTTAATCGAAGATTGTGTGAATTTTATTCATAATCTCCTTGAAAAAAGTCAATTAAATTTGGAATTAGGTTCAAAATTTTCAAACTTTTAAATTATTAACACAAAAAAAATTATTTAATTTAAATAAAATTTTTGATTTTGTAAGTAACTCCAAAAATAATTTCACGTATCCTGGCATGTAGCCAGAATCCCACAGGAAGATCTTCGAAAATGAAGTTAAAGTTCCTTTAACAACTTTCCATTTTTAAATCCTCGTTTGCAAAATATTGAAAAAGTTTGAGGAACCAGGACTTAAGCGTGTGTAACATGCACTTGTCTGGAATGTTTTAATCATAATTTTTAAAAGGGAAAAAGGGCTCAGACCACAGAACACTGAGAAGCAGTGAACAAAATCTGTCGTTCGTAAGGTGCAATGAAGTGTCAATTTACACCGCTTGTGATTTAGTCTGTTACTGTTCGTCATAAGAGTCACATCGTTCTTAGTGTCATTGTTTTTTTAAACAACTCGTGAAATTTAAACAGAAAAAATATGAAGTGTGTCGTATTTAAGTGTAAAAAAACTATTGAACCAAAAAAATTACGAAAATAGAGGGATATCTTTCTTAAAATAAATAATTTTTTTAAAATTGTTGCTTGTTAGTCACATAGGTCGGCCATGCCAGTATATACTTTATATATGCAAGGTGCCCAGTCATACATCATCATAGTGCACAAACACATTCGCATGTTTGTGTAGATACAAATGATGTGTTTTATTGTATGTATCATAATCGTTAGAGGTAGGAGTAGCGGTGTCCACGTCAATTTAGATCTTTTATATCTATAGCTCAGGCTTTCAAATTCCTTTGATAAAGAAAACTATCCTCAAAAATGTCTTTCCCACAATATTACGTATAAAACCTTGGTCTCTAATGGGTTAACGGGCCAACCACTTAAACCTTAAATACCAACCTTTGAAATATACAATGCCCTTTTCGCCACGTTCCACTTGAATTGTTTCGTATGTGGCCTTGTTACATTCTAATTTTGGACTATTTGCCGATTTGTAACCAACGAATCCTTGTTCGCATTTCAATACTAAGATTGGACGATTGATTAAGTAGAAATAGTATTTGCAGTTATCGTCGATGGTTTCGGATGTTGCGTATAGATGTCCTGAGCGTTTTGTTAGTAAGTATTTGCCATTATTGGCGCGGAATGCCACTGATCCGTCACCTTGCCAGATCAAATCGAACAATGCATTTGATGTACTGGAAACAAAAATGGCGGTTAAGTTTGTTTATCTTATCTGAAGGATAGTGTACAGGGTGAAATTTTTGAGAGTTGCCTCCATCCCTCGGTAATTTTGAAAGTTGTGAAAAACTAGCTACTGCAGAATCCTGACTGACTTCAATCATATTTTTTTGCGAATAAAAAATAAAATGAATACGATGAACACATTCGTTTGATTGAAAAATTACTTAGGGGGCAGTGTAGACAATGTTTGTTTATTAGGTTTTGATAATTCAGAAAATTTATGCTGTTTCATTTCCAAAATACAAATAGGCAAGTTTAAATTGCAACCATTTCTTTAACTGTCAACTTTAGCCATCTGGTGACGAATGAAAAAACTACTGCAAATAGGCTAAACATTAAAACACGCCCCCAGTTCAAGAACCCAATAAAAATGGTTCAGTTTTCGCTGAAATTGAAAAAAATTTTTATTTTGGTTCCAAGGCTACTAAAGTAACGGAAGCATTGTAATCACTTTTGAAATATAAAATTTTTTTCCCCTTCTAAAATGAAAATTTCACGCGCATTTTCAACGTTTTCGAGTTTTCTGAATCATTTTGGTTTTGCAAGAAGGTATGTTTTGGTATTGAAAACAGAAAATTTATATCGACAAACCGTTCCCGAAAGCTGTGAAAAACTAGTTACTGAGGAGGCCTGATTTAATGCGTGGCTAACATGCATTTGGCGAATTTTTTAGACAAAAAATTTATATTGATAAACCGTTTTCGAAAGCTATGACAAATGAAAAACTAGTTACTGAAGAGCCTTGATTTAATGCGTGGCTAACACGCATTTGGCGAACTTTTTACAGAATCAAATATTTTTGCAAATAAAAAAATTAAATGAATACGATGAACACATTCTTTTAATCAAAAACATAGTAGCTGTCACAATTATCAGCTCGAAAAGCAATATAAATTGTTAGTATGTGAGACGAGTTAACTCGTTCTGATCATCAAAACAGAGTTAACCAATGAATGGAGACTCTAAAAAAATTCACCCCCTGTCGAATCCAACCGTTTATCGCCACAAGCTTGGATTCCACCGCCGGTTTCGAGTGTCCAATAGCGATCCTGCATCGTACGAATGTACCAACGTTTAGTGCTCCAATCGAATTCCAATTGGAATGTTTCGTGATCGGAAATTTCGTCTTGGTTAGCCGTCACATCAACTCCTGAAATTTAAATGAATTCCCTATTAAAATTTTGGCGAATCACCACCAAAAAAAAAACGTACCTTGTTTGACTGAAACATATTTTCCATTTAGCCCGGCAACGAAACTGGCCTGTGGTAACGAGTCCTCCAACGAGAAGAGTTCATCCTTGGTAACAGTTTGCGAACGTGTTTTGAGCACCGCTTTGGATCCAATCGGGCTCAAATAGCATCCAGTTCGGTCTCGGAGCGCCAACTGTCCACTATGGTATTCGGCAGTGAACAAACAATCCTTGGTACAGGTGTCCAACAATTTTCCGTCCTTCGACAAGTACTTATTGTTACATGTGTGAATGGCGTACTTGCCAGAATCGTCAAAACGGAATTCCAAAGTGAAGAGAGTGTCTTCACCCCACGGAATATTCGCATCCACGTGAATCTCATCCAAATTTTCGGACAGATGTGCGAAACGTTTACGTCCCACCGATCGTAAATTGATCTGTGGCCGGGCAGCCAAATGGATAATCCAAAATTCAGATGGCCCGGGCACTTTGGCGGTGCACGTCAACTTATCCGAACTGGATCCAAGGAAATAGCCACGACCCACATTGCGCAGTGCCCAACGACCTGTTCCATCCTCGGCAATTTGGATTTGGAACTTACAACCTGGTTCTTTTTCGTCAGTTTCGCAAGTCACGTTCCCAAATGAATCCACGGCTAGATATTTATCTAAATGGGAGCGAAGATAGATGAGGCTATCGCCCCCACTGGCGCTGATTGGTTCCAGAGTCCAGATTTGTTTCTTCTTCAACGATGTGCCGTTTGCGTTGATTTTGAAGCCGAATGTCTCGGCGGTCAGATAGCGGGACGTGGCGGAATTAATGAGGCCGATGGTCCAGCATCCTTTTTGTTGATTTTGTGTGATTATGTCGCCGGCACTTCCGTTCAAATCGCCATTTGTATGACCATTTAGTCCGTTCATATTGGTGTCTGTGTGGTTTTTGTTTCACCTGTGGAAGAAATATTTTTATTAAAAGCTTTTATTAACTTGCAATGGTAGTTTGTTTGTTTAGATCAAATCTTGGAATCAAAATTTAGACAAGTTTTAATTGAGCTAGAGGTTTTAAATTTTGTATACGTGTATAACTTTGATGACAATACAATAATGTATAATTCGTTTTGTTTTAAATTCCCTCAAAACTAAGAATTGTTGATTTTTAGTCTTATGCAATTTTTTGACATTTTGAACTGTTAAATTTTACATTGCAATTTTTAGTTTCCATAGTTATGTTTGATTAAATTTGCCGATTAAAATATAGGTAAGATAATTATATCTTTTTATTTTATTTTTTCATATTAATTTTAATCAGACTAAAAAGTATAAAATAAAATAAAGTAAAAAAAATATTTTTTAAAAAAAGCTTTTATTTAAAAATGAGCTAAAAAGTATAAAATAACTTTTGAGTGAAATTATTGTCAAATAAAGTTAAAATATCCGAACTAATATTATAAATGCGAAAGTGAGTTTGTTTGTTTGTTTGTTTGACTGGCTTTCACGCCTATTAAACAGCTTAACTAATTAACTTGAAATTTTGCACAGACATATTTTCCGAAACAGAGACGGTTATAGGATACTTTTTATCTCGAGAAAATATTTAATTCCCGTGGGAAAATATATCTTATACTATTAAACGAGCAATCTTTTCATTTGTTACTAATTATTTTGAAAAAATATTCCCAGACACTTGTAGGTTTCCTTCTTTTTTGTCCTTGTCGTACACTTTTCAACACTACACCAGTGTCCTTAATCAGTGGTTTTTATTTAGTTTTTTAAATATTTGACATAATAATATTTCATCTTCACAAAGTTAAACAAATGATGCAATACTGTAAAGAAAAGTGAAATATGTTATTTTCAATTAGAATAAACTATTTTCGTTTGATTTTAGCTGATTTGAAAATTCTAAGCAGTACATATTGACATTCATTGATTTTTGTTTTTCAAAATTATATTTTTAATAGTAGGTATTAAATATTTTGCAATGAATCCAGTCATTCAGTTATTTTATGTATATGTTTACTGCACGATCGTGGTTTACAGTTAAGTTATAATTTATATCATTAATGTCATTTGTTTTCGGTTTCTTTAAGAAATATTCTTCTGTAATCAAATTATTGAATAAACAGAATTTACATAAAAATATAAAATAGTGTTATTAACTTATTATTTATTATTATTTCGTAACCTAATGTTCAATTAGTACCCTATGCACTATTTATTTGTTTGACTGGAATTAGAAAAAACGCCGCGGGGCCCCATCACGGTAGTCGAATTTTCCCCTTCATCTTCGGTATTGAATGTCTACAAGCGAAATGTGATTGAAAGTCTACAACCGAATTGTCATTTTGTTGGTTTCAAAACTGGTGATGAGTGTTCGGCTGATCGAGGCTTTAAAAAAAGGTTTTAAGTATTTAAGGGCTGTATCTCAGTAAATTTCAATTTTGTGCCGAAAACAGGTAGCAGAAAAAAAGCCAACACAATTCGTACGAGGACATTCCTGCCCATGTTTATCCGCTAATTGCCTTTATGTTTTAGTTTTAAATATTAAAAAAGGACCTTAAATAGTAAACTGGAAGGCCTTTATAAAGATATTTTTTCTTCCCAAAAAAATCCAAAATTTCTATTTTATAAATACTAAAAATCCAAAATTCCTAATTTATAAATAAACAGTGACTTTAATAACATTTTTAAATTACTTAATATGTATGTATTTCATTTGTCATAAAAGTAAGTTCACTTTTTTTTAAATTTTTTAAAATTACTATTCGCCTACTTGTATTTAGAATAAACATAATGCTTTTAAAACACATTTAACAATAGCATTCAATTCCGATGTAAAAATGAAGTGAGAAGTGGGGGGGAAAAGTGATGCGGACTCCCTACAAGGTACTAGCTGGATACTAACTGAATACACGTACAAAATTTCAGCCCTCTAGGTTTCCTTATGGAGTCTCTAGACATGTTAGAAAACAAGCAAAAAAATTAAGGAAATATTGGCGTAAAAATCGTGGGGATAAGGGTTAAAAGTTGAAACCTCCAAAAAACAGTGTCTGGCTATTAGCTTAACCTGTACACCAAATTTCAGCCCTCTAGGTTTATTTGGGGAGATTTTGACCCGAACGAAACTGTTAAAAAACAAGAAAAATCATGTTCTTTTGGGTATAAAAATGGTGGGGGTAGGGGTTAAAAGTCGAGACCCCCAAAAGGCACCCCCTTGATACTAACTCAATCCGAATACAAAATTTCAGCCCTCTAGGTTTATTCGGGTGACCTGTGCGAGTGGTACAAACTTCGAAAACGTCGAAAATGCATGAAATTGTAGCTTAAAAATGAGGGGGGTGGGGGTAAAATATTAAAACCTCCAAAAAGCACAACCTAGGTACGAACTTTATCAACACACCAAATTTCAACCCTCTACGTTAATTCTGGGGGGCTGGGGGCCTGTTAGATCCAGCGAAAATCGTTTTTCCCCCCTCTACTCCCACCATATCATCCTAGGAAGCTGAATTTTGGATATGTTGTAGATAATTGACCGAAACATTATTTAAAACCGGTTTGGAAAAGTTTTATTGCTTTTCCGCCCCCCCACCACCCCCTTAAAAGTCGGGTCCGAAAAAAAATTTGCCCAAAATTTGACCCCACTTTGATAGTATTGTTGTGCATCGGAATAAGCCCCACTTACCAAATTTCATCTCTTAACTTCCATAGGGGGGCCCTACACATATTAAAAGGTTGCGGGAAAATATATATATATATATATATATATATATATATATATATATATATATATATATATATATATATATATATATATATATATCAGACATCTTTTTTTTTTACATAATCGTGTTCTACGGGTCCGAAAACGGATAGCGCCCCTGGTCTCGCCTCTCGCAGCTCTTATCGTATAGACTGTATAAGTCTAATTTTTCGGAGAAAATTCGACTAAAAAGGCAATCATACGTTGACAAAGAAACTATCAAAAGTATCTGGGAATATTTTTTCAACTATAAAAATATGTATTTTACAATATTAATAAATATTTCTATAGATACCACCAATAATAATATTTCTATCGACGACTACTATGAAATTACTTATTTACTGTTCAAAATATTATTTGTATCCTATAAGGAAATAAACAACCGGTAACTATTCAGTTATCGTCAGTTGGCACATCTACTATTCTTAATAAATTCCATACAGATGAAATTTCCATCGGGCCTGGGTCGGTCACTCTGATATTTAAATTATAACAACGCACAATTGATTAGCATATTGTTAGCGGAAAGAACAATATACAACGATAAACATAGGTTACTTTCGACCCCGGGAAAATATCTAAATCCTGTGGGAAATCTTATTCCCCTGGGAAAATATATTAAAATGATATAAAAAAAGAATGTTATAGTCAATTTTTTATTCGGGAAAAATATTTTATTTCTGTGGGAAAACTCCCAAGAAAAAGTAACAGTTCTCAATAGCGACGCGATGAAAGTACATTTTATTACGTTTTAATTAGATGTCATAATTTCAAAAGCCCGCGAACGAAGCCGCGGGTAAAAGCTAGTAATTTATAAAAGTTTGAGACGTTTAATTAAGTTTGATAACTACTGAAAAGTAAAGTAGTTACACTTACATCCAAAACGGAAATAATTACTGATAACGCCTCAAGCTTTTATAAATTATGTTGTATATTGTTTCAAACTTCACTCCAAAGTTATTTTATACTTTTTAGCTCATTTTTTTAAAATAAAAGTTTTTTTTCTAAATATTTTTTTTTATTTTATTTTATTGAATCATATGGCTATATTTATTATTAATTTGTAAAGGTTAATGTTACGGCTTCACGAATTGATATGAATTAGAAAGAGCAGTGACCCGAATTTTTCAAACAGAAAATATAAAATAATAAATTTAACTGATGCATAACTAATTATTTTGTGCTACTTCAACTTCAACAATACCATTAATTAGGTAAGTAAATATTAATTATTTATATTAATTATTATTCAATTGCTTTTTTTAACGTAACAATGCATGGTATAGAGATTTTTATTTATGGATATGGATAACTATGGTATTTGTATGTATAGCATACACTGGTTTTTATGTGATGCGGCAAATCTTTTCACTGTAAGCAAATTTTTTCAGAATGATCGCAGAATTAAAACTGTTTCATAAAGAAAGTTCACGTAAACTCGGGCCTATTCGTACCGCACCAAGTCAAAGTGTCTTGCTCTTACTTTTAAGAACATTACACTTGTTTTGAAGAACTTTTGTCTTACTTTGGAGATATTTGTATGTTCCTGTCTCACTTTCCGTGTTCTTGAGAGAAGGGTGAAGGATATGTACGATGTATACCGAACGCTATTACTGACTATAAACTATGTATGCTACAATCATCGTATCAAAGTGAGACAGGAACATACAAATATCTCCAAAGTAAGACAAAAGTTCTTCAAAACCAGTGTAATGTTCTTAAAAGTAAGAGCAAGACACTTTGACTTGGTGCGGTACGAATAGGCCCATTGTTTTTGAAGTCTTTTGAAATACTACGAATTTTTTCCTTTATCAAAAATCAATATTTGTCGAAATATTTTGACTAAAACGATTATTTTATTTATAATAAACTCATAAAACTTTTTTTCAAGAGGTTGTTACTCAACCATTCACAAAAATCGATTTTATCAAAGGGAAAGGAAACTTCTCTCGACAGTCAACAGATGTCGACACACCTGAAAAGTGTAATCAGGACGACTAGCCACTTATGTAAATGGTTAAACAAATCAGTTTGAGGTTACGGAGGTTACTTTTTGACTATCGATTCACTTCATTAACCCCTTTAGCGGCTCATGTAAAACTAACCAAATAAAATGATCTTTGAAAATACTTAATTTAATTGCATAATTATATGGCCTACCTATTCGATAATTTTTGCTTTGGTAATGCTTTTACGATAGCAGATGACAGCATCTTATGGGTCATACACAATCAATGAAATAAGGAATAAGAAGTATGCCATCTAGTGACGTTTAATGGAACTTTAACGTAACTGCCCATAGGTATATGTATTTAGGTATTTTTGTACATCAAAATTCATAAAAAAAATAACGTTCGTGATGACTTTTTTTGTCACTAAAGTGAAAAAAATCACGAATTTTGACGTACAAAAGTACCTACATATTCATGTATCTATAAGCACTGAGCAGTTACGTTAAAGTTCCACTCAACGTCACTAGATGGCATACTTCTTATTCCTTATTTCTTATTCCTTATTTCATTGATTGTGTAGACACCCTCAGGGGTGTCTACACAATCAATGAAAGAAAAAAAAGAAGCTCCCATAGGGACATAGAAAAAAAAGCTTCCATAGGGACATAGAAAAAAAAAGCTTCCATAGGGACATAGCGGCTTACCTACAGATTGATAATCTATTTGAATTTTTTTTTTCGGATAAAATCTGCGGTAACAATCGTGAGCACCGAATTTCGGCCTTTTTTAAAGACACTTTTTCAAAAAAATTATAATAATTATAAAAAATAAATAAAAATAAATGAAAAAAATATTTTTGTATTGTCAAATAGTGGTATTAATCGTAAAAAAAAATTCATCCCCATTTCCCCATCCTATCTATCCGAAAAAAAATTGTGAAAATTGACTACTTTCCGGCATAATTACACTGTGACGGTACCTTAACAAATTTTGATTAGGTTTATACTTATACGTTAAAACGACAACACGACAATAAGAATGGTTTTACCTTTCGCGAAGCAAGGTTTTCAGCTTCAACCTATTTGCACGCAAATCGGACAAGCAATTACTTTAAAATTTATGATTAAAAAAGTGGTAATTTAATACCTTTTATTAACTAAATTAACACAATATATTTACGTGTATCCTTACTTAATTAACGTTTACATTAATTAGTAATATAACCGTTGCAAAAATATATTTGCATGTTTAAAAAAAATTCTATTTTAACATAAAAATACCCCTGTCGCAGCATCTGCATAACATAGCGAATTTCCAATCATAAAAGTTACTTTTTTTCGAAAACCCGCTTACCTAGAATAATGGTTCAAAATGTATTTTCTGTGATTTTCTTGGTTCTTTACCACAATGTAAAAAAAATTGGAAAAACTTTTAAATTTTGGCAAATTGTTTGCAAAAAAACTCATTTTTTTGAGGTTTTTGGAATTGGACGTGTCTGACTGGAGAACTCATACAAAATTTTTGGACTTCCAACGTTTTATTGTTTTATTATATTTGCATCCCAAACTAGTATCTATCCTATAAATATAACAAGTTTCATCCAAAATGAATTTTTCGGATATATAGGCACTTAAATTTTCGAAATTTCTAAATTAATTTAAAATAGAGTTAGTCTCCAGAAATTTTGTATTATGGTAAATTTAATGTAATAAATGACAAGTATATAAGTATAGTAATTATAAAGCATTCGCATAGAACAATAGTTTTAAGTACACATGCACATAAGCAAAATAATTTTTGAATTTTCCTGAAGGAAGGAAATATTTTCCCGTAATAAAAAGTATCCTAAATGTTGACGCATGTAATAAGTTATCACTACACCAGATTTCATAAAAATCCGTTCAATAGTTTTCGCGTAATATGTGCACATGCTCAAAAAGTTTTTTTATTTTCCTGTGGGAATGAGCCACTTTCCCGAAATAAAAAGTATCTGAGATGCGGACTCAGGTAATAAGTTATCACCACACCAAATTGCATCAAAATCCGTTCAATAGTTTTTGCGTACTGTATGCACATGCTCAACATGGTTTTTCCATTTTCCCGTGGGAATGAGACATTTTCTCGAAGTAGAAAGTATCTTAGATGTTGATCCGGGTAATAAGTTGTCGGCACACCAAATTTCATTAAAATCCATCCAGTAGTTTTTGTGTGATGCGTGAACAGACGAACAGACAGACAGACAGACAGACAGACAGACAAAAATTTAAAAAATCGCTGTTTTGATATCTACATCGATAACTATTTACAGTATCTGCACAATTTTTAAAAAATATTCCCTATACAGAAACGATCTCGTTACATTTGTATTATATGTATAGATTACCTATTAATGGCTCTTTATTTAAAATATTAATTTTTTTTTAAAACAAATCGCCCCCTGTTCTAGGAAATATATATTTTTTAAATTTTTATAAAATTTCTTATGAAAGTGAGCTTCTTAGACAATTTTATTTTGTATTAATGTATTTTATTTTGTATTAATGTGAAACATGAACATTTAAATGTTGGCAATTTCTGTATTGTGGCGTTATCTATCTAGCGCGTTAGTTAACTACTTTATTTAAAAGTTCGAATAAGATTCCAGTCATTTTAATTTTTAATTGTTCAATAACTACAGTACCTTCAGTATCATAAAAGCAAGCAAAATAATATTACAATTTATTTATGTAGATACATATATGATGGAAAGTTAAGAAAAGAAAATGTTTTTTTGGAAGTTCGTGTTTAAGGTAAAATCGAAAAAACTTGGAAAATTTAATTAGTAATTAATTTTTTTTAAATATTTTTAGGTTTGGTTGTAAATGAATCTACTGTTGATCTTTTAATATGATACTGAACTATTCATGATTTAAAATGAAAAATTGTGTACTTATTAGATGATGAAAATAAAAATGAGTAGTTTGAAAAACCGAAACAAATCGACCGACGTCTTGAAAAAGTCTGTCGGGACACCGGAGCAACGGAGCTAGAACCGTGACAAATCCGGGAAAACCAAGACGTATGGACACTCTACACGGATTGTGAATGTTATAAACTTTAAGTTTTGATTTTTAAGCACATTATGAGTGAAATTGAAAATTAAGAACGTGTGAAATTTGACATTTTAGTTAAAGTGCATATAAAATATAATACCTACATGTTTTTATAAAAATGCAAATATAAATAAATGTTTTCTGTTTTTTTTTTTTTTTTTTTTTTTTATTTTAATTGTTATTAATTATTTGGCTTTTTTAATAATTTAGAATTTTTCTGTCAAATGAATAAATTCTGAAAATATGAATTTATGACATAATTTCAGTAAAAATGAAAATGAAATTGTTCACCCACACTTTTGTAGTGTCAATGTACATCACTGGATCCCAATTTTCAAATGGATAGATAATTTCAGTAGCGTAGAAACTAATTATTAAAAAATTGCAAACCAAATGTGTTTATATGATAATACGTACTTATAAAATTTATATACGTGTTCTTCCGAAAATCGTAAATACCTAATTAACTTTCTCTCGATGAAGTTGGATTGACAAACATTTACATTAGGGATGTTATGGATATTCGTAACCGTAAATAAAACTACCGATATCCGAAATAATTAAATATCCGAAACCGAAAGCGTATACGAAAATGAAAGTTTATAAGTCTAGTAAGTACTTAACACATTAAATATTTCAGTCCCTTTTTGACAATCTTGCCAGAACTTAAACACTTATTTAAATATTTTTATTGTTAAAATCGAAACGTTATTTTGAAGCCGGTTAAAATTAATATATTTTACATTAAAATGTGTGGTCAATACAATCACCCGCTAGTTAATTATCGCTAGATTTGATGCTAGAAAATTGAGAAAAAACAGGTTATAGAGATTTTTTTTTATTTAGATTTTATTTGTAATGATTGAATTACAAAATTCAAAAGGATGTTAAAAAATGTGTGTATTCACTATGAGTTTTTGCCTGTAGTAAATCCAGCTGCTCAAAATCGGTTCCAATATATCAGTTGGTCAGGACGGCATTGTACATAATTTTAATATTTTCTTTAAGAAATAGTATTTTTTTTTTAAATACTTGTTTGATTTTTTCAAGGCGAGTACTTTTTACGATGTGTGTTTACCAAATTCTACAAAATAATTTAAAAAAAAAACATTGTAACCCTACTATTTTGAAATTTTCAAAAAAATATCATGAAAATTACCTCATATATGCTTTTTCTGAGTTAATTATTGAAAAATATTCTATTTTCCGAGATTTTTAAGGTAAAACGAGCAGATGTATGGTTTTTGTTAAACAAATTTCAGATCTTTAATACATTTTTTCCTTAAAAAAATAAATATTTAATATTTTCAAAAATGTATGATACAACTTGTCAAAATTTAAAATTATTTGTTTTGTTGTCAAAAGAAAAAAAAAAACTGAATGTGCAAATTTATTTACCACTAAAATGATGGGTTTATACATATAATTATAACGTAGTATTGTCATTTGGATAGAAAATTACGTAAAAATATTATTGTTTGAATATGATTTAACGTAATTTTTATGCGATTGTAGCAAGCTCTTATTAATTTTAGGAAGGTGTAAACATCATCTAAATTCTGATCATATCACATAACATACTGCGCCGTAATTTTTTATCTAAAAAAAAATGGAATAGAGATACATTATAAAAACATTTAACTGACAAAGAAAAAGAATATAGCCGAATCGTTAAATTGGATTAAAAAAATCATGACATGCTACTTAAAAAGCGGATTTTTTCGAATTTAGCTCGTAAAAAATGAGACAGAAAAAAAAAGAATGCGAGTGCGAGTGAAATGGAGAACGACATATTTCCTAGTTTTTCTCGAAAAGTAAGCAATTTAGAGCAACGGTATAAAAACATTTTTTATGAATTTTACCTTTTACTAGGGCTTGGTGTAAAAAAAAATTTGAAAAATTGCTTAATTCTGGCAAAAAACTCATTTTGTTGACAAAAAACGCCCGGAAAACCTACTTCTGGGCATCCGACGTGTCTGGCTAACGAACTCATCCAACGATTTGGAAAATCGAATTCGCACACAAAATTTCATAAGCATTAAACGTTTCGTTCGAGAGTTATCGCGCGGATACATATATATATATATATATATATATATATATATAAATTTTAGTGAATATCATTTTCGTATTCTAGGGACCTCAAAACATATTTCTGATATGGTCTCGGGCTTAGGTCGCACCATGACACCTGGCGTAAAAGCTGAATTTCCAGTTTTGGAAATTCGCTAACACAAGAAAAATATTCATTTATTCAATTCGCTTGTGTTAACGCAATGAAATTACATGTATGATGACTCATTTTCCATTGTTTAAAAAAAAATATATAACTCAGAAATGTATATTTAATCTGATTTAAAATCTTGCGAGATTTTATCAGTAAATTATTTACAGACATTGTTGCACATTTCTTATCAATTTTCCTATATGTATAATTTGATTAAAAAGTGAGATATAATTTAAAACCGGTGAAAAAATTTTTCTCATAAAAAAATTCAGTTAAAATAGTAACTGAGATTTATTATGACCTTTCGATTAATTTAGATCGATTTTTCAATGTCGTATTGTAAACAATTAATCATATTTTATTCTCAAAATGGAGAACTGATTTCTAGAGTAGTTTTTCTTACCAATTATATTGGATTAAAATTATAAATTTGATCTATCCTTTGAGGTTATTCAATAAATTGTGTATATTGAGTAGAAAATGAATTTTTTTAAAAAAAAAAAAAGATATTTATAGATTTATGGAGACAATAGTTGTGCCTGGTAGAGTGATAACATTTTGAACTTTATTACAGAAAGTTTATTAAGACATCGAGGCCAATTTATTAACACTATGAGGCCCGAACACTTTCATAGTAAATTTCCCCTGAAGCCGGCAATATTTAAAAAAAAAAAACTATATAAACAAATACATAAAATAAAATGATTCAAACACTGAATAGATTCAATGACACAGTTCAACATGTATGTGTAAAACTGTAAACGTACGTACGTGATACGTACATACTACATATACACTGACATTCAAATCAATTTTATTTAAAAATATAAATTATATTTTTTATGTATTTTTTGTTTATCTTAAAATTTTTTATACATAGAAACCAAAAGTAGGAACACATCCGTGTGATGAATGATGATAAACATCTCACACATCATGCGTAACCAACTAATCAATTAATCATAGATCGCGGTCGGCCTCTGGGGATGTTTTGTTTGGTTTCGGATGCCGAAGCCATGGGACTGAAAGTGTTAATAAGTCGTCTTAGTTGTTGGTTTTAAGGGAGTTGGTCGATAAAACGATTTTTTCAAAGGATTTTAACGAAACTTCTCTAGATATACGTATTTTTATTTGATTCAATACTAATAATATGACTCTATACCGAAAAAAAGTTGACTACCCCAATTTTGAGAAAAACGATTTCAAAGTTTTGTAACTTTAACACGGGGTCTTATGGGAAAACTCTGTTTTTATTTTTTTTTTTTTTTTTTTTTTTTAAATAAAATGAAAACGTGTCAAAGGAATTTGATAAAAATTTAATATGTTATAAAACACAAAGTTACAAACCATATTTGAATCGGTCCACGCAAAAAGGGCTTCAATCCTAAATAAGTGTTTTTGAGAAAAACACAAAAAACTGTCTGTGCCATAAGATTTTAATATACAATAACACTTTTTTTTTATATGGTACCTAATGCTGTCACCATTCATATGAATTACCTATATTACTGTTCTTGTACATAGTTTGTCAAAAAAAAAAAAAAAAATTATAATATTTGTTGGACTGAAGCCCTTTCTGCATGGAACAGTTAAATTAATGCTCTGTTACTATGGTAACAGTGCATGGGACTAAAGTCTTTTTCGCATAGAAATGTGTATCTACCTTCTTAGATAAAATTGTATATTCAAACTGAAATTACGGAAAAAATGGACTGAAGCCCTTTTTGCATGGACCGATTCATTTAATAACAAATAAAAATTATTGACCGCGCCGTTTTTTAAATATAATTTATAAACATCATTTTACAATGTTTTTACAACGCTTTTTCTTCTTGATGTATTTTACATATCATTTTACAATGCTTTTATATTGCTACAACATAAGAGCGCGGAAATTAAAAAAAACAAGTGGTATACAAGTATAATAACTGAAGAATATTATTAATACATTATTTAATTTTTGATAAAAGAAAATTTTTTCGTTGAGATATACTTTTGTACCTGACTATCTCGCACCAAATACCTTAAGTAAAACTTTAAGGAAGTGATCTGAAGTTGGGTGATTACTTAAATTAAGATAATTTGGATGTGAACTATACATTTTTGCTATCAAAATAACGAAATTCCTTTCTGAAATATTTGCCGTTTTATGTTATACTTATAACCCACTTAAGGGGGGAGTTCACGCCAGAATCGGCTAATAAACTAATTTTTTTCGAATCTCGTTTTTTGTTTTTATTTCATTCAGTGGTTCTTTACAAACACGGTGATATATAAAACATGGCTAAAAAAATTTTTTTTCAACGAGAAAAATATTTATTTGTGAGCCGCTGCACAGCCAAGTTGCTGCTCCTTTGCAGATAACGCTCGCCCCCCTCGCGATTTGATCAGTAATATTTAGTTTTGGTGCGTACACGAGTTATAGTATGCACTGAGATAATGTTCTTTTATTTGTATGCGTTTGTAGACGTTTTAATAAACAGTCAATAAACCGCTTCTTTTGTTATTATTTTTGTTTTTTACCGTTTTTCGAAACTTGTGTTTTTCCCGACAAGGAAAATCATATCTCAAGTTCTAGAAAAGATAGACTTAATTTTTTTTTATTTTGTTCATAAACATATTGCGCATAAAGTGGAGTATGCTCTTTCCATTTGAATAATTGTAACTATTTTTAAACATTTTTTTTTTCTAATAAAAAATTGGGTTTTGTAATTTTTAGTACTTTGGGATTACAATTTTATAGTTAATTTTTAAAATTACCTGAAACCCATACTCAGCTTTATGGACAGGTCCTTTAGGAATAAAATAATGAAAAAATATTTAAAAAATATTCATTACTTTTTGAGATATGGAGTTCCTTGTAAACGCTTAAAAACTTGTGAAAAAGGGTCCCCTCCCCCCACAGGGAAGAGTAATGAATGTTTCAAAAACAAAATTTTCTATTTGAAACCATCCCTAATTTGAAAAAAATTTCAACAAGCAAAATAATCATAAATAAAAAAAGTTGCTTTTTTATTTGAACTCCTCCCTTAACCCCCCTGTGAAAACTGTAAAGCTGACCAAACACCAAATATCTTGTTTGTACATCACAAATTTCCGGATCGAATTTCAACACATTTTGATAACAACAATGAAAAACATTGGTGTAACAAAAAGCAAGTAAAACAACAAACCTATATTGCAAAATTTAGTTGCGTGATTTAATCAGATCTAAATCACAATATACAGCATATACAGACAGAAGTAACAAAACAAAAAAACAATAAACAGTTATACATCTACTAATAACTAATTTTGCAACATCTGTATATTTTTTTATTTTACAAATTGCAACACAATTTGCACTGTTGAATGTACTCATGTACTTTTTTTTTGAAACCGAATAGCATAAAATAATAAAAGTAGTAATTTTACAACTATTAATAAGGAAATAACTATTTTTGTTTAATAAACAAATAAGTAAATATGAAAAATTATATATTATTATTCGATTCCAATTTTATTGAGGATGCCCCTGAACTAGATAAGAAGCAAATTTACTTTTTTTTTCAAACGATATAAACATAATTTATACCACTAAATGGCTACACGATAAGTACAGTCCAAGGTCAAAAATGTGGACCACAATTCGATATTCCCAATTTTTTTACCATTTTGTTTCGATGATTTCAAAAATAAACTGTTATCGAAATTTTTTAAACTAATATAGACAATATGTAAAAGGTTTAGATAATTATATTATTAACAAATTAAAGGCTAATTTTAATATTAAATAAAAGCAAGAAATAATTTTTATTACTCATGCGGGAGAAGTACTAACTTGGCGCACACATTTCTGTACGCAAAATAGCTGTTTGCCCACTGTACTCTTCCCACATACTTTATTGCGTGCGGAAAGTAACTTTCCACACGCAAATTGACAATAAAACACGCAAAGCCGCCTCTTGATTTTTCATTTAATAAATATTTCATAATTATTTCTATAGAAACCACCAACAAAGTAATTTAAATAATAATTAATTCAGAAAAAAAAGATGAACACTTAAAAATATTATTTTAAAAAGTAATAAAAATGTAAAAAATAGTAATAATAATAGAAAAGAGTATGTCAAATTCGTAATAAAAAATAGTATGTGCAACTCGTACGGGATTGTCGATTGCCTACTCAAGCGAATAAGTGCACTCACTACGTTCGTGCGCTCAACTTCGCTTTCGTGGGCAATCGACAATTTCCCGCACTTATTGCACAATATACTATTATCTCTAGAATTGTGAAAAACGCTAGCTATTGAAGTACGAAATACAGACTTAATGTATGTTTAATACGTGCTTGCTGAATTTTTTTAATTATAACGCATTGGAGGGCGTATTCGAAGCGTTACAATTTTTCTAGGAAACTAAACTTAGAAAAATTGGTCCCTTTTACATTCTAACGCTTTTTATGGCCAAAAAAAAAAAAAAATTTCGAATTTTCTTTCAAAACCTTAAATGAATACCTGATAACGTGTAAAAGCCTTCAGACCTATTGTATGTAAGGCTTCTTCTTTTAAGAAAATGTTACACATAGGTCTTTTTTAGCTTCTAGTCCTGAATAAGCATTTTAAAACCTTTAGGGGGGAGGGTCCTCCAGAACTTTCAAATTTTTCATTTTTTGTTTTGCTTTAAAAGATCATTTGAACCTTAAGGAATATATTTCTCATGTTTTAATCCCAACAGAAAGATTATCTTAGATAACGATAAACTGTTTTTAAATCTACTTTTCAAGAACAAAAACTTTTTAATAGCGTTTTTCTCAAAACAGATTTTTTTCCGCGCCGTGGAACATAATTCAAAAAGTTATTAAGGTATTAACTTGAAATTTTGTACAGATATTCTTTAAGATATTGGCCTTTACATATACCTAAAATTTTGCATAAATTATTACTATAAATATTGTTTATAACAATTTGTTTATAAAAAAAAAAAGTGAGATTTTTTTCTTTTTTATTTTAAATTGTGAAAAAAAAATTTCTCATCAGAAATAGATATATGCAAAGCGTAATGACTTATTTTAATAAAATTTTTTTGTCCGATTGAATTCAGTTGATTACAAGAGGCTGGGTATTCCACGGCGCAAACTAAAAGAGTCAACTTGGAACAGCTGTAGCGCCGCAATTTTTTCTTTTTTTTTGCATAAAAATTTATGAGTGAATACACCATAACATGCACTTATACTATGTAACTTCATTTGATACAATAAATGTATCCAGTTTCTTAAAAAAAATTATTAAAAAGCCTGTTGTCTGGAGGACCCTCCCCCTTAACCGCTATATATGGAAGCCTGTTTTTTTAAAAAAAAAAGAAAGATAATATTGGTGTAAAATTTGTTTATTCTACAATAAAAAAATTAAAATGTGTTCCCGATATTCAATACGTCAATATTGAGAACAATTGTATTCAAAACTGTTAAAACCTTTGAATTATGGAGGGTAGATATCAGGAGCACCATTTCTGTATCAAAAAGTGTCCATAGAAAGGCGTAAATAGTGGCGGCGCCACTATAGCAAAAGGGTAAATTTAGAGAAGTAAACTAGGAAAGAAAAACATCCGCGTTGTTATGTAATTATTGTTTTTTTATTATATGTAATTGTTACATATAATAGTTTTATTATTTTAAAAATTTTTATAAAACTCAACACAAAAAAATCACTATACTCTTTTGCTACTTTAGCGCTATTCTGGCGAGTTTTTGAACTGTTACTTACTACTTAAAATGGGACACTTTTTGAACTATTTTTCTATTGTTTTCCGGTCAAGATACTCCTCCTGATATCCACCCTCCATACTTTGAATATTAAAAGGGCCTATACAGAGTCACCACATATTTATTATACATACTTCAAAACCTAATATCTTTTTTCCTTCCTTAATAACGTTTTATTCCGTTCAGAAAACGCCGGATAATCGTCTAGTAACAGTATTAGAACCAAACCAATTACGTAACCGGCCACATCCTTTAAAAAAATTAATTTACATAAAAATAGAAATAATCGGACATGCATGGCAGAGGAAAAAAACAACTGATAATAAATGGTAATATTTCCTTAGAACTTGATCAGAAAACTACTACAAAATAAATAAGCACATATCCTACAACACCGCTAGTGATATATTTGTATTAAAAAAAAATTATACAACTCTATCAAGGTTACTTAACTGCAATATAAGTAATGATGATAATGAATAAATAAAAATATTCTTTATAAAACTTGCCAAGCAAGTTCATTTATCTTTTCTCGATCTGTGCACGATATTTTTAGTTAGAATGTGGCATTAACCTCACAGCTAGCTAACAGTAGAGTACTTGGAGTACTTTAGCTCCATAGTCAGCCTGTATGTATACATGACAATAGTTTTACATTGTGTACGAGACAAACACTATGAACAAACAAACAATTTAGAATATCGAAATGAAAGTGAAGAGATGACGGAGATCAGGAGTTGACAACCAGCGGCCCATGGATCGCACACGGTCCGCATACGAGTTCTTGTGTAAGGTAACCATATGGTAACAAAAACCTCTTTGGGCTATTTTGAATTTTTTGTTAACCCCTTTCGCATTTTTCAACCAGTCATGACGCAACCTGAGCCCGGGACTATTTCAGAAATTTGTTTTGAGATACCTAGCCAAGTCGAAAATGACATTGGCTAAAATTTATATATGTACATACACATACTCTTATATATATATATATATATATATATATATATATATATATATATATATATATATATACATGTATTTATGTATCAGCACGATAACTCTCAAGCAAAACATTCTATTTTTATGAAATTTGGTGAAAACATTGGTAGTCCAAAAATCTTGGATGAGTTCTTCAGCCTGACAAATCCGATACCCGGAACATATTTTTTTGGGCATATTTCGTGAAAAACAGTTGCCAAAACTTATCCAAATTCAAAAGTAGCGACATTTTTTACACCTTTGGAAAAGGAGAAAAAATCACATGAGTGATGCGGCGACAGGGGTATTTACTAATAACTGTAACTTAGAAAAACATATTTCGAAAAACTGACCGCCTTAACTAATTTTGGGCTACTCGAATGCCGCCATTTCATCGATGATTTTCGTTAAAACTTTTCTGGAAACACTGCGCTTTAATGACGGTGAAAGAACTTCTTAACCTCTTTAGCGGCTATCCCGAGCATAGCTCGTCATACGAATTATACAACTTGAATGATTCTCCCGACCTGAACTCGCCTCGTGTTAGTAACTGTAAGATGCTGTCATCTGCTATCGTAAAAGCATTACTAAAGCAAAAATTATCGAATGAGTAGGCATATAATTATGTAAATAAATTAAGTATTTTCAAAGATCATTTTATTTGGTTAGTTTTACATGAGCCGCTAAAGGGGTTAAATCAATCCAGCAGCTTTTAAGTTTGTCCCTCACATATAAACAAATTCACTCTCTATAATTAATTAGTAGGTTACATATAGATCATCAATGTCGACTCTACACAGCTCATTTATACTCTACGACAGTTTATTCTACAATATTTATTCTACACATAATCGATATTGTTCATTGTCATGGGTATATGAAATTCCATCAATAATAAAATCAATTTACAACATTTACAACGTGCTACACCAACACACACTCGTGCATACCGCTCATGGATTCACACAAATAACAATAGCTACATAGTTGTACTTTCTTTCTATCATGCTGTAATAATTTTATTATTTAACTTTTTAACTCGATGAAGAAAACTTGACTGAAGAAAGATTCTTGAACGCGTATTCGTGACCTTATTAAGAGATATCGTAGATTTCATTTTTTTTTAAATCTTCTTGCTTTTATTTTACTATCAATTGTTTTCTATATTTAATAGAAAAGTTTTTTTTTGTAAAGAAAATCTCTACTATTCAAATTGAATATGAAAATATAATACATACATATTATGTACAGTTATAGGCAAAAATTAATTTTCACACTAGCAGGGATAATAAAATTGATACTAGTATCCACACTCTTTATGTGGTCCACAGAATTGTTTCGATCTTCTAAAAAATAGTAAACGATGACAGAAATGACGAAATTATAAGGGTTCCGATATTTTGACCACGAAACCCTCAAAAAATTAATATTTACTAGTAATTAGTTAGTTTTTAGTCCCAGTAGACGTGGCTAATTGTGTATTTTTCTTATGAATTTTGCTTCCGAGACCAGATACTAAATAGCGGAAGCATTATAATCACTTTTGAATATTTTAGAATGAATACGTAGACTTAAATATTTATATACTTGTCAAATTATTTATATAATTAATTAATTTTTACGAAACGGGACGAAACTCAATGTATTCAAAAAAGTGTCCAAATCAAAGATGGCACTCGTGTTCGACGGATACGAAAGCGGTACAGTACTTATTCTCAAATGGAACACTCTCAAGTGGAAAGGCTCTCAAGTGGAAAGGCGGGCTTCTATATTATCTTTGTTAGCTTTTGAATAGAATCTTCTGGAATCTTTTTCAATGTTCAACTCAGTTATAAAGTGGGTTTTAAAATAAACTTAACAATTATTTTTATTTTGAGTCGCATCATTTACATTGTATATTATATAATTCACTGACATCACTATGTAAAATCGGAGTTAGTACCATTGGATATCCGCCGTATAAAGTAATTTAAACTATAAGAGTTTATTTCATACATATGTAATTTCTATGTACTTCCTTATTATTAAATATCATCAACCGACATTGGTGATTCTCAAATGGAAATACTCACTTCCCCAGACCCGACGTGTTTCCATTTGAGAATAAGTACTGTAGTTACATTCTGTTTTATCCGTTTTATGTTACTATATTCGCTATATTCACATCAGTATTCGAGCATTATTAACGCCGCGAGTGGTAAAAAAAGAAAGCCTTATATTTACCATTTTCCTGACCAATTTTGTCAATTCCACTCATATAAGTAAGATCTCCATCTTATAATACTCCATTTTCTTGATGTTGGGATCTTTGATTTTTTTTCTTTTTCTTTTTTTGTAACCTTATCTATTATACTAATCACTGGCAGTAAAAAGTCCAGCATTTTTAGACAAAAAAATTTTTCCATATGGTTTGTTTAAAAGGGTTAATCAACAAATAGTAGGTATCTGAATTTTTAGTCGAATTTTCTCCGAAAAATTAGACTTATACAGTCTATACGATAAGAGCTGCGAGAGGCGAGACCAGGGGCGCTATCCGTTTTCGGACCCGTAGAACACGATTATGTAAAAAAAAAAGATGTCTGATATATATATATATATATATATATATATATATATATATATATATATATATATATATGTATATATATATATATATATATATATATATATATATATATATATATTTTCCCGCAACCTTTTAATATGTGTAGGGCCCCCCTATGGAAGTTAAGAGATGAAATTTGGTAAGTGGGGCTTATTCCGATGCACAACAATACTATCAAAGTGGGGTCAAATTTTGGGCAAATTTTTTTTCTGACCCGACCTTTAAGGGGGTGGTGGGGGGGCGGAAAAGCAATAAAGCTTTTCCAAACCGGTTTTAAATAATGTTTCGGTCAATTATCTACAACATATCCAAAATTCAGCTTCCTAGGATGATATGGTGGGAGTAGAGGGCGGAAAAACGATTTTCGCTGGATCTAACAGGCCCCCAGCCCCCCAGAATTAACGTAGAGGGTTGAAATTTGGTGTGTTGATAAAGTTCGTACCTAGGTTGTGCTTTTTGGAGGTTTTAATATTTTACCCCCACCCCCCTCATTTTTAAGCTACAATTTCATGCATTTTCGACGTTTTCGAAGTTTGTACCACTCGCACAGGTCACCCGAATAAACCTAGAGGGCTGAAATTTTGTATTCGGATTGAGTTAGTATCAAGGGGGTGCCTTTTGGGGGTCTCGACTTTCAAACCCTACCCCCACCATTTTTATAACCAAAAGAACATGATTTTTCTTGTTTTTTAACAGTTTCGTTCGGGTCAAAATCTCCCCAAATAAACCTAGAGGGCTGAAATTTGGTGTACAGGTTAAGCTAATAGCCAGACACTGTTTTTTGGAGGTTTCAACTTTTAACCCTTACCCCCACGATTTTTACGCCAATATTTCCTTAATTTTTTTGCTTGTTTTCTAACATGTCTAGAGACTCCATAAGGAAACCTAGAGGGCTGAAATTTTGTACGTGTATTCAGTTAGTATCCAGCTAGTACCTTGTAGGGAGTCCGCATCACTTTTCCCCCCACTTCTCCCATTTTTACATCGGAATTGAATGCTATTGTTAAATGTGTTTTAAAAGCATTATGTTTATTCTAAATACAAGTAGGCGAATAGTAATTTTAAAAAATTTAAAAAAAAGTGAACTTACTTTTATGACAAATGAAATACATACATATTAAGTAATTTAAAAATGTTATTAAAGTCACTGTTTATTTATAAATTAGGAATTTTGGATTTTTAGTATTTATAAAATAGAAATTTTGGATTTTTTTGGAAAGAAAAAATATCTTTATAAAGGCCTTCCAGTTTACTATTTAAGGTCCTTTTTTAATTTTTAAAACTAAAACATAAAGGCAATTAGCGGATAAACATGGGCAGGAATGTCCTCGTACGAATTGTGTTGGCTTTTTTTCTGCTACCTGTTTTCGGCACAAAATTGAAATTTACTGAGATACAGCCCTTAAATACTTAAAACCTTTTTTTAAAGCCTCGATCAGCCGAACACTCATCACCAGTTTTGAAACCAACAAAATGACAATTCGGTTGTAGACTTTCAATCACATTTCGCTTGTAGACATTCAATACCGAAGATGAAGGGGAAAATTCGATTACCGTGATGGGGCCCCGCTGCTCACGGCGTTTTTTTATTTTACAGCAATCCCCCGAAGAACACGATTAATTGGTTCGAAATCGTGTTGTTCGAACTCGCAAAAGACAGACATTCCATTTCAAGTGTGAAAATAAAAAAAATAAAAAACGTTCCGTTTAATTTGCAAATTGTAGGTATTCCAAACATATTGGGACTGTCAAAACCTACTTTCGTTATCGAAAATTATTGATGTCGAAAATACCGATATTTTCAGAATTTAAATACGTAAACTTCTACATATTCGTTATCATTTCTATAATAAAATTCTCTAAAATTTTTAGTAGTTTTTATTTCCAGCATTTTAGCGAATTTCCAGAATGGAAATTCAGCTATTACAGTAGGTCTCATGATGGGACTTGAGCCCGGCACTATGGCAGAAATTTGTTTTGAGGTCCCTAGAAAACGAAAATAATATTCACTAATATATATATATATATATATATATATATATATATATATATATATATATATATATATATATATATATATATATATATATATATGTATTTATGTATCAGCACGATAACTCTCAAACGAAATGTCCTAGGTTTACGAAATTTGGTGAGAACGTTGGAAGTCCAAAAATCTTGGATGAGTTCTTCAGCCAGACACGTCGGATGCCAGGAGCATGGTTTTTGTTCTTGTAAAAAATTAGTTTTTTGCCAAAATTGGCTATAATTTAAAAGTTTTTGCCACATTTTTTTACACCATTGCAAAGACGGAAAAAAATCACACAAGAAAGGTTTTTAAACTATTATTCTAGGTTAGCTAGTTTTTGAGAAAATAAGAAAAAAAAGTCAATTTATTATTTTATGGAGATATCTGTAAAGATGGAGCCAAGTACTTTTTGTGTTGATGCTTCAATATTTATTTAAAATACATTTTCCATTTACAAAAGTACGTTTTTCTCGGAAACTAGTTGATATAGAGTAATTGTAAATAAAAAAATCACATAAAAGTTTTTTTTATTTACAATTACTCTGTATCAACTAATTTCCGAGAAAAACGTACTTTTGTAAATGGAAATTCGCTATGTTATGCAGGATGCTGCGACAGGGGTATTTTCTTTTATAATGACAGATTCAATTTACACGATTTTTATTCGTGTAAATCAAATCTACATGGAACGGATATATTCGTGTACATTGAGGACTAGGGTAACTTTATTTCAAATATAACGTAAAAGCCCTCATTATGGAACAGTATCTAATACTGGAACAGTTTTGACATTTACATATTTATTTCTTTAATTAAGTAAGGAAACATTAAATGCGAGGTGAATTTAAATTGAAAAACAATCATTCTATTAATAATAATTTTTGTTATCAGACGTTTCTTTCAGAAATAACTTCATTAATATGTAAATATCAAAACTGTTCCAGTATTAGATACCGTTCCATAATGGGGGCTTTTACGTTATATGTATTTTATTAACTTCCCATAGGAAGTTATTGTAATGGGTCCGATTTTACGAATCGCTAATTTTGACATATCTCCAGGTTTCAAGGTCACTAGGATCCGAATCCATCGTTTTTAGCGTGATGTCTGTGCGTACGTTCGTTAGTTCGTGAATTTTTTTTCGTCTCGCATATCTCGAGAACAAATGATGATATCAACTCCGGACTAATTTTATTAGATGCGTAATCAAAAAATGAAGACCGGATAAAGTTTTCAGAAAATTCGGATTAGCGGTTTGTTTTTTGTGGTAAAAAAACAGAATTAACTTTATTAAGATAACATAAATTATATGGATTTTTTACCATAACATTAGTATATAATGGCCTAACAACCTTCCTTGATGTTAAATACGCTAATATATTACTATAAAATTTAAAAAAAAAAAAAGAAAAAACGAAATAAGAAACTGTTTTTGAAACATATTTTGTCTCGCATAGCTTGAGAACAAATGATGTTATAATTTGTTTGATAAGCCCGCAATTGGAGCCCGCACCCTTAGGTACAGAAGGCGAAGCCCCCGGCATGGTTGAAGGGGAAAAGCCTCTATCGGGGGCCCAGGGGAGAAGTTGCCCGAAATGGAAAAAGAATTATTTATGTACAGTAGTCTCTAGTCTTTGGACACCCAATGGGAAGTTGACAGTGTGGGTAGACCTGTCCGGCAAATTTTTATTTTTCAGAAGAATTATTTAAAAATCGTGTTGTTTGAAACCATGTAATTCGAGGTCGAGGGAAAGTACCCGTGTTCTTCGAGGGTTACTTGTACTACAAATTTTAAAAAAAATCCAGCCACTAAAACGCTCGTGGTCACTTTTTCAATTTCTAAGCATCTTTTTAAGGGTAAGTCGTTCGCCTAATTGAAATGAATCAATTTTTGTTACTAATCGTGTCGTAATTGTTTTGCTCGCAACTGTATATGTGTATTTCAATTCAAATATGTTATTTTGAAATGCATGGAGTGTATATTATTCGTCGTGTAACATTTTTCTGAATGGCATTAAAATGTCTGAAGGCCATAATGTATAAATAGAAAATGATTCTTAAATTAAATTTTAATATTTAACGTATTTGTCGTACAGTAGATCACCAATTTTTAGGCTTTTTGAATCTCTATACATATTATATTGTAAATTTTTATCGAAACAACATGCTATGTTTCATGTATAAGACTTAAAACTGTTGTAAATCTTTGATAACAAATGTGTCGCCTAGTATCAAAATCTACTAAATGCACTTTTCGAATTTTTTGATTTTTTAGGGCCATTAGTTTTTAAATGCAACAAGGCATATGCCCCGTAACATTTTTTGTTGTAATTTTAACTGCTTACTAAAGAAATCTACAACTGAAATATAACATAATTTTCAAATCCTGCTAAAATTACATTGAAAACTTTACAAATCCTGCTAAATACCTATACATAACCTATATTTTAGATTTTAACCGTTCAAATTTTAATTTTTTCACTGACATGCGGGACGTACGAAGTATAAAATTATGTTTTCACGTAAAATTTGTATTTTAGTATTTATCTAAAATTTTAAATAATGAAAACGTAGATGTAAATGAATTACTAAGTAAGCATTTTGGTTTTAAATGACAAAATGAACATAGTTTACATATTACAAAACAAATTGTATCGTCTAACCCTGATACATCCAATATTGCTGAATCAAGTTTTTTTTTTTAAATTTTCCCTTATAATTTCTGTTTTAAAACGCAGTTTATATAAATGTTATTATCAAAACCTACTAAATTCAAATAATTTTGATTAAAAAAGGGGAAAAACGATAATTTTGTTTTTTGATAATAGTAAGTACTAATCATCTTTTTTACCTTGTTAGTTAATATAATTGTCACTTTTTAATCGAAAAATTAATTTTGAACTGAGTTATGGTTTTTGCGATTTCCCATGATCTTTATAAAGTGGAATTAGTAGATTTTAATACTAGGCAACTCAAATATTACAACAAGTCGTGATATTACTGGTTTGAATTTACATAATCTGGATTTATGTATGTATATCGATTTGTAAAACGAAACTATTTACCACAGATCAGTAAACGAAGTTGACCTCTGGACTGAAACTAGTTCAAAATCGTGGTCAAAGTCAATATTCTGATATCACTGACCTCTGAATATACATATACTAGAAAGACAGTTTCAATCACGCTATTAAGCTTTTATTATTGTTTGAAATTTTCAAATAGATTTCATCAGTGTATAATGCCTTGTTCACACGAGTATGGGTACTAATCATTAATACTTGTTACTTGCAGGTAGAAAATTATGTTTAAATGTGTCAAAACTGTACTTAAACATAATTTTCTGTGTGCACAATTTCAGGGATTTCAAGTTAGAGGACTTGAATCATACTAATATAATAAAGAAGTCTGTAACATTGGCTAACTTCAAAAATGTATCACTGCTTGCATGAGGCAGAGTCAAAAGTTCAAAAACGCATCAGACGCATCACAACGAAAAATCAAAAGTTCATTTTTGCATTTGATGCGTCAAAACAATGCATCAAGAAATTTGGTGATGCGTGTCCAAGATGCATGTCATGTGTATAATGTAGAATTATAACTACTTGCCATATTATGTAGGTATTAACACCAACAGGAATAATTCCGAAAAACAAATTGTTGAAAAAGATGAATGTATTTACCTTTGATTAAAATTGTTTAAACTATTTGAATACATCTTGCACTCAAAATAGGTATGTAATATTTTTTATTCAAATAATTTCAATATTTTCAATTCCAATTAAGTTCAAGTTGAAATTCAAAGATAATATACCTATACAAGGACTGTATTGCTACATTATCTATAGTCTATCATGCTACATTATCTGTCTTATCTATAGCCAAATCAGAGGCTAAATGATGCCAATAGCCCGTTCAAAAACATCTAATGTGCATCAAATTTCAAGAGAGCATCAGCAGCGCATCATGTAGTATTAGACGCATCAGAAAAGTCATGATACTGCATCGATGCGGTAAAGTTTACATTTTTGAAGTTACCCTCTGTTAGTTTGATATAAACTCAAAAACCGTTCAATTCATTTTAAAAGTTTTTTCACTGGATCACTATTGAGATCTTGGAAAAAATGAACATTAGATTAAAATTGTCCCCCAGAGTCTTACGACCCCAAAAAGGTTGCAAATAAACAGTTGGATGGATCTTTACGAAATTTTGTTGAAACGCTGTAGAAATTGCGATTAAAAAATGAACGTTAGGTTAAAATTTCCGATCAGAGTCTTACGGCCTCAAAAACGTCCAAAATAAACGGTGGCACGTGTATTAACCAAATTTTGCTCAAATACTATTGAGATTTTGGGAAAAATTAACGTGAGGTTAAAAATGTTCCCGAAGGCCTGGAAGCCACAGAAAGGGTCTAAAACTGAAGTGCCAAGGTGTGGAAATGGCTACTCTTTAAGTGAAGCACTTTAAGGAATTTATTTTGTACAGAATTTTGGAATATCTGATTTGGAAAAAATTTGAATCATAGTCAGACACAATTGTATTGACACCGCGAGTAATAGCTAGCAAATTGTAAGGAAACAATCTATAATTATGTTTACTATTACAAAGCTAAACTATTTCGAATAGACACAGGCGATGTTTAATTCTAATAAAATAAAGTAAAAAAATGTTTTTTAAGAAAAAGCTTTTATTTAAAAATGGGCTAAAAAAAATAAAATAACTTTTGAGTAAAGTTTGAAGCAATATGCAACATAATTTATAAAAGCTTGAGGCGTTATCATTAATTATTTCTGTGTTGGATATAAGTGTAGCTATTTTACTTTTCAGTAGTTACCAAATTTAATTAAACGCCTCAAGCTTTTATAAATTATGTTGCATATTGCTTCAAACTTTACTCAAAAGTTATATTATTTTTTTAGCCCATTTTAAAATAAAAGCTTTTTCTTAAAAGACATTTTTTTACTTTATTTTATTTTCTACTTTTTAGTCTGATTACAATTAATTTAAAAAAAAAATTAAAGAAGTAATTTTTTTACCTATATTTTAATCGGTTAATTTACCCTAATCAGACATAACTATGGAAACAAAAAATTGCAATGTAAAATCAATGGACAATATTTGACAATTCGAAATGTCCAAAAAGTTGCATAGGACTAAAAATCAACAATTTTGGTTTGGGGCGATTTAGGGCAAAACTAATTATACAATATTGCATTGTCATCAAGGTTAGACACGTATGTAAAATTTGAAACCTCTAGCTCAATTAGAACCTGTCTAAATTTTGATTCCAAGATTTGATTTAAACCAACATACTAACATAGCAAGTTAAATAAAAGCTTTTAAAAACTACAATGTTTGTAAATTTAGTCAAAGAAAGTTAATTTTTTTTTTTTTTTTTTGAGGAGAGAAGGCTTCCACTAACTTAATCGTTACAAATACAATGAAACAATGCAAGAAAGAATTCTATATTTCAACCAGACTTAGAAATATGGGATAGCACATTTCTCCGTTTTAGGGAGAAGCCGTAGCATTTGGCCGACTTAACGGAGCTATTCGATATTTTCCGAATTAGTTTTTATCAAAATTAATTTCATAGACAACATTAGTAGGTATTTTGTTGAGGGCGAATCGCTAAAGTATTCCAGATTTACACTCATCAAAAACTGTCTTCCCAAAAACTGTTGATTTACAATAATTTTGTCTTTGACATTAATGGACAAAGGAAATAAAAAAAAAAATTGTTTTCTCAATTGGAATTGGCAATGAATAAAAAATATTCACACGACAAGAGTACTTCTCATAAATATGATAATCGCACAATAAACCCGTCTGTTAGTTTTGATATAGGGTAAACGGTATAGTTATTGGACATTGATAGTTATTGGACCAGACACTCTCTTTCGGAGATTATAAGGCTTATAGTAAAGAAAACTTCCTGATTTTTTAGTTGAATGGAACCCTCTAGTATCTATTTTCAGAAAATGTATTCTGAGTTAACCATAATTTACAGAAACCTGTAACTACGTCATTCTTAGCGTGGTCTTAGGTAGTTCGTTAAAAAAGTTTACTGCATCTAGTGAGTGACAAGGCTCTAGAATCATTTAACAATATCCTACTAAACTGTGAATCGTCGTAAAGGGTTGATCAAGATGTGGATAAAGGCTATGCAGCCCCGGATCTACGATTTTTTAGAACCGGGGCAGCAACTTGAAAATGGCGCCTCCCCTCTCCAACGTTTGACATAAATTGTCAAAAAAATTCGTAAGTCTATAAGTCCTTTACAAAACTCCTATTTTTCCCGTTGCGGCAATGATAAAAATGATGAGGATTTTGTAAAGGATCAATATAGCTACAAGTTGATGTTTTATTTTAATAAATCTACTCCGAAAGCACTACAAGTTGTGCAAACAAATTTTTCTCACCAGCCCCAAATTTGGAAAAAATTTTTAGAAGTTTGTAAAAATTAAAGGATACAAGTTTCAAAATTGAAATAGTGTGGATTTGTTTCATAATGGGTAGTTGTACTCGTATACAGCTATTCTCAAAATATTAAGAGGTTTAAAACATTCCTTCTATAAGAAAATAAATGTTCAAAAAGTGAATTCTGCTAAATTCTGATATCCAAGTTTAGGTAAAGTTTTCTTATGGAAGAGACGAAAATAGGTTAAATTTGGACATCACTTAAAATAGACATTTATTACCTTTAAAATGGTTTTTAATTCAACCTTTTAGAATGAACGATTTATGAAATATGTGCATTGGCATAAATGGCTGCAAACACAAAAATCAGCGCAAATTGGAAAACAAAAATGGCTACCACGCTTAAACGGTTCAAGATATTTTTTTTTAAGAATTGTTCTCAATACTTCACATATAATATAACATATAAACAACTGGAAGAATATTAATTTTTTCTAAAATGGACGAGCAACTAACTTTCTTTTTAGACCATTTGATATAGACCGACCTAGTATGATTTTGGCATCCCCTGAAGCTGACGCCCGGGGCAGGGGCCTCGGTTTGCCCCCCCCCCCCAGATCCGGGCCTGAGATGTACATGATGCAGAACTTATGGATTGTGGAAATACGCCAGAAATTAATAAATGCAATTTTTGCCCAATAATTGTATTTTTCTACACAACAATTTTAATATTTTTTTTCAGAGACTTACCCAATATGTAATATGAAAGTTTTAAATTGTACATTAAATAGGTCTTACTTTATTTATGAATTTTTTCGTCAAAAATAAAGTTACAACACGTACTTTTTCTGTACTTTGTTTTGAAAATTTTTCTTAACTGTCCAATAACTATACCGTTTACCCTATGTAGAGAATCAACACTGTCGACTAGTCAACGTCATTTTGTATGTGTTTGTACAGTGTACACACAGTATATACACTCTAAAAAAAAAATGAAAAAAAAAAAAAATAAAAATACAAAAGTGAATGAATCATCATTAATATAATTGGGTGTGACGTTTCACATCAATATTTAATGAATGAGAAAAAAAATTAACAACAATAATTATATGTATTCAACAATTCGACAGTTATGTAACTGAAAAATTTCAAATTATCTTTCAGTTTGAAGATCGGATTTCTGCACTTATGTAATATTTACTTAAAATTATAGTAAAATATTTACTTAATTTGAAAAATTTTCACTTAAAAATTGAAATATGTATATTTTTACAGGTTAGCTTTCGGTAGAATTTGAATCAATCGGAAGCTAGTTAGTAAAATTATATTTCTTCATAATAATTATGAATTACAAAAAGCCACGCAAATAAAATTGAACCAGATATTAACCCTTTGCACTCGATGGGCGCCGCCACGGCGACACAATAAATATTAATTCCACTCGTTAGGCGCCGCAGCGGCGCCATAAACAATAGGTACGTATTTTATTATTTACAACACGCTAGGGGATCTAAGGCCCGATTTACATTAACGTTCCGCTCTCAGTACGATATCACTCCGTTCCCGGTTCGATAAAATATTCTTACATAATAAATAATGAGTGTATTCACATCATCGCTCTGATATCGGTCCGATATCAGTCATGGTTACCACTGAGATAATATTTTATCGGAGCGATATCAGACCCTATATCGATGATAGTGAACACGTTTTTGATTCCACTTCGCACCGTTTCTCAGCCTTCTTCATTTATTTGAAAATTATTATATTAGGAAAACATGATACAACACAATGACGCGACGTCTTGCTACAATACATTGTGATACATACTACTAAAATTAACTAATAGATATATTGTATTATGGATATTATGTTCTCCTAATACAATAGTGTTTGCAGCGTTTTAAAACTACTGTCGAGTAGCTGAGTACACATACTAAAAAATGGTTCGAGTGCAAAGGGTTAAATATTTGAGCCAAATCAAAATTCCTGAATCCTGTACAATAAAAATTCGGCCAAGGGCGTACTGAGCACGGTCACGATAGTTCCGTACGTAGAGTAATTTGAAACCCATTCACTGTATGTACTGTATGGCGGTCATTCACGTGATAATTTAGTTGCTTACATATTTCTTATCGGCTAAAGTTAACCAAAACAATTTGCACGGAAAGTTCTTGTCAAACTGCTACTATCTGTAATTTTGGGTCCACGAATGGAAAGTTGAAGCTCCCTTGCTTTTTATAGAACTCCAATAAGTCAAGTGAATATTGGTTTTGAATAAAAAAAAAAAATTAATTTGTGTTCCGGTCAGTTTGTTTTTCCCCGCATATTAAATACTGTTTTATTAATTTACGACGTATTCGTCATATCGGGCCTGCCGAAACAGTCCTTAAAATAAACTAGCATTTCTATTTACTGAAGGATGAGGAAGGTCGAAAATGAGTATGGCATACCTTACCCTTTTTTCATTTTTGATAAATTATGTTAATACAATACAAAAAAAGGTCTTTTCTTACCTAAAAACCTAAGTTTTCATTACAATTTTTACATTTATTTTTTTAACTGACAATGAAGAGTAACACAAACTTATGTAACACCACATTTGAAACTATTTAAATTGTCAGTCACTTGTGAACATTTAATACTGTAAAACTATCTTTTCAAAAAAAATACAACTTTCTGACTGGCAAACTTTGTAAAAATTCAAATTTAAAAAAAATAATAAAAATACAGTTTCTAGGGTAATTATTAAAATACCCTTATCGCAGCATCCTGCATAACATAGCGAATTTCCGTTTATAAAAATTAGTTTTTTTTCAGAAATGTGATTTTCCTCATCTTTCTAATGGTGTAAAAAAATATCGCAAAAACTTTTGAAATTAGGGAAATTTTGGCAAAAAACAAATTTTTTTGACGAAAAATGCCCAAAAGACCATGTTTTTGTTCCATGTGTTCGGACTCAAGTCGTACTATGACAGTGATTCAGTATAATAGCTGAATTTTCGATTCGTAAATTCGTTAAAAATCATTCTATATTCGTTGCATCCAATTAGGGTTGCCAACTTTTTTTGAGAAAAATAAAGTATCTAATCTTTTGAATACGAAAAAATAAAGTATTTGTCAGAAAAAAAAAGTATTTTACAAATTTAAGTTTCTATTGCCTATAGGGTTGACCGGGGTAATTGTGAATGGAATTTCATGAATTAAGATAAAAGCGTTGTTTTAAATATTGCGTTGATTTATTTTTAATTCTACACTATTCACGACGCACCACATAAATTTTGAGCAAATTCGTATGAAAAACAAAAATTTTATAAGTCATTCACATTTCCCCGGTGCGGTTTTGCAAATCTTATGAATTTTGGGGTAAAAGTGAATGCCATCAGAAAAATTATTTAGAATGGATTACAAGAGAAGTGAGGTACATCAGAGTAAAGCCCAACTCAAATTCTTCACATTTACCCGACTTTAAAATTTTTCATCATACTTTAGCGGTCACAATTTCTCTTGGTTTAATGCAAGTTACGCATACCTCAAATTTGTACAAAAAATCAAGGTTAAATAAAAATAACAAAAATTGTAGGATAAAATAATTTTTTAGTAAAGTTTGAAGCAATATACAACATAATTTATAAAAGCTTGAGGCGTTTAATTAAGTTTGGTAACTACTGAAAACTAAAATAGTTACACTTATATCCAAAACAGAAATAATTAATGATAACGCTTCAAGCTTTTATAAATTATATTGCATATTGCTTCAAACTTTACTAAAAAGTTATTTTATTTTTTTCTTAGCGCATTTTTAAGTAAAAGCTTTTTCTTAAAAAACATTTTTTTTACTTTAATTTTTTTATTGATAATAAATATTATGAAAGATTACAAAAAAGTAGCTTTTAGAGAATTTTATTTTATACGGTTATGTGTGATATTTTTTTGGGATATTGGGAAATTGATCGTGTGGACCATAAGTGTTAAGGGCCTTTTAGACGGTCATATCAGTTCTCAGTTCAGTTTCAGTTTCAGTCAAACTGTCAGTTTTTCCTATGTGTAAAAATCAAAATAGGAAAGGAGAACTGAAACGGAGACTGAGAACTGACAGGATGGATAGACCTATTTGTTTCGTTTCAGTTCTTATGTTAGAAATCGTATGTGTAAACAAGTGCGTCATGCCTCAATCCGTTCGCTCACGTCAGTTTTCTTGAAAATCTGACAAAGTGCACATTTTATATAGGCAGCTGTCGCTATGTCCAACAAGGATTACGATTTTGTTGTCGAATTTATTGAAATTTATAAAACCTTACCGTGTTCATGGAATAAGACAGATGTACGTTTCCACAATGTAAATATTAGGGAAGCTACCTACGCTCTTCTATTAAAGAAATATAAAGAATACCATGGTACATCGCTATGGTAAAATCTAAAATAAATAGCCTACGCTCAACGTACAACAAAGAACTTAAGAAAGTTAAGGACAGTGAAAGAGGTAGAGCAGGAACTGGGGAAGTATACAAACCATCACTATGATATTATGATCTCCTTTCGTTCGTCAGCGACCAACAGCCGACTGTAACAAGTGTTAATAATACGGACGGCGAGGATGAAAATCAGGAAGGAATAGGAGATACGTATCCTTATTCATTCGTAAATAATTCAACCAATCACATGGTTCTAAGCGAAGTTCCTTCATTAAATTTATATGCAACAATGAATTTCTTTTAAGAAGCCAAGGTTTCCTCCAGTAGCTTCTTTTCTTCCGCTCTTTCTTCAGCATCAAAGCTAACGCTATTGCAGTGAAATAGTCCATGAGTTATTATATTAGCACTTTTAAACTAGTATAAGAATATAAGTTGAAGACTTTTAAAATGAAACACTTTGTTTAAGGCAACTCAGATTATATAAAGAACTAAAACGACTGAGAACAGTGAGAATTGAACGGACCGTGTAAAAACAAACCTTCTTCCGAACTGAAATGAAACGAGAACGGAAACTGAAACTGAACTGAGAACTGATATGACCGTCTAAAAGGCCCTTTAAACTCACGCCGCGGGTTGTTTCTAGTATGCCCAAATATGTCCGAATTGAAGAGTTTATAATCATGATACATATGTTTTTTTTCTTTTTAAATTGCGTTTTAGCGAGTTTCCAGAATGGATACACGCTATTTCAGCCGCTGTCATAACGCGACCTGAGCCCGGGACTATGGCAGAAATTTGTTTTGAGGTCCCTAGAACCCGAAAATAACCTTCACTAAAATTTATATATATATATATATATGTATATATATATATGTATTTATATATATATATATATATATATATATATATATATATATATATATATATATATATATATATATATATGTGTCCGCACGATAACTCTCGAACGAAATGTCCTAGGATTACGAAATTTGGTGAGAACGTTGGAAGTCCAAAAATCTTGGATGAGTTCTTCGGCCAGACGTGTCTGACCTCAGGAACATGGTTTTTCAATAAGGAGATATTTGATATGGATTATCCACATACTATATTTCGTTACTGAAGTCAAATAACGACTTATAGAGTTAGTATGTACATACCAATATGTATGTAGTAAGATACTATATATGTACATATTCCTCAAAGACCTATGCATGTACCATTGATATATGAATAGAACTATGGCATGTACATAATTACGAATTAAAAAAGCCGCCAAGTGCAAGTTGTACTTGCGCCAATAGTGTTCCGTACAAGCAGTGATTATTATAGATTTAATGTAATATGTAGCATATAAAATACCTCTGTCGCAGCATCCTGCATAACATAACGAATTTCCGTTTACAAAAATTAGTTTTTGTCGGAAATTAGTTGACAGAATAATTATTGTTCAAAAACCTTTTTTATGTGATTTTTTCAATGGTGTAAAAAAATGTTACAAAAATTTTTGAATTTGGGGAAATTTTTGCAAAATTTAATTTTTTTCACGAAAAATGCCCAAAAAACCATGTTCCGAGCATCGCATTTATGGCAAGATTTTTGGAGAATTTCCAGAATGGAATTCAGCTATTACAGCCACTGTGATGACGCGACTTGAGTCCGGGTCTATGGCAAAAATTTATTTTGAGGTCCCTAGAAACCGAAAATAATATTCACTTATATATATATATATATATATATATATATATATATATATATATATATTAGTGAATATTATTTTCGGTTTCTAGGGACCTCAAAATAAATTTTTGCCATATATATATATATATATATATATATATATATATATATATATATATATATATATATATATATATATATATACATATATGTATATATATACATATGTATATATATATATATATATATATATATATATATATATATATATATATATATATATATATATATATGTATATTTTCGCACGATAACTTTCGAATGAAATGTCCTATTTTTACGAAATTTGGTGAAAATGTTGGAAATTCGTTAGTCAGACACGTCTGATGCCGTAAGCATGTTTTTTTGAGCATTTTTCGTGAAAAAAATTTCTTTTTGCTAAAATTTTCCCAATTTCAAAAATTTTTGCAACATTTTTTTACACCATTAGAAAGATGAGAAAAATCAGATAAAAAAGATTTTAAACCATCATTGTGTATAAACTGGTTACCGAGAAAAACTAATTTTTATAATCGGAAACTCGCTATGTTATGCAGGATGCTGCGACAGGGGTATTTATGTTTTATTTAATTGTCAAGCAAACTTTATCAGAGAAATATACATAGATGCGGTTGGAAATTAATTTAATTTGATTATCTCCATATTGAGGCAGCACAATTATCTGTTATTATTCAAACGCGAAACAATCAATTGTTGCTCTATTCGTGGTAATATAATTACGCTGATAAATTAACGTCCATAAAGGAGATAAATAAATGATAGCGTGGGTCTATTTCTGTCTGTCACAACTGTACTTACAGTATAGACTATACTTTAGTCAACTTTAGTGAATAACGGGTGTTACTATAGGATGCAGTCTACCAATTCGTTTTAATTTCCCCAAAACTCGTACTAAATGTTACTCAGCTGAACCATTTTTGTGCGGTGTATAGGGATCGCATAAAAAATCACACACAAAAAAATATTCAGAAATTTCATAAATAGCCATAATACCCCTGTCGCAGCATCCTGCATAACATAGCGAATTTCCGTTTATAAAAGTTTTTCTTGGAAACTAGTTGACATAGAATAATAATTCCAAGACCTTTTTTATGTGATTTTTGCTCCTCTTTCCAATCGTGTGAAAAAATTCCACAAAAATTTTTAAATAACTTGTTTTATCTATTTTCAAATGTGGAAATAATTTCCTAAATTCACTGTCAGTAGATCATCTATTGTAAATTCATGAACCCAAAAATTTCAATTCGCTTTTTTCATTAAATAATCATTAATTCGAGAAACAAATAATCTGTTAACGGATTCATTTTTAAAGTAAATTTATGTAAGTATACGCTAACAGTGTGACCATTTTATCTGACGACAATAGTCTCACGACTACATCAGACAAATTAAGTCGTACGTACCCGCTTTCAATGTGACCTTAGCCTAATTGACTTCAAATTTTGCATAATAACGCCGCGAGTACACTTTTCCAGTCCATTAACACTTTCATTGCCAAGCCAAAAAATATAGACTTTATGGGATGACCAAATATTTTATGTTAAATTAGTAGGTTTTTATATTTGTCCCGCGACATCACGCGATTGGCCATATAGTAAAGTAGCCGTATCACGCGATAGCACGTGATCGGCAATGAAAGTGTTCAAATAAATTTTCGCTCGATACAGTCGCTACAAGTTTATGTTTTACAAAAACATCACATAGTCGGTAGATCTTGTACTTACTATAGTAACACCAAATTATGTACATAAAACGCTTAAGTGCACCCATACTGAAGTCGCGCGACCGACGCCTGGTCGCATCGAAAAAAACGCGACACTTGACATTTAAACTGGTGCACGTCTACAATGTGATGTAAACAATCACGAAATGATTCACTTTTGGCAACGCGTGTGGCGGGCGACAAACACCAATTGGCCGTTTTCGAGGTCAAGTATCCTATACATACTCATACTTTATTGTGGTGTAGTCAGTAATAAAATAATAGTAATGGAAATGCCATATGGTGCAAGCAATGAGAGCACTCTAAATGTATTTACTTACTATGAACTGCAGTAGCGCTGATTAATTTTGAAAAAAAAAATTTACGTTATTTTTAATAGATTCTTTGATATGAGATATTTTTTTCAAGTTTATTTGTAAACAAGTTTAAAAAAAAAAAACTACATTTTATTGAGACTGAACAGCTTTTTCTGTTTTTTTACAGTTCCATACGTTAAAAGGAAAATCGGAACCTTTCTAAAATCACTCTCGTGTCCGTTCGTCTGTCTGTTACAGCGGTTTTTCTCAAAAACTATATAGGGTTGGGCGGGGTAAAAAAAAGGGGGGCTATATGATGTTAAATTGTTTATATTTTAAGATTTTGCCTGTTTTTTCACTCAAGCTAATGGCATAAATCTATAAAAAAAAATAAAAACCTTGTCTTTTTTTTACCCGCCAAGTGGGATAAAAAAATACAGTGAAGGGTAAATAAAAGACAGACCTCTAACTAATAGGATACTGCAAGTACATGATTGGAAGGGTAAAAAATAGACAGCTTGGGTAATTAGCAGTACAACACTTTATTTCACAACTCTATCTCTACTACAAAATTTTTTATAGATATATTTAAATTTTACGTATTTTACCAAAAACTTTAGCTAAGATTAAGCAGTAAGAAAAGTCAGAAAAATTTAACTGATGCAAAAGCTTGACTCAGAGGAAATTTCTTTGGACTTTAAATATTAAAACAGTTTTTATTTCACAAACGTACAACTAATAAAAAATTTATTGTAGCTCATTAAAAAACCAAATATGCTAATTTGAGGCTGTCTTTTTTACACCACTTTACATAAAGTAAAAAAATAAATCAAAATAATTTATGAATGAGTTAAAAATACTAAATGTGTACAGTAAAGCATAGTTATACAGTATAAAAACATAAATAAATTTTCATGGGTCAAAAATACAAATTTTCGAATGAGCTGAAATTGATATCCATGAAAACCGTCTGTTCACTAACAAAAAAATTGTTTTATTGAAGAATCAGTATTTTTTTAATCCATAAAATATACATAAACATACCATTATCTAGTTTTAAAATGAAAATCCTTGTCAATAATTTTTAATTTTTCTAAATGTTAACCCCTTATTTTCTTTTTTTACCCCACTTTTTTCTTTTTTTTTTAACATATAAAAAAAATTACAAGCAGTCGGACCATTTAAATAAAACTTTGTACTTTACATTACTAAAGCATGTAGAATAACAACCAAAAAATACAGCACTCTATCTTATCAGATTTTTTACTTACTGAAAAAGTTTATCGTCGCAGTATGAAAGTTTTTCTCTGATGAATAACAGAGGTTTGGGAGAAAATTTTTTTATGTTATAAAGCCTGTTCCAAAAAATAATTTTTTGGCCCAGACAGCTTAAAATACTAATGTATTTTCTTGTAATATTTTTTATTTTTTGAATTTAACACTGTTGAGTTTAATATAAGTATGTCTTTTTTTTTACCCCGCTCGAGCAGTGTCTCTTTTACCCCGCCCAACCCTATAACATAGGAATTTGAAATTTGGCATTAATTTTTAGGATTAAAATGGTGAGGGGGAGTCAGTTTAGTATGCTTGCTGATTGGTTTAAAAGCGGAAGCAAAATTAATTTTAATCACTTGGGACTAAAAAGTATCTATTTTAATCCTGGAATTGCAAAAAAAAAATAATAATAATATGCGTCGTTTCGTTCCGACCCTAGAAGGGTCCAAATCATTACACGCAATGGTTATAAAATTTAACTGTACATACTATAAACTCAAACCAGAAACTTAATAAAACAGAATCCGCTAAGTGCGTGTTAAACATGCATTAAGTCAGGATTTCGTAGTTCCGTAGCTCTAATTTTTCACAATTTTTGGGATACAATATTTCTTTCTTTTAATTAATGTTAAAATAAGTTTAATTAGACTTTAATTTTGTTAATATAATATGATTATCTGAACCTTTTACTTTCTATATGAGTTAAAATTTAATAAAAGTTTTTAAAATACCCCTGTCGCAGCATCCTGCATAACATAGCGAATTTCCGTTTACAAAAATTAGTTTTTCTCGGAAACTAGTTGACATAGAACAATAGTTTAAAGACCTTTTTTACGTAATTTTTTCTCTTCTTTTAATTGGTGTAAAAAAATTTCGCAAAAATTGTTGATTAAGTGGAAATTTTGGTAAAAAACTAATTTTTTAAAAGAACAAAAAAGAGCATGTTCCTGGCATCCGACGTGTCTGGCTAACGAACTTGTCCAACGGTTTGGCATTTCCAACATTTTCATCAAATTTCGTAAACCTTTTCGTTCGAGAGTTATCGTGCTGATATATATATATATATATATATATATATATATATATATATATATATATATATATATATATATATATATATATATATATATATATATATATATATATATATATATATATATATATATTAAATTTTAGAATATTATTTTCGGTTTCTAGGGACCTCAAGACAAATTTCTGTCAAGTCCCGAGCTCAGGTCGCGTTATGGCAATGGCAGTAATAGCTGAATTCCATTCTAGAAATTCGCTAAAAAAACTTATTGTACGAAATACTATCTGTGCAATTATGACTTGCACTTGACTGATTTTTTTAGTTCGCCAAATATTTTGCTATTTATAAATTGACTCGCCGCGCCGATGCAAAACTTTAAAACCCGTGCCTTAGACAATAAAGAATATCTGAACTATCATTTAAATTTTATATGAAAGACAACAGTTAATTAAGATATATAATTATTGAAGGCGTCATGACAATCACAATTCACAGTAATATAAATACAGTAATTGCCATATAAAATAAAAATGTATCCACTAATTAATTTAATTGTTTCTATAATTGCATTAAATATTTTAAAATGAATTTGTATTTATAAATATGCATGTCGCGTATACGCATCACACACTAATTAATAAAATAATACGAATCTGTGAAAAAGAATCCATTTACTGGAAACAGTTAACATAAAAATAAGGCCGGTTACACACCACACGAAACATATTGTCGCAAATCGCAATGTACTTTCTTCAAAATGTTTTATATGTATTCATTGTTTGACTACAACGCTCAATTGTTTGTTTTTTTTTTTTAATCAATAATCAACTATGTATAGTTATGAATTATTTTTCTACATTAATGAATCTTGTAGCATGATAAAAAAGGATGTGGGTGAAGTTTGACTAGACAAAAATCTGAAAAATGTAAAGTTATAAAATCTTTTAAAAGTAAATTCTGGAAAATTCGCAAAGTTATGGAAGACGTTGCAACAGGAGTTGATAAAATTTCAGTAATTCAGAAATTTTGGTTTAATATTATAGTTAAAATATATCAGGGTGGCGATTGAAAACCAATTTCAAAATGAGCCATTTTCTCAAAATATCTACATCTCTATGATTGAAATTTTAATTTAAAAATTGCTATGTAACCGCATGAGAAAATTGTTTAACACCAGGGCGGCGATACGGGTTATTCGGAACTATATCTCTATAGTTGGAATATTAATTTCTAAAAAATAAACAAAATTCCTAGGTAACCGAATTGGAAAATTTCGTTGCTAAAGTGGAATTAACAGAAGGTGATTTTTGGTTGGTTAAATTAATATCTCGATTATAGACATGTATTCCCAAATACTTGTGTCGCCGCCCTAGTGACAGATTGCTACATATTTGAGAAAATGGTCCATTCCCTGACTTTTCTCTGACTCTGAATAAAATTCCAGGGTCTACTCTGAAAAAAAATATTGTTTAAATGTTAATTATTTCTAAAAATAAAGTTTTTTGACGACCTTTTTTTTGCTCGTCAGTGGCAAAAAATACAACTAAAGAGCAAAGGGCAAAAAAAGGTCGTCAAAAAACTTTTTAGAAAAACTGTTCGTCGACGCTCTCGTCGGGGTGAAAACTGAAAAAATCCCTGACTACGACGGAAATTCCTTGACTTTTCGAGATTTTCCAGGTCGATCGCCGCCCTGTATATTGAAATTCGATTTGGATATATAACATGGTGACATTGTGTTTATGTTATCTGAATAAAAAACATGTTCGTTTAAAGCAGGAGTTCCCTAGTGTTTTGTGTCAACGTATCAAATTTTCAATATTCGGTCGTCCGAGAAAAAATTTTAAAACAAAGACGGACACAAAAGAAAAATATATTTGTTTACTTTGTAGTTTCGGTGAACAAATTATATATAAATAACAATGGTATTCAACCGGTCAAGCACTTCCTATTCTAATTTACAAACTGAAAATAAGAATATCACATTTGCTAAACAAACTTGAGTATTTTTACAGGAAAAATGAAAATTTCGTTTGGCAATTACCCAAATTTTACCAACAGATAGATCTATTCATTTCATTTTTGCAGCTATTTATTTTTTAAAAAAAATTGATCTTGATGACGTCACCACGTATACTAAATTTTTAAAAAGCTCTAAATCTCTAAGTCTAATTTACTCGTAAACCATTGCATTTTTTTTTCCAATAATAGCTGGTATTTTTTTCCAAATTTGCTTGTAGATAGATTTTCTATTATGTCAAACACATGAAATAGCTAATAATGCACTGTTTAAAATGTTTCTTGAATAAAATATATCTGTATTTAAACAAACTAGGTTTATTTTAACCAACTCAACCCAACTTTTTAAAGGCTTTTTTTTCAATATAATCTATTGAAAATTATATGTATAAATAAGAACAAATAAGTAACATCAATAATAATTATTATCTAAGAACTTGAAAATAATTTAAACAGATTACTACATTTGCCTACTTATATAGTTTTTTACATTTCTTGAAAAATTGCAAAAAGTGACTTAGCGCCTTTTGGAATCTACCTCTTCAATTACATATTGAAGTTAAATCACATTTCCTAAAGGAATTTGGGAAAAGTAACTTGCATAATAAAAAGATTGAGCACCACTGATATAATATAAAATCGATGTAATAACAAGACATATTGCATATAAAATTTGATGTATTTCAACGAAAAAATATTTAATTTACGTATACGAGATTACAGGCGATTTGGCACACTTTCGGAACTCCTGGTTTAAAGCGACAAAAGAATAATTAGAGTAACATTCTCGGCAGAAAAAATACAATGACGATGGAGTAAAATTCGAAAGTTGACGCACAAATTTTTCAAATGCTTGTTTTTTGGAAATACCTACTGAACTTTCTAGTTTGACTTTAGAATAGTGTAAAAGTCGTTCAGTGCACACTCACCCTTATAAAATACTCAAGTGTGTTGTATGGAATAGAGCAATAAAAACGAAGTATGTAATGTAAATAGATATTTTAACTATTCACTGTGTATAGTATATAGATGAATAATGTCAGTTCCGGTCTGTTGAGGGATTTCCGGTCATGTACAATATATTATCATATTTAAGATTTCGTTCAGGTTATATGATTAACAAAGACGAAACGCAATCTTATTTTGTTTAATAAGATTTTTTATTATTTTTATACAACCTTCACGTTTTTTAAAAGATTGAGGATTAAGGTATGGTTTGGTAGACACGATCGCCATAATGATAGACCTGATAGCTGATAAAATCGTAGTATAATATACTTGACATACATTCAATTACGTATATTTAATTCTGTAACTGACGAAACTGTTGTAGGATTTTCCCGTTCCATTTTTGAAATTTTTTTAAACCTGCTGAAGGAGGGGAGGGGGGTCAGTAACTGATAAAGGACTGATATATAATTATTTATGAATAATTTGCGATTTTAGGAGTAAATGGGTGAGTTTTTAAGGAAAATTGTCAGAAATGAAGTTGTTGCAAATTGAACTCTCTGTTACCATTCGGTTACAGTATTTTTATAGTACAGAAAAAATATTTTCCTAAACTTAGAAAAAGCTGACAACGCAGTTGTAGGATTTTTCCTTCCTGTTTTTATTTTCTGAAACCTGCTGAAGGGGAGGGATTGGGGTCAATAACTGATCAAAAATAGCAAAAAAAAAATACCCCTGTCACAGCATCCTGCATAACATAGCGAATTTCCGTTTATAAAAATTAGTTTTTCTCGGAAAGTAGTTGACATAGAATAATAGTTTAAAGACCATTTTTATGTAATTTTTTGTGTAAAAAAATTTCGCAAAAATTTTTGAATAAGTGGAAATTTTGGCAAAAAACTAATTTTTTGCAAGTTAACAAAAACCATGTTCCTGGCATCGGATGTGTCTGGCTGAAGAACTTATCCAAGGGTTCGCGACTTCCAATGTTTTCACCAAATTTCGTAAATATTGGATACTTGGTTCGAGCGTTATCACACACACACACACACACACACACATATATATATATATATATATATATATATATATATATATATATATATATATATATATATATATATATATATATATGTCCGTACGATAACTCTCGAACGAAATGTCCTCGGTTTATGAAATTTGGTGAAAATGTTGGAAGTCCCAAACCGTTGGACAAGTTCGTTGGCCAGACACGTCCTAAGCCCGGAATATGGTTTTTGTTCTTGAAAAAAATTAGTTTTTTGCCAAAATTTTCATTTATTAAAAAATTTTTGCGAAATTTTTTTACACCATTGTAAAGAGGAGAAAAAATCACATAAAAAAGGTCTTTAAACTATTACTCTATGTCAACTAGTTTCCAAAAAAAAATATTTTTTGAAACGGAAATTCACTATGTTATACAGGATGCTGCGACAGGGGTATAGAATTATTTTAAGCCTAATTTCATTTCTCTAACTCCACCCGATCTGAAGACATCCATTAATTTAGACATAACAATATTGTTGAAGTGACAACTTGAAACAAATCACTTCAAATGTCATATAAATTGCTCCGGTATCCGGAAGGAACGAAGCCGAATAAGTGGTAATTAACAATTTTCAGGTCATTGCATTATTACTAATGTGTTTACGTGCACTTTATGTATAATAGTTTCGTGAAGTAGTTACAATATGCAAGCTAAATTACTACATATCTTTATTCGATGTTCATCTTGAATCATAAAACCGTTTCTCTTTCCGCATTAACATATGTGCTGTACCTCTGTGACATGATCGATAATAATCTCAGTAGTGTAATTACTAACGGCAAATTTAATTCCGTCTGTTCAACGCCAAGTTCTAATGCTCGCGTGTTCACCGAAGCACCGGTTCTATGGAAGTACCCAATGGAAGTTGTATATGGGCAATTCCAACGTAACTGGTGTGATATTTCTTTTCTTTAGGTATTGAATTTTCATGGCTTATAACTCGATGCAGTAAAAATGAAATCTTTATTAACAATATTTTTTCAAAAGCTAAGACTTCAAAGAACTTAATGTAACCTCCCTAATTTTCGAAAAGTGTATGGTTTCAATGGTATTCTGTTTTCAAATAGTGTAACTGGTGTGACTTTTTTTGGAAAGGGTCTTTTTTCTATTGTCAAAACTTTGAAAACTCTGATAATTTTTTAGGCTGATTGTAATAATGATTGCATCAATCTAAGCAGAATATTCTTTACTAGCCGTATGCCCGATAGGATTTCCCATCGACAACATCTTTTTATTAGGTACTCACTTTCTGCTCACTTTTAATGTTTTTCAAAAGCCTAAATCAATATCCACGTTTCTAACTTCAAAAATGACGAACTTTCCATATGAACTTTTATTTTCTGTTTTAAGCTCTTAGGGAATAAATTTCCAGAAACAACTGACTTTTATTTATAAATGAAAGCCTAAACGCCAATTTTCATAACTCCTGTGCTTAATTTCGTCTTTCTAAACTCAACAGTTTAGGCTGTGCGTTGTCTGTCAGTCAAAGTTAAAGATTTATTAATATAAGATATTATTTATTTTAATAGCCATAGTAACATATTTTTTTATACCATTAACTTCAAAAATAACGAATTTACATACAAATTTTCATCCCCTATTAAACCCACTTAGGGGACGAATTTTCAAAAATCCTTTCTTAGTGCTCACCTACATTACATAGGGAACTCCTATGCAAAATTTCATTCTTCTAAACCCATCGGTTTAGGCTGTGCGTTGTCTGTCAGTCAGTCAGTCAGTCAGTGTTAGAAATTTATTAAGTAGATTACATTATTAAGCATAATTTGTGTAATATACATAATTATTAATTATACTGAACTTATGATAGTTTTTTTGTGTAACCGGTATGACCGTAACAGGTGGGATATATTTTTTTCTCTATCTTTTACGGAAGACAGAGACTTAAGAATGCCTAAAGTTTTCAGGAAAGTAATTAAAATAATAGTACTTGTATTCAACCATAATTTTGAGTTTTATTTTACAAAAAAAAAAAAAAAAAATGAATAAGAAGCATTTAAACATTGCAACTAAACACTGATCAAAACTTTGGCCATAGATTGCACTGAGAAAAACAAAACGATAACTTGAGTTAATCCTTCATGTGAACTGAATCCAAAACATATGGGAACTCATACACACATCGATTACCATTATTTTTTATGTCAGGTAAAGGTAAAAAACATGTTTGATCAGCTGGAAAAAATGGTAAAAAATAGATAAATTCAAAAAAAAAAAAAAATTAGAATCGGACAACTGAAGGTTTTGTGTTATAACAAATCTATTTTATCTAATTCTTTTTTTTTCGAAGTCATTTCTCATTTTCCACAGAATCGCCCATATATCTGATTATTATCTACAATTCTAGATTATGGTGCGACCACACATGGAATATTGGCTATTTAACACAGTAAATTTATAAATTTATAAATGCTACTGAAAAGTAGCCGAAACCTGTCTAGCGAAAATTTTATATATTTTTTTGTGGGTCCTTAACTTGGGGAAAAACTTTATCATGTATAATCCAGCCCATAGTACAGCTCAATATAGTGATTTAATACAATAAATTTGTCATCTTTGAATGTTCAACCGTGCATTTCGGGTTGGCAGTGATTTTTCTGAGGTCTATCATAAGCGTTAAACTAAGTTTTCGGAATTTGATTAAAAAATATATTAAGTATTTTCTTATACATAAAGAATTCTGTGTGAGATTTATTGTTGGCCGACCAATATAGAAAATGATATATTAGTAAATAACCCTGTCGCAGCATCCTGCATAACATAGCGAATTTCCAAATATTGGGCATTGGGTGGATCTTACCTAAAACTTGTATCCATTTAAAATAGTTTAGCTTTCTAACAGTGAACAAATTTTCAAAATCGGTTAAGAGTAGTTAATTTTTGGCGCTTTTGGGTCCCCAAGACAGTGGCGGGTCTCATATAATATGTATAGCATATATACATTTAAAATATTTTAACTTTCTAACGGTGAAAAAATTTTCAAAATCAGTTGGATAGTTTATTTTTGGCGCTTTCGGGACCCCCGGACCCTGGAGGACCTCATATAATATACCTAACTTATATCATCCATCTAAAATAGTTTAGCTCTCTATAACAGTGAACAAATTTTCGAAATCTGTGATGACACGTCCTTGAAAAGTTAGTAAATTTTTATTTTGAAAAATGTAGGTATAATCCAGCCCATAATACCGATGTAAATATTGTTATTGTAATGAGTTAATGACAAAAACGATGAAGTATTAATTATCGTAAACAAATTCAGCAAATTTCTCAATTTTTCTCAAAAGCTAGTTCACTTAGAACGATGGTTTAGCAGCTTATCTTATGTAATTTTTTACAATTTTCTCGATGGTATAAATAAAAATTAAAAAATTTTTTAATTCTCACCAATTTCTACAAAAAAAATATTAAAAATGGCGAAAAATGGCCAAAATGTTGGCTTCTAAAAATCGGATGTATCTGGTACATACTTGCAAAAATTTATCTCAAAACTATAGGTTGCCAGCCAATACAGGCGCGGAAGCTTATGCGGATCGTAAAATCATTGGTAATTATAATATATTGTGTTACCCAATAGTTTCTTATTGGGTCACAATTTGGTCGCAAAGTTTGAGAAACGCTGGATTATCTAAACGAAATTATAAAAAAATTGGGAAAAGTATAGCCTTTATTGTATACTACTTGAATGAGTATTTTAGGAGATATTGGCATGTGCTTGAAATTGTATAAAAATTTTGAAATTATGACAGACATAATAAAACTATAAGGGCTCCGTGATTTTGACTACGAAACCCTAAAAATACGGATTATTAATATTGTGATACATGTGTGAAACCAAGGCGGGTCGCTAGTAATTATCAGAAAACTGTCAAAATATTAATTTTAAAGCGAAAATTAATAATTTGCGATTTTAAAATCTTCCCCATTTGAAGTTTCCATTAGGTACAACAATGATTTTCATCTTATATTGTATGCCATGGAAGAAGGAGAGGTATATAATATTGTAAAGGAAGGAGCATTTGCCAAAATACTGATCAACATATTATGAATATTAAACGTGCGTATTATGAATGACGTCATTTTGTCAACAAACAGTAGCGGTGTTAATTTAATTAAAACATTGCCATTGCTTTTAAAACAATATATTTAGTATATTTTTATTATAATTGTGATTTTTATATAAAAACAAAAAAATTAATTAATTATTTTTAATATCATTTCTATTTAATTCAATAATCAACTCCTTAAGAATGCTGTTCGACTATTTTATCAATTAATTTTTCGAATTCTTACTTGTCTACTAAATTATTGCATTTTTTAACGCTGCTTAAAGAATATTATAAATTACTATAAACTCAAAACAAAAATTGCTCAAATTAATCGATTATTTACAATTTATAACTATTTCTTTAAAAAGATTACGTTTTGGTTTATAATTTTCCATCACTAATAAGACATATCTTTTTGATAAAAGTAGACACAAACATAAATAAAACTATATGTTTATTAAATTATCATTTTATTAATAAATAAATAAATACAAACAAAATACATAATCTTGAAGTTAAATTTTTATATGCTCATTAATTTTACATATAAGACGCTACTGAAATGAAGGGTCCAACTAACCTATATTTTGATTTTTACATAATTTTATTTTTTACAATATTTTTAAAATTTTTGTCGTTATTATCACATATTTTAACTAAAAAACGAATTCCTTATTTATGTAGAATGATTCCTTTTTCGATCTTTCCTTTACTTTGTGTAATGTCAAAATTGGTATTTTTACGCTTATTATAAACCTGTTTTTTTAAATGAAAAATTTAGAAAAATTAACAAATTTTCGCTAGAAATGGTTGCATTTATTGATAAATACAATATTTACTTACCCAAATATTATATTTACGATGTATTGCGTTATCTAATATTTTTTTAAATTTAATTTTTTGTAGGACTGGATGTTTAGTGCTTATTTGCACGTGTTATCGTGTATATTTACTCTTTTGTTTTTATTTTTTGTGGTACATTCAAAGGAATATACGTATTCATTCTAACATATCATATTATATTATATCTTGTCTCTCTCTTAAGAAATGGTCTCCATCCATATTCTTCTATATCAATGATTGTATGCATAAAAGCTTTATCAAGACTTATTCACACGTCTACTTCAGCATCCGTACATTATCATATTTAGACACCTCCCACTCACTCTTCAAAGCACTTATCAATACATAGTTCATAGAGATGATAACACTTTATCGGTCAAAATGAATTTGATTTTGTAATTATGTACTCGAAATATGCATAAAAGCACTTTTCGATAATAGACACAAAATATACTAACGACAAAAATCGATTTTTGATACCGGTATACAACGGGAGGGGGGAAGTACAAAACATGTTTATTTGATAAATGAATTTGTTAAGACATTCCAATGACCTGTAATCACCGTTTAAATATTCCAAGAATGGAAAATATTTTAATTATTTTTTATGATATCCAAAAAAAAAAAAGAAAATTGATCAAAAATTGCTCTAGACAAAAATATTTCAAAATGGCTTTAATTCGAATATTTTCAAATTGAAGAAACGTCATCAAATACACGACAACAACCGCTAGTTCAGACATGAATAATTCAAAAAAACACCTTTGGTATTTCAAAATTATTTTTTTTTTAGTTGAAACACAACAATTACATGTTGTATGTCTACGTTCATTCAAAAAAAACAAATCCGAAAAAAATAAGGGTGTGTTCTCCTTGAGGATGTATGACACAACATCCACCCTTGTATTAAAATCTAACAAGACCATCTCCACGGCAGCAAATGTAATATTTTCAATTAACTTACCCACAAATAGTAAAAATTTTAAAAATCGTTTAATTCTCCAAACACAGAACACTTTTAAAAATATTTTCAAAATCACAATTGATTTTTTTCTTAAATAATTCACAATTAAAAACTACAAATAATTACAATTGCTTTAGTGTAGAGTTTTTTTTTTTTTGTATTGTACTGTTTCAAATAATATATCCAACCCAGCCAACAGTCACTACCCAACTGAACGCCAACATTTACGAAGAACTCAATAAATGGTAAGATGACGGTACATTCGCCAATCCAACATTAGTTAACAATACACCCCACCAATCAATACCAATGTTACAGAAGGCCTAACGAACCGGGTGAATAAGTTTTGTTCTATACTACCTTTATGTTTATGTAAAATTTTAGAAAATATTTATTTCACCTAGAATTTACATAAATTTTTTCTAATAAACGGAATCACGAATCTTGTTAGCTGGAATTTAAAATATTTTTATTTAATTATGAATTAAACAATTTTTAAATTATCATCAAATAATGATGACAATTTAGCAAATTTTTAGAGTTTTCAAGAGATTTTAGATGGGTCAACAATCAAAAAGAGGTCTTAGTGAGTGGCGTACATAATTATCGTTTGAACTAGGGTCTAAACTTATTTGAAATTTGGCGGAAGAAAAGGACATTTGAGGTAGCATATAAACTTTTTCTAGATATTTAGAGGCACCTGAGGCAGTGTAATAAGACAAATGTAAAAAAAAAATTTCTTATAGAAGACGAAAGTTAAAGGAGAAGTATTATAGAGGAATAAGTATACATTTAATTACATTAATAACAATGCCACTTCCTTTTGCGTTACATGACAACGGCCATATTGGGAATTTATTCTAATCGCGTACGAATTGTCTGTTTATATTTGTCTTTAGCCACTTCACTTTTATCTTGAAAGAAATTATTTTATCATTATAGCTACCAAATTACCTTAATTTTAAGTTATTTTTCTTTAACATTTGTAAGTTTTGGTAATGATTTTTCTCATTTTTAGATTAAATTAAAGTCACAAGACTGGCTAAAAATAAAGTTAGAGAATGCAGAATTGAATTTCGATATTGTAATATTAAAAAAAAAATATGGTTAAAAAAAATTACTGAAATTCCAATTTCAAATAAGGAAGCGTGGGGGGGGGGGGGGGGGGGGGTTTAAAAGTCGATTTATTTTATTAGACATATTTAAAACAAACATAAATGTGAATATGAAATTTCATGAATAGTCATCATGACATGCTCCGAACATTTTAAAACTTCAGCGAACTGCCTAAAACGATTATGCTACCATTTGGTTACATTATTTTCAGTTAAATTTTTATAGTAAAGTAAAAATACATTGGACTCTCGATTCTGTCACATAAATATTCAGGCCAGGGTGGGGAGCGCCAGAATCGAGAGTGACTATCCAGTGGCGGTTCACTTGTAACATATGGAATCGTGGTTTTATTACACTAAATAATTATTGTTTAATGTAAATCATTAATCCCACCCTGGCCCCAACATTTATGTGACAGAATCGAGAGTCCAGTGTATTTTGATAAACAAAAATTTCTTAATTTTCATATTTTATAATGGCCAATACAGATTTTTTACGTGTGTTGTTTTTACTACAAAACTACAGAGAAGAGTGAAGGGGTGAAGACAAAAGTCTACTGTAGTCTATGTAGTCTACATGAAAGGGGAAAGGTTTAAAAGAGATCAAAATGGACACAAAGAACAGATTATATTCTTCAGATCAAAATTAAAAGATTCTTTCGTAAGATTTATGTATGGAAAAATATTTTAATAAATATTGGCGCCTGAAAAGTAATCATCGCACCACACTTCGTGATCAATAAAGGAAAATAATTAGATCAAATAACTATAAAAATATATTACGCCTGCCATTTTTTCCACATTCATAGATTTCATATTGCTGCTATCTAACTCGGAATAAAATAAATTTTTACATTAAATTTCCATGCTTAAAACGGACACATACAGAAGAAGATTTACTGATTGTAATTAATAAAATATTAAAAAAAAAAAAAAAATTAGAAACAGTTTTAATTAGTCAGTTAATTTCAATCTGTTTAGACGGTTGGCACATGCGGAATCTATCCATGCCACTGAGCACATTTATGTATCAAATAGAATACTAATTAATAGAGAACACTTAAATAAACCGTACGGAGGCAGGCAATCAATTAAAAAATTGTTATTTTGAATATTAAAAACAATATACCACTCCAATAATGAATAAATATATTAACTAGATGCATACATTACTTGTATTTTTTTAATTACAGGTAACAACTTCGATTAATAACTCGGTTTTTTTGCCATATATGCTCTAATTGTTTGTTCCAGTCTGTCAGAAATTTACTACATGCACTTATTAATACAGTGTAGATATTTTTATTAAAGTTTTACGATCAGTATAGTACACTTGGGTCAAAATGAATTTATTTACGGTGAATTAATACTTATTTGAACAAAGTCTTATGACTCATACATTAATGTATTATGTGAGGAATGTACTGTTTGTATTTTTTCTGTAACTATAAGATGAAAATTTTTAAAACAATAGGTGGAAGAATGAAAATATTATGATTTTAATGTGTAATTATCTATTAGTTCTATTACTTAGTTTATTTTAATGTACACATCATAAAATTCTAATAAAATATAATAAAAATTTCATAAAAATATTATTACATTTTTAATAATACGAGTTGGCAGTAAGGGTAATAAAATTTTGCAAGTCAGCTTTACACTGGAAAAAAATTAAATGAATAGTCAAACACCGTTGTTAGGTCTCTGTTACACTGTCAGACATTTATGTCAAAAATTTATTTGATCAAAGAAATAAAAGATCTTTGACATAATACATCTATGACAGAGTAATAGCGATCTTAAAGTTCTTATAGGAGTATGTATATGAATATAAAATTTTAGAAAATGTAAAAATTCCTCGTTGTTTTTGTTAATTATTTCACAAATTTGTTTTAAATACTTGAAATGATGGTTCTTTTCAGAATTTCATTTCCAATTTTTTTAAATGTACGTAAACCCGACTTTTGAAATTAGGTCAACTAGATAAAGATGAATTTTTGTGAATCATGTGAATTGTCATATTCGTTTTCCTTTATTACTTGCAGCCAATCAGAATTTGTAAATTTTTATTGTTGTTCAACTACCAACTCTTGATTGTTGATATATGAGTTGCCTAGTTTCAAAATCTACTAATTCCACTTTATAAAGATAGTGAGAAATCGCAAAAAACCATAACTCAGTTCAAAATTAATTTTTCGATTAAAAAGTCATGATTATATTAACTAACAAGGTAAAAAAAGATGATTAGTACTATTATCAAAAAACAAAATTATCGTTTTACCCCATTTTTAATCAAAATTATTTGGATTTAGTAGGTTTTGATAGTAATATTTATATAAAGCGTGTTTTAAAACAGAAATTATAAGGGAAATTTATTAAAAAAGACTTGATTCAGCAATATTGGATGTATCAGGGTTAGAAGATACAATTTGTTTTGTAATATTGTAAACTACTTTCATTTTGTCACTTAAAACCAAAGTGCTTACTTAGTAATTCATTTACATCTACGATTTCATTATTTAAAATTTTAGATAAATACTAAAATACAAATTTTACGTGAAAACATAATTTTATACTTCGTACGTCCCGCATGTCAGTGAAAAAATTAAAATTTGAACGGTTAAAATCTAAAATATAGGTTATGTATAGGTATTTAGCAGGATTTGTAAAGTTTTCAATGTAATTTTAGAAGGATTTATATTTCAGTTGCAGATTTCTTTAGTAAGTAGTTAAAATTACAACAAAAAATGTTAAGGGGCATATGCCTTGTTGCATTTAAAAATTAATGACCCTAAAAAATCAAAAAATTAGAAAAGTGGATTTAGTAGATTTTGATACTAGGCGACACATATGTAGACGATGTAGACCATGTAGACTTTCTAAAGCACCGTCTACACTTCTAAATTAACTTACCGAAACTTTTGAATTTAACAAATTCTAAAGTGGGAGATCCAAAAATTTTGCATAGACGGACCAAATTTTAAATTCCAAAAAATTTAAAGAAAAGAAAAAATAAATAAACAAAAATAAAATAAAATAAAAACAGAATACAAAGGAAAGTTGCAGATTTAAGCGAATAAAGTGAATTTAGAAATATAATTATACGCATTTGGTTTATGTGTCACACTTTGTGAACGCATGTTCCAAAATTTTATAAATCTTTTTGGCTTCTGTTAAAATACAAGAATTTTATAAATACTTCTAGACATGTGAATATTTTGTTATTTCAAAATAACACAAAAAAACAGCAAATATTAACATATTTAATGGGTATTCTGTTTCTTTTCAACACCACTGTACTAATTTATGTTTGAACATTTTTTAAGTTCACTAACATATTATTGTACATTCGTGTTATTTCAATGTTGAACGTTAATATTGTATATTTTATAAATATGTACATTACTAAATACAATTTTAATGTTGAATATTTATTTTATAAATGGAATTTCAAATATTTTTACGTGTCGTATGGAGTATGGTGTATTAATTTCGAAAATTTTTAATAATTGTTACATTTATGTTAAAAATTAAATTCGAACAATTAGTAAAGATTTATTGACAATTAAGTATAAAATAATTAAAAAATAAATTGGTGCTAGTATCGTATGCTGTTTCGATAATAACTAATTAATAAAGAACTAAAAGATATTTTTGTAAAAAATATTTTAAAGTGCCAACTCTTCTTTTTTGGTAACTACAAAATCATAAAAAAGGCACAAATATATAAAAATAACATAGAATTATAGTAAAAAGATAGAATTATGAAACGTATAATGGGCTTCCGATATCGGTCTACAAAATTAGGCATATAGGACCACTAGAAAAAACACTTCTATTGAATCGGACAAATTTCTAAAAGGAATTTTGTCATTTTGATAATAAAAATGCAAAGTTTATACCCAAATTACTCTAATTCAACCAATAACCCTTATTCAAATTACTATCATGATGACTTGATTTGAGGAAAAAAATTTTTTTACTTAATGACGTCAACAAGTTTATTAAAACTTTTCAGTGCCTTAAAAACCGCAAATAAAATGATAGAATGATGAAATTGCAAGGGTACTGTAGGTTTTTGATGTCACTCTTTTCATTTTTACCAAAATTAATCATATTTCTAAAGGGAATTTCGTCATTTTAATAGCAATAATGAAAAGTTCGTACCCAAATTATCCTAATTCTAAACCAATCATCCTTATTCAAATCATTTCCATAAACTTTTATTTGAGACAAGAAGAATTTTTAATTTGATTACGTCATCAAGTTTACTAAAAATCTTTAAATCCTTAAGGGGGGAGGGTCCCCCAGAACTTTAAAATTTTTCAGTTTTGCCTTGCTTTAAAAGTTCATTTGAACCTTAAGGAATATATTTATAATGTTTTAATCCCAACAGAACGATTATCTTAGATAACGATAAACTGCTTTTAACTCTACTTTTCAAGAACGAAAGCTTTTTAATAGCGTTTTTCTCAAAACACGTTTTTTTCCGCGCCGTGGAACATAACTTAAAAAGTTATTAAGGTATTAACTTGAAATTTTGTACAGATATTCTTTAAGATATTGGCCTTTGCATATGCCTAAAATTTTGCATAAATTATTACTATAAACATTGTTTATAACAATTTGTTTGTAAAAAAAAAAGTGAAATTTTTCTTTTTGGTTTTAATTGTGGAAAAAAAAATTTTTTCTCATCAGAAATAGGTATATGCAAAGCGTAATGACTTATTTTAATAAAAATTTTTTGTCCGATTGAATTCAGTTGATTACAAGAGGCTGGGCATTCCACGGCGCAAATTACGAGAGTCAACTTGGAACAGGTGTAGCGTCGCCATTTTTCCTTTTTTTTGCATAAAAATTTATTAGTGAATACACCATGACATGTACTATACTATGTAACTTCATTTGATACAATAAATGTATCCAGTTTCTTAAAAAAAATTATTAAAAATCCTGTTGTCTGGAGGATCCTCCCCCCTTAAAAATCGTAAATAAAATGACATAGTGATAAAACTGAAAACGAATGATAGGTTCGTAATCGTTCTTTTCATTTTTATCAAAATTAGACATGTAGAACCAAATGCGGGTACAGGTGACCCTTCCTGAATGGAGATAAATTGAAACTTCATCATATTTTTTTGGACTATTACGTTAATTCTGCTGCAAATATCTTTCTAGAACGTTATTAGCTAATTATATTAGCAAATATTTATAGGTAAGCTTAAATTTTGAATACAAAAAATTGTTGAGGGTCATACTATATTGGTACCTACTAATAAATTTTTCGATAAAAAGTTCATTTTGCTGATAATGAGAGCGTTACCTTTCAAACACTTTTCTCCCCTTCTTTCAAATTTATAGTGAAATTTTTCACAAAATAAACCTATTTATCAGCTCTGTCGTGTCACACGAATTTCAAGTATTTTGAGATAGAGTAATTATGGATAATATTAATAATACAATAATTTATCTATTATAATTTTAAATTTTTATTTTAATTGTACTATATTCCCTGCAGCAACATTACACCATCAAAAAATTGTTTAGGGTCATACTATATTGGTACTAATAAATTTTTCGATAAAAATTTCATTTTGCTGATAATGAGAGCGTTACCTTTTAAACACATTTCTCTCCTTCTTTCAAATTTATAGTGAAATTTTTCACAAAATAAACCTATTTATCAGCTCTGTCGTGTCACACGAATTTCAAGTATTTTGAGATACAGTAACTATGGATAATATTAATAATACAATAATTTATCTATTATAATTTTAAATTTTTATTTTAATTGTATCATATTGCCTGCAGCAACATTACACCATTAATTCATTGCTGCAACGTTGAATTAATAATGCCATTGTATATCTAATATAATAATACATAATAAAATAGTATATTTATTCAACAAGCTGGTAATGATAGCTGTTACTCACGAAGATGAAATTGTGAAACGAGCCGAGTTTACAAGGTCGTAATGCATCTGAGTGAGTAATAGCCATTGCAAGCGAGTAGAATACTATACTTTTTCTACGACTTTTTTCGTTTTTGATTTAAATAAAATTGAATATAAATTTTGAATTAAAAGAATAAAATTTTTAATCTATCTTTAATTTTATTAAATGTTTGTATTAGTCCAATAGCACTAAATTTTATTTATACATTAATTTTAGAATGACATAAAAATTTTTTAAAAAGAGATTCTTGTAGGGATTGCTGATGAGAACATTTGTGCAAAATGTGAACTCTCGGAAATGTTTTTTATATTGTTTAAACATTCATGAATAGCGTTTTTTGACCTTTCACCGTTTACGTAGCGAAAACGGTGATAGATACGTTAAAAAGTGTTAAGACTTTTTTTTGTAGAGAATCGAATTCTCTACAAAAAAGGTCTTAATACTTTTTAATGTATGTATCATCGTTTTCGCTACGTAAGCGGTGAAAGGTAAAAAAACGCTATTCATGAATTTTCAATATTGTTTAAACAATATAAGAAAACATTTCCGGGAGTTCACATTTTGCACAAATGTTCTCCTCGGCAATCCCTACAAGAACCTCCTTTTAAAAATTTTTTATATCTATTCTAAAATTAATGTTTAATGAGATAGGGCTTAAAATTAGTGCTGTTGGATGTATCGATGGATACGATCAGAACAAAATAAAAAATGTTTTGTTTACTTACACGTTACTACGCAGCATATATGAAATTAAAATTTGATACATACCTATATTATGCACAAAACAATCGCAAGTCGGTACATACGGTGATTTAATTGGTCGAATGGTATTGAGTAATGATCATTCCTCCACACCTTTGAATAATACCTAATGTCTAAGTTTCTCAACAATTGTCAATTAATGGATATGTAATGAATGTGTTCCAACAGGATAACATCAACTAATATTTTATTCAAATCAAGTTTTCTTAACCCTTTCGCTACTAGTGGTACTTACAAGTCCAGTTTTTTTCTGCACGAAAAATACCAGAAATATGTACTGTTTAAATTTTCCTTGAAGTCGTACATTATTGGAATTTAAATACATCATTTTATCTATATCATAAGTTAAATACGAGAAAAAACTTAATTTATGGGAAAAAAAAAAATTTGGACTCCAAAGTACCACTAGAGTAAATAAACACGATAGTTTTTCCGAATTCAGTTTATTTATATTAATGTTTAACATTTAATTTTTCATTAATCTAAATTATAAAAATTAAATAATAGAACAAACATTTTACCTAGCAAAAAATACCACTTCATTTTCTTAATTGTGACAATTTTTTTGAGCTTAATTACTCATTTTCAAATAAAATTGTTCTGTTATTTACAAATATGGAATACCATAAAGTAATGCTCAAATCAGTGAATATTATATAAATTAATTCAGTAGAACTCAAAGGAAAAAAAAATATTTTACATGATAATGTAGAAAACGGTTTTTTCTTTATTACAACAGAAGTATACTTCATATGCTACACATTTAGAAAATGATATTGAGTAAATAGAGACCTAATGCACGGCAAATTTCGCATCTTCCTCTCAAATTATCAAATATCAAACTTTTTGACATCGGACGCCTCTATTATATTAACATGCTGTGATACTGAATAAACATATTTTTTAGTCGGATAAAGGTAGTAAGTTCTAAAGTAAGTCATTGTTGTCTATCTCTAAAATACAATTTCGGTTTCACATTGTTAAAAGCAATAAAAATTGGTGTATAAAACACTTAGTGGTACTTACCAGTCCACTTCGTATTTTTGTTAAAATTTTAAAAATTAAGTTGTCAATTTTGTTACTCTTGATATACTTAAAAATAACAAACCATATTTTAACAGAATAACACAAAAAACGGCAACAATATCGCCAAATTATCAAATAATAACAATTAAAAAAACGTTAGTACAATAACTTTTTTACACTTGTGCCCCTAACAAGTTTGAATTTTATTTATGTGTAGCTAGTACATACAATACTATTAAAAATTTCAGAAATAATATGTTAAATGATTCTACTTTTAAGTGTTTAAAAGTTTTTTGTATAAAATCTAATAGATATATTTTAAATATGTTAATAAAGTTACTGGTACTTGTAAGTACCACTAGTAGTCTACCGACAAAATACATTCGGTAGTTAAGGGGTTAAAACTATAATTTTTCAGATACTTGAGATACGCTTGACATATTCTGTGGCTTGACACGGCACAGCTATAAATTATTACCAAATCATTGCAAAAATTCTAAATGATTCATATTAATTTCCAGTTAATTATGCATGTATTTAGATTAAAAAAATGAAAATATTGATTTAATGTAATGTTTATAGTCAGGTTCAAGTGTATGTATGTATGGTATGTATATAAACATAACCAGGGGCGTAGCTACCGCCGTATCAGCCGTATCAATGGAACGGGGCCACCGGGCTACAGAGGCCTCTAACGTGTGTAAGCAAAAATTAGTAAAATGTTATTCACAATGTCACTTAATCTTGTGCTTCCCGGGAAAAAAACATACAACAAAACTGTCATACGAGAGAATTTCAGACCCTGAATCATATTTCAAAGTCAATGTATACTATTGCTGTTTAGATATATTAATTTTTCAAACTAAACCGATTTCAGAGCCTTTGTGACCTGAGTAATATGTTCGAAGTATTAGAACCGGAGAAACTCCTATCTTTTTCAAACGAAGTGATAAGAAACGCTTCCGGAAAACTGTCGGCTAAATACAGTAAAGACATCTCAGTTAATCTTTATGAACAATTAATTGCACTGAAAACATGGAATTATTGCTGATAAAATTCAATAGCCTTGCATCCAGTTTTCCAGAGGTAATAACAGCATGCTTTCTATTCTTGACCCTTCCGGTTACAACCGCAACAGCTGAAAGAAGTTTTTTAAAATTAAAACTGATAAAAAATTACCTAAGGACTTCGATGGGGCAGGAACGGCTATCAGACTTGTCACTATTGTCTATAGAGGCAGAAATTTAAAAAAAACAGAAACCGTCTTTAACTATAGATGATTTAATAAATCAATTTGCCGAAAAAAGGCAAGAAAAGTGTATATTTAATTTGAATTGTTTGGCTAGCTCAATTTCTAGGAGGAAGCGATAACTTATAATAAATAAATATTTATTTTAATTTAATGCAAGCATTTTTGTTTCTTTTGTGAGAAATCTTTATCCTTCTATTGGGCCCCCAACTAATTTTGATACAGGGCCCCTCCAAGGCACACTACGCCACTGAACATAACACCATAACACCTTTATTACACATTTTTAGTAGTAACACATAAAATTATGTGGGTGTGTTTATTTATGCATATCATTCCAATATGTAATCAAACACCAATAATTCCAATATCGACAATCGACATATTGTTGACGGCGACCTTCAAATTATTCACCCAGACATTATGTCTCCGGTTTCCGTAATGCGATTTAAAAAGCGTCAAAAAAAAAAAAAAAAATGATAAATATTCGTTAATGAATAACTTTTTGTCAACGACAGAAGCTTTTTAAAACATTTCCGTTATTTGAGGCTACTAGAATCAAAACTCACAATATCCAAAAACTGAAATTTTCAAAACAGTCCAAAAACCTCTAGATCTATATTTCAATACCATTTTTTTGACTTTTGAAAGTTTTGAACTGTTAGGATAAAACATACTACTAGAATCGATTAAAATAGTAATAACCACAGTTTTTACAGCATAAATATGAAAAAAACCAAATTTTATTTTGGATATTGTGAGTTTTGTCACTACGCGTTGGATATTGTTAGTTTTGACTTCAAAGCATGTGGATATTGTTTAGTTTTGCTACCAAACCATGTGGATATTGCTTAGTTTTGAAACCAAATCTCGTGATCACGTGACCTAAAATGAACTCTCTTATTGGCTTAATCTCTTTGACGTCAAAACTAACAATGTATATCCTGTTGGATAATGTGACTTTCGACTCTTACCTTCAACTCTCAACGTCTTTTTCTATTAGATAAAGTAAGATTTGACACAAACCGATTTTAAGTTTAGATTCCCCTCCAAAAATACTACAGGAAATCACTGCTAACTCATTTTTTTTTAAATTTGGATATTGTGAGTTTTGATTCTAGTAGCCTCATTTGTTGTTTAGAGTCTTGTTGTTAATCTGATAATGCCACCTATCATTCTACTCAGAGTTAAATTCGAATCGAATTTTGAAATATCTTTTATTGACATTGATTAGAATTCTTCTTGCGACTTGTATCTGCAATTCCCATATTTTTTTTTTTTATTAATCTTGACATTATTTTTATTAAGTTTCAAGATTAAAAAGAAATTACGGTGTACATTTCTATAAAAAAAATTCCAATTTTAGTTAGACGTAAGCCTTGAAAATTATAATTTTTACGATTGTTTCACCTGCATAATATTTATCAATTTAAAAAGTAATAATAACATTTCATACAATTCATTTAATTCAGTGAATTTTTTAATTATTTTCTTTTAACTTTAATGTTTAATTTTATATTTAATTTAATTTTTATAATTATTTATCGTTGTAATTCTAGTCGCGGTTGTTTTTTTTTTTATTAAGAATAATATTTTATTGATATTAGAAGATAAAATTTTTATTGATAATTTACGCATAGTTTTATTAGCAACAGAATTACAGAGATTCAATTTTTAGATTGTTTAGATTATGGTAGTGTTGTAGATTAGACAGGCTCGTATTGAGACGTTTTTAAATTTAAAATTCGTCTGGTTTTTCTGAATTTTCACAATCTGCTTATAAACTTTTTATTTTTGCAAAGTACTGATATTTAATTTGAAAGTGTAAACTACATTTTAAATCTTTGCCTACAGACCCTAAATTTATGATTTTATTTTACTTTATAATGTCATAAACTACTGAGAAGTTAATTAATGGTCATAGGTGATACTAATCATACCAATCATACGAATGCTCCAATATCAAACCTATATTACAAATCTTGTGGTGAAATTTCAACAAATCACAGAAAAATTAGCATAAAAATCAATATCCACAATATATTCTCCAATAATATAATTGAGGCTGTTGCTAGTCGTCCGCTAAACGGATGAATAAGTTGCTAGTCGTCCGCTAAACGGATGAATAAGTTGCTAGTCGTCCGCTAAACGGATGAATAAGTTGCTAGTCGTCCGCTAAACGGACGAATAAAATAACTTAGTCGTCCGCTAAACGGATGAATAGAATAACTTAGTCGTCCGTAAAGTATTGACTTTTCGCGTAAGTATTGATTTTTAATAATTTTATTAGTTCTTAAATAAATGAAAGTAATTTAGATATTTAAAAAATCGAATTGAAAAACTAGGTAGTGAGGTTGGTTTTGGTTAGGTTAGTTTAGTTAGTTTTAACAATATACCTCGATTTTTGATATAAAAACTAGGTGGTGAGGTTGCTTTTGGTTAGGTTAGTTTAGTTAGTTTTGACAATATACTTCGATTTTTGATATGAAAACTAGGTGGTGAGGTTAGTTAAGGTTACCCTTTGCCCGAAGGTTAGGTTAGTTTTGACAGTATACTTCGATTTTTGATATAAAAACAAGGTAGTGAGGTTAGTTAAGGTTACCCTTTGCCCGAAGGCTAGGTTAGTTTTGACAATATACTTCAATCTTTGATATAAAAACTAGGTAGTTAAGATAGTTAAGGTTGGGTCAGTTTAGTTATTTTTGACAATATACTTCGACTTTGCTGGAAAAAACTAGATGGTGAGGTTAGTTAATGTTACCCTTTGCCCGAATACCCTAACCTAACCAAAAGCAACCTCACCACCTAGTTTTTATATCAAAAATCGAGGTAGGTATAAGGTAAAAGACCCGGTAATTGACCCTGGCCCAGTTTCTGAACTTTTCAACTTTGTTATAAATTAATAAAAAAACTATATTTTAAATAAGAAAAAAAATAAATTCTTAATTTAAAGTAATCTATTCTGTATCTAATAAACAGCAATTTAAAAAGTTTAGAATATATTAACTAAATAAAAAAAAATTTTTAAGTTTAAAATGTGTGTAAACACTATTTTTTTGGTAGTTTCTTAACAGTTTATGTTACAAAGTACTCATTTTGATTTGTGCAATATTCATCGTGTAAGTATGAAAACTTAATTAAAAATATATGAGCAGGTTAATATTTGTTTAAAATTTATTTTAAAATATTTATAAAATACCTTAGAATGATTTTTATTATTGAAATATGAGGGTCAATTACTAGGCTCACTTCTAAAGTGGTATGGCCCAGTTAAATTCTAACCAGTTTTTGTTAGTTATTTTGTTATTTATAGTTATCTTCGATTAGTTTTTGTTATTTTTCATAACGTATTACATTAAACATTCATTTTTATCAATAAAAAATTATTTATAAATTAAATTTTAAAAAACTGTATTTTTAAATTTAAGAATCAGAAACTAGGCCACTGTCAGGGTCAGAAACTGTCACATGAGAAATTTTGAAGGTCAGAAACTGGGTCCTTTTTGTCAATTTTTAAAACATTAATTTAAATTATTAATTCAATTCAAATAATTATTTTACTTGTATGGCTTTATTTTGAAAGCCATAAACTAGTTGATAAAATTATTAATTGTCTCTTAAGTTGAAACTTATATTTATTACTGTCGTTTAACCTCAGCCGTCACTCTTAAATAGAGATGGGCGACGGGAAAATTCCCACTGGGAATTTTCCCGGGTAAATTCCCATTTGGGTATTTATTGGGTATTTTCCCGGGAAAATTCCCAAAACCTGGGTAAAAACGATTACTTAGTTGTACTTCTTTGCAAATGTGTTTTTAATTAGATCTCTATATATTTGTTAATTGTGCGTGGAGGTTTACATAATATAATGTTGATGTAAAGTTTTTTAATTATTATTATCATAAAACCACTTCAGTACATACTGAATGTTTATTTATCTTTAAATTTAAAAATACAAGCGTACATATTATGATTTATGTCGGATCAACTTAAGATGACTTTTCAACGAAGTTAGCAATTAATTTAAATTTATAACTCAATGTGTTCAAATTTCAGAGAAATATCTACGTTTTAAAAAAAAAAAATTAAAATGCCACGAATTCAATATTAACAAGTGAGAATCGAGCTAAAATTTCAACGTTTTGGAAATTGTAGTACTTAAAACATAATCTAAAGGGGCGAAAACTATGGAAAAAACTGTTGTGGTAGGCCCAGGAAATTGACACCGAAAAATGAAACGCGTATTATACAACTAGCCACGAAAATAAATTGTCTATAGAAAAACTGTCAAACAATAATTGTATAATAACGTGATATATTAATTAGTATTTATGTAGTATGAAGATTAATTATTTACGTTTAGCAAATATTCTTTATGAAACAGTGGTTTTTATAGTTTAATTCAAAAATATTACGATAAATACTAAATTAAAATAAATACCCACTTTTCGGGAATTTTCCCGGGAAATTACCCCGTTTTTACCCACTTTGGGAATTTTCCCGGGAAAATTCCGGGTAGAATCCCATCTCTACTCTTAAAAGGTCAGAAACTAGGCCCGTTACCTTATTGTCAAATCTAACTAAATTAACCTAACCAAAACCAACCTCACCACCTAGTTTTTCAATTCGATTTTTTAAATATGATTCTAAATTACTTTCATTTATTTAAGAACTAATAACATTATTAAAAATCAATACTTACGCGAAAAGTCAATACTTTACGAACGACTAAGTTATTTTATTCATCCGTTTAGCGGACGAGTAAGTTATTTTATTCGTCCGTTTAGCGGACGACTAGACACTTTGTATAATTAATCCGTTAGTAGCAGTTAATCAAAAATGAACTTAAGAAAAATATTTTTCTTGTGCATAGATTAAAATTTGAATTTTTATTAATTTTTTTTAAAATTATACATTAATGACAGATTTGTTGATTGCAATATTCAAGCAAAATGTATTTATTAATAATTAAGATCTTTGAATAACATGACATATTTTAACATAAAAAACTAGTTTACAGTATACAGATGTTATATTACTTAGCATATAAAGCATACAAATAATAATTTTCCAATGTGTAATGATAAGTAGTCGTCATTAGTCATTAAAACTCATTACTTACCTGTTTGTTGTAACAATAAATTTAATAAAGAGGAATACATATGTTTGTAAGTGAATATGGTTTTTTTTTTATCATAAAGAAGATATAAAAATGTCAATTTCAATAATACCTACTACTTGACCGCGAACATAACGTGAGAATGACCTTACAAAGATCAAAGAAAAAAGAAAATAAATAAATAATATTTAGAAATGCATATCCCAGAAAGGAATAGTTTGACGTTTTTACAATAAAAAGTTGAAACGACTTTTTCAGAAGTATTTGTTAGAAATCCTTGTAATTTCATCCCTGTTTTCTGGGTATTCTAGTTTTCGACTTCTTATTCCTAATAAAAATTAATGTAAATAAAAAAAACTTCTTATTCCTAATAAAAATTAAATGAATAAAAATTTTCCTTAACTTTGAAGAATGATCTGCTGATTGTTTTCAATTTAGAATTAATATTCAAATTTAATATGTACATCATTTTAAAGTTAGGCAAAGTTATATACGTATATGTACCTAAATATGTCGTTGTTGTCTACATTAATTATTGTTGGTTAACCACATACACACCACATACGTTAAATCTCTGTGTTAACTCTTTTAAACAAACCATATGGAAAAATTTTTTTGTCTCAAAATGCCGGACTTTTTACTGCCAAGTGATAAGTACAACAGATAAGGTTACAAAACAAGAAAAAGAAAAAATCAAAGATTCCAACATCAAAAAAGTGAACCTTAGGAGTTCCCAAAATATAAATTATACTAAACTATGTTGTTTATAATTTGACATTACTTAGAATTATATCGTATTTCGAAAAATCTGTCACAGATAGCGGCACCTGTACCAGTGAATATGTACATATCGCAGCATTTTAAGCCGCCATATTGCAGGACGAGTTAACTCGTCTTAATCATTTAAAATCCGATGATTGAATGACTTTCACACAATCAACGGAATAAGAAATAAGGAGTGTCGCCATCTAGTGACGTTAAATGAAACTTTAACAACTGCTCATAGATATATGTACTATGTAGGTATTTTTGAACATCAAAATTCATGAGACCATAACGTTCGTGATGACTTTTTTGTCACTTAACACGAATTTTGATGTATAAAAATACCTACACCTACCTATGAGCAGTTAAGTTAAAGTTTCATTCAATGTCACTAGATGGCGACACTCCTTATTTCTTATTTCATTGATTGTGTGAAAGGCAGAACACATTAATAATAAGTGATCCTATAACACAGAAAACATCCTGGAGTTTCTTCATCAGAGAAAAATATTACGTAACGTTACGTAACGGAGCTTATATCTTTATAAATCAGGTGGCTCTCATTCAAAAATATTAACAAGCATTAAATATTTTTTCATGTTTTTATCCTATTATTCTTTAAGGTATAAAAAACAAGGTATGTAATAAATAAAACTAATTTCAATGTATAATTTTGTATATTTCACTTTTTGACAATAACAATATAAATTATTGACATATTTTTTAATAACAATATTGATCAACAATAATCATTACTGGCCATACCAATTTTTTATATAAGTCAGAATGGTTAGTCCATGTTCAGCATTCCAAAACTCGTGATGCATCTCACATGGAATGCTGGGAATACCAATTTTTATATTTTAAAATCAAATTAGGTTAAATTTGGACAATGTAAACAAAAGAAAACTGAAAAACGTAGGTACTCAAACTACTGGCCGCTAGTTTGAGTTTATATGCCCAACATTAAGGCTTATTATTAGCTCAAACAAACATAAATTTTTTTAAATATGTCATTTCTTAAATTATTTTGAAAAAATCATAGTATCGTCTAGAGAGCGTTTGTGTAAATGTCAAACAGTTTAAACGTATCCTATGGGAAACATTTGGGTCCACTGGATCATAGATATGTTAATCTATAATTGTTGTGTGATTAAAGATGCTGACTATATAATTACTTTATCCTACGGTTATATATTTAACTATTATACGTTGGTACTAAAAAAGGGTTGAATGGTTTTCCATCTATGATTTTGCTGCTCTCTTTGGTCTACTGAGCTTATTCTTTTTAGTGAGTTTATCACATCTATTAACTTTCTAGTCTAAATAATTATAACATTAGTGACTTGACTAATATCAGTCTAATAAGCTTTACCATGTTGGTCTTATCAACTATTTATTTTATGTATACGACGATATGCTTTCAATTTATACTATAAGCATATTATTTATTAAGTAAAGAGATTTTGTAAAAAAGTTTTATTAGAAAGTGATAACTAAGAGCCTGAGTAAAAGTTATTATAGTTAAGGAGTGTTCAAAAGAAAATTAAGACCTTATTCAAACGGTCAAAGAAATATTTAAATAAAAATTAAATAATATTTGCGCGAGCGCTATAGTTTAAACTTTTATTCGAAATTTAATTTAGAAAATAAAAATACATTTTGTAAATTTTATTTAAAAAATATATTTTTTTTAAAAATCGTATTTCTCTTTGGTTTTTCATGTACTAATAATACATATTCGTGATGTCATCGTTGTTAAAAATTTAATTTTTTTAATCTGTTTGTGAGATTATTGTAGATAGTTTTTATATAATTTGGTTGTTCAAAAATTTTATTATTATTGCTTAAATATTTAGATATGACAACCTCTATTAAATAGTTTTTTTTTTTGTAAATTTAATTTACGCAATTTAATTACATTTTGAACTAGGTTTGCACCATTTTATTTTGCGTTTACAACGCAATAATCATTTTCAACAACAATAATATATAATATATATAATCTAAAAAGTTTTTACAATTTTTTAAATATTGTAAATTTAGAGATTCGTCGATCACACCCAATATACATCTTTTTGAAATTTTAAATTTCATTTTATTCTCGCCAAATTTCAATTTCATAATAAAATAAAATAAAATACAAAAAATTGACATTTATTTTACTCGATTTTTTTTTTTTAGTTTCTAATTTTATAAAAAAGTGAAAAGCAGAGACGAATTTATAAGCGCTATCTTTACACACCGATTGTCCGTATTGAGCATAAAACATTTAAAGCAAATTTTTACGTGTAATTGACTTCACAATATTATTAAAGCAGAAAAATTCACATTTAATTGAATTTAATATTGCATAGTAATTGCGCGATTTTAAATCCGTCCCCAAAAATAAAATAAAAAAATTATTATTCAAAGAGCTCACAATATTGTGAAGTGTTTATTTTTTGAAAAGAAAAATTTTAAAATTAATACTTTATTAACATAACCTATACTTTATTCAGTGTACTGACATCTACTGAGCCCTGTTGCATTTAATTTCAAATTATTATTTAAGTATTTACAAATTTAAAAAAGAAAAAAAACTAACTAAAAAACTATGTTAGAGATTCAGTAACAACGTCAGTAAAATTTAGAGGTGCTTGCAAAACTGGAGGCGGAACGTCAAATGATTTAACAATATCGTATATACTCGTATATGTTCCAACAAAGAAACCAATAATTCCACAAATGATTAAAAGAATGTCTTTTATTAAAATATAGTTAAATCGACCTAATTTATCCGGCCAATATGTACACAATTCAATTATGGCGGGAAATGCTAGACCTAATGTTGATAAACATAGACAACCGACTAACGAAATGAACAGACCAATTCTTGGTATAGTGACAGCGAACAAATCTAAAAATAAAAATCACATTTTTTTACTGTTAACACGTTGATAAACGTAGGCAACTATAAAAACAATTTTAATTTGAATACTATGGTTTTTTGTATATAGAGGTGAATAATCTAAGTATGGAGGGTAGATATCAGGAGCACCATCTCTGTATCAAAAAGTGTCCATAGAAAGGCGTAAATAGTGACGGCGCCACTGTAGCAAAAGGGTAAATTTAGAGAAGTAAACAAGGAAAGAAAAACATCCGCGTTGTTATGTAATTATTGTTTTTTTTTATTATAATTGCTACATATAATAGTTTTATTATTTTAAAAATTTTTATAAAATTCAACACAAAAAAATCACTATTGCTACTCTTTTGCTACTCTAGCGCTATTCTGGCGAGTTTTTGAACTGTTACTTAGTACTTAAAACGGGACATTTTTTGAACTATTTTTCTATTGTTTTCCGGCCAAGATAGTCCTCCTGATATCCACCCTCCATAAATCTAAGAGTTGCCATTTTTATTGGTTAGATTATTGATTTAATCCAAAAAAATTGTTTAAATAAGGGTTGTATGTAGCTACCACTAACTAAATTATTCAAGTTTATTTTTTGAATTTTTCTTAAATTTATCGATTTTTACGGCAAATATATCTGCATAACTTAGGTTTAACATAATCGGGTAGTGTATTTTTCTTAAAATATGCCGAATCGAAATCTTAATGGTTTTTAAATACTTAACATTTTTTTTTATAATAAAGTAAATAAATTTAAAACACTAGCACTCAAGAAAACTGTTATTTTAATAATTGAACACATATTCATTAAATGATTGAAAATTATTTACGTTTTTGATTTTTTGACTACAATAAATAATATTAAACATTAATCTGACTTTTGAAAATATTACTGACGGCGCTAGTGGTGTTTATGAAGCTGTTCAACTGGGATACGGTCGTTAATCTAATTGTATTTTTTTCCACCAGATATCGTAGTTATTTGGAACAAATTAGAGTCCCTATAATAAATAGAGTCGTGACATGTCATCCATTTTCTGTCCAAAACAGAGCGGGAAGTTTCACAATTAATTATCACATATTTGAGTAAATATTTTTGAGTACAAAATTATTGTGAATAAGTTATGAATTTATGAACAATTAAAAAATTTTAATTTAATTATTCTTTCTAGGTTAAACTAAATGATTTTTGTTAAATATTTAATTTATTTTCAATTTATTTTACCCAACTTTGGACAGAAAATGCTGGAACCAATCAGCGTTCAGCACACATGTCACCACTCTATTTATTATAGGGACTCTAGTACAAAATTATCAAAAAGTAAATGACATTTAGCTATGTGTAAACTTTGTTAAACATATTTACAGAGGGTAGAATTTTGAAAATATGAAAACACAATCGGCAAGTTTAGTAATAGGGTACTTGACTGAAGTTACAAAAATATTTTAAAAGCATTGTTTTTCCATATCAGTTAAGTGATTTTTTTATTTTCGGCACATTCTGTAAAAAATCATCAAAAAAAAAAAAAAAATAACTCGACAATTTTAAATGAGAAAAAGGTGGGAAAAACACCTCACTATAGTGACGTCACAATTTGAAGCAACTAAACGTCAATGTCAATATTTATAACCTCAAAACTTTGATTATATTCATAAAATGTCAAAATAAAAGCAAGTATCTATTTGAACTCTGGCCGGTTATTATTACTATATATATATATATATATATATATATATATATATATATATATATATATATATATATATATATATATATATACTCACCAATGAAAATTATCAAAATCGACATATCTAGCTACAAAATGTTACGTCATATTCAAGAAATGGCGCGTTTTCACTAATTTGAATATTTATTGAAAAATTACGATTTTCAAAATAATATTTCTAAATAGTTATTAATTTTTTTTTATCTTTCATCATTAAAATTGGATATATGTAATGATAATGCATAGAATTATTTAACATTTGACATAAATTTTAAATACAGTCAAGTACCGTATTGTAAAGTCAAATCAAATCACTAGCGCCGTGCGCGGTAATGTCTCAAAGTGGATAGAAAAATCGTTGACGCTGAACATCATGTTTAATTTCTCACCCTGTATATGTATACTTACATGTTATAAGTACAGTGACAATTCTCAAAACATATTCCCAAAGCATCTTGTAGTTACTACCTTCCAAACGTTTTTCAATATACGTTGTCCATAAAATGGACACGGGAACATACGCTTGTAGTCCGTACGAAATAAAAATAGCCACAGCAAACATAGCCATTACACTTTGTGCTAATCTACAAACAAAAAAAAATTTAAATTCAAGGTCCCAAATTTTGCACGAAGCCCTGTTGTAAACGTACATATCATGCTGGGGTAAATTTAATGTGACACTTCCTTTTGACTCTGCGCCATATTTAATGTAACCAACAAGTCCAAACACGGCATACATTGCCGTTATAATGCCCATACCCACATTTAACACGCCAAAATATCCACCGAATGATTTTGGAGTTGCCATATTATTCTCTAAAGATATGATCTAAAAATATTGAATTCAATGAAAAATGTTGAATTATTTCCAATAGATTTGGCTTCTTAAAATGTACGCTACTGACGAGATTTCTATGTTTCGATATCAACATGATTGAATAGGGAATATGCATGTGTTTTTTGAATTTGCCAAACCGTTACAAAAATTCAAATTAAGGTTTAAAAAAAATATCTAAAAAAGTCTTGTAAAGTATTATTACAAAAAAATATGTTTTTCTAATCTACAACAGTTTAAAAGTCGCGCGTCACGTGACATAACCTGACAAATCGCATTCTTGACATTGATACTAGGAGCCACTAGTGTTCCCAACCGTACAGAGTAACAATAAATGATACGAAATGATCGGCAAAAATCGATTAGCACGAAAATAAGTTAAAATTCGCTAAATTAATAATTATCAAATTAGACTATCACAAATTTGGTAATAACTGACTTACTTTAAATAAAAGTTCCAAGAAAATAACAAAAAAAAAAAAAATACAAATTTAGTCATAATAGTTCAGTCTATCAGTGAACGACGGTGAACGAAGTGAAGGAGGTTTACATCGCTTACATATTTAGGTTGTAAGCTATTTCCACCGTCCTACTTTCACCGTTTTTACACCAAAATTTCATGGTTTTTTCGTACTTATAGACTCCCTGAATAAATCTAGAGGGCTGAAATTTTGTATATAAATTGACTTGGCATGCAGGATGTTCCCCCTAGTGGTTTCAATATTAAATCCTCACCGCCACAATTATTACTCTAAAAATTTTTAATATTTAAACAACAAAAACATAAATATCAATCACATTTAGATATATTAAAAATATCGAAGATGGGGGGGGGGGGGAATTCGACTCCCATGATGGTGCTGCGTTACTCACATTTTAAATTTTAATTGTAAATTTTAATTGTATTCTATACATATAATAAAACTGTAAATCTGTCTCTGTCTGTCTGTTCACGCATCACGTAAAAACTACTGGACGGATTTTAATGAAATTTGGTGTGATGATAACTTATTACCTGGGTCAACATCTAAGATACTTTTTATTCCGGGAAAATGTCTCATTCCCACGGGAAAATGGAAAAACTATTTTGAGCATCTACACACATTACGCTAATTTACATATTTCATAAAACATTTCATAACTATAGTAACAAAAATTGTAAATAAATTTTGTAGTTTAGAAATTTTTCTGAATTTAAAAAAAAAAAAAATGTTGCTAATTGTGTACCGAAAAATACAATAAATACACAATTGTCAATTTGGAGACAATTTAATGGATTTTGTGTTGCAAGAAACTACAAACTGGAAAAAGAAACTACTCAACGTTTCGCGTGAACAACGTCACGGGTACGGCTAGTCAAACAATAAAAACGCAAATATCAATCACACTTATATATCTTAAAAAAATATCAAAAATGAGGGGATGAAAATTCGACTCCCGTGATACAGTTCTGCTACTCACGTTTCGAATTTTAATTATAAAATATGCATATTCTCTATTTTGTTGTGCTTATTTTGATACCGTATCACGCCGAAACTAAACGAAAAAAATAAAAAAATACTTACAACACCAACAGCTTCCAATGCGAATAATGTTGTGCCAAAAAATAACGCGTAATTTCGTATTGAACCCATTGGCTCACGATCCTTTATACTTGGAAAATCTTGAAATATATAATATAAAACAATTGCTAAACCTACGAAAGTAATAACATTAGCTAACGATGAAAATGGCGATAACAATTTTAAATTTCTAATGCTGTTTATTAATACAAGTGGAATTAATAAGAATGTACAATATAGCACAATACTATATTCTTCAGGTGTATATGGATCGCATACTTTCTTTATATTGTCAGCGGCAAACATTACATAGACACAACATATTCCTAACTGGTATACAATTAAAAATGTATCAACAATTATTCTGAAATAATGATTGTTGATTATAAAAATTAATTTTAATTATTCACAGTAAATAAATAATTAAAAATGACAAGTGAATACGTACGGTGACCAATCAGCATAACGTCGAAAAATATTTGGACCATTTTCGAGTGCAATTTTCATCGATTCCGGATAAGTGAGTATAGGAACACGTAATCGTTTACATAAGACATATTGAGCTTTAACCTAAAAAAAATTGTGATCGAAGTGAAAACTTCTATGGTGATTTTGCAACCGATTAAAAGTGATGTAAAATGCACGATGCACGTTTACGAAATATTTACGATCAAAAGTTTACGATAACGAAAAGTATCATCTAAACAAACATAATAAAAGCATTAGATGCGATAGAAAAAGAAGTTCTTGAATTACTCAAATAGTACGATTATGTCGACATAGTCAGCCAATAGTTTACTACCCTTAGACTTAAACCGTATTTTCGCAAAATTAACTCCCAAATTTGAACAAATTGTATAATAGATAGCTCTTTAAAAAGAGCAATATCGCCAATTTAAACTTTTGTTCTATCTCTTCCTGTTTCCAAGATAATTAAAAAAATAAATTTTATGAATAAATGAAGGGCGATTTCACTCCTTTAAATCGTTTTTCCGCAGATAAAAAAATACGTTTCGCTTATTTTTTAGTATTCTTCAACATATTCAAATTTTATCAAAATCGATAGGTCCGACCACGGGATTTTTACTTGACAGTTTAATAACCTAATGACGTATTTCTAAATATTTTTATTTGCTATTTTTGAGAGTCATTTATTTATTGTCTATTTACAAAAAATAATTTATGTCAGAAGATTGACTTTAAAATAATACAAATACAAATATTTGATATCAACTAAATGTATATTTCAATTATTTTAATTTTAATTTTTCTGACAAGGATAACAATTAATTGATAGGTAATAATAGTGAAAGTAACTCTCACATTACAGACTTTATTACACTCGCGCTATAGAAATTTTCACATCAATAAAATTATACGTATAAAATTATACGCAATAACAAACCGATTGAACCATTCCTTGTCATAATGACAATAAACCATAGATATTATATACTTACTAATACGTGTAAACAGTATGTACAGAGAGCACCCAATAAAAATGTTGATATAAAACCGCTTACATAGCCGGCTTTATGGAAAGCTTGGGGCATTGCTAATATACCAGTTCCAAGACTTCCTTTCAAAAGATGGACCAATGTATCAAAATTTCTGAAAGTAGGTAAATATGTGTATGCATGATTTTCCTGAAAATGAACTCAAAAACTTACGTAGTAGGATTTGGTACATTTCGATGTAAGTGTGGGTCATAGTCATCCTCAGCATTTTCTGCGCTTGTCACACTAAAACAGTATTATTTTAACAATTAAAACCTGTATACCTATTTTTAAATTTTTACAAAATTATTTTAGCATAAAGCAACTAGGTGGCAATTAAAAGTTAAAAATTAGCTAGATTTTGTTAGTATCCCCAGGAAATTTTTAAATATAAAATCGTGTAATATTACGTAAAAGTTTTTCCTGTTGAATTACTTTTATTGCTTATTTTTTGTAGTGCAGTATTCAAAACTTGTGCGCATGCGTCAGGCATGTTACCAGATCTACTTTTACTACTATACATTGTATTTTCATTCTGAATAGTTTTGGTATCGTTAGTAACTTGCCTTTTTGCTGGACTATTCAAGTTTGTTAACTGAATATTTTCAGAATTCTTAGCGTCAGCCATCATGAATGTTCTTTAACAGCGAATCTAGAAATAGTAAATTAAACAATTAATAGTAAAAACAAATCCACAGTATACTAAATTTTTATTAAAATTCTATTTCGGTTTTTCATATCATTTGAATTTGTAACTCTCTATATCACAAATTTAAATCATTTAATAATTAATCTGAGTTTAATACGGTATTTGACAGTTCTTTAAAAAATGTTTTAAATTGTCGGTATGCATCTAATATAACAAAAAAATTATTTTTAGGGAAGATTTATTGATAATTCGCAAAAAAAGCTTTTTTATATATGAATTTAAAATTTCCCTCTAAAACAAACACATCTCTCTTTGATCACCTTTCTATTACGTCACGTGCCAGTATTGTCAAAAAGTATTACATATATTCACTATTTTACATTCGTAAATCAAAATTATCATTTTATCACCCTCTCTATCTACAATTTTCATTCAAAAAGGGAAAGAAATATATTTTCATTTCTGTCTACTCAAAGTATATTATTAAACGAACCAATGTTGAATATATTGAATTGACAGATGAAAATTTATTACTTTTTGATTGGTCTATAAACTTTAAATGGTCCTTGCCCAATATAAAAAAGAATGAAAATAAAATTAAAAAAAAAAAGTATTCTAAATAATTTAACGTTTATTTTGAATTTTAAAACTAATGAAAATGGTCGTTTACGTGTTTGTATCTCAGGGCAGACTAATTTGATAAAAATAAATCACGTGAAGATTCAAATAATTATACTTCATTAAATGTTTTTTATCAAACGGCGCCGAAGAAAATTTCCATATAATTGTACAATATATTAATTGATTTATATTTTATTCAGATTTTTTCTTAAATAAATTATGTACATGATTTAAATTACTCCAATAATTGTTAGAATTTATCCTTGATTACAAATTAATGTTGTTAAATTTGTTTTATCTAATAAACACATGTTATAAATATGTGTATAACACAGTTCATTGTATGTAATTCACATTCAATAACGTTGTACTAAATTATTACTATCCGCTGATAACTAATATTACATACATATTTAATTTCATTCATTATAAAACCATGTTATCAATTAAAAGGCTCCCATTTCCCATACAATTATGGCAGTTACGTTAGCAAGAGAAATTTAAAATAAACAAAGAAAAAGAATACAAAAATTTAAAACGTATTCGATTTCAGTACAGTCGTTCGTTTGACCATACTGTGCTGCCGTCTTAAGCCAAAAGAGTATATTAATGGCTTTCTAACATAACCTCGTATCACACAATCAAAAAATGACAACTTTTCAGGAAACGCAAACTACTATCAAAAATCGTTATGTTTATCAATTTTTAATCATTTTCATAAGATACAAAGTTGCAATTTGGTTTTATGTATTAAATATTTAGGAAGTGGCAGGTCGCGCCATTTTTCTTCCGTTATTTAAAAATTGCTTGGTTTGCAGCTCGGTTTTGTTTGTGTTTCAGGTTTTATTTTTAGGCTATTTTACGACTGTAATTATTAAAATTACATTTTTAGAACTTCTATTAATTTTAAAACTGATTATTTGTATTCTAACCTACAATCACAGAACAAAATTTAATGATAAAATCACTCACTGCAATGTTGTTCAGTAAGTTTTGATGATAACATTTTGCTGATATAAATTAAAAAAAAAATATCTTATTTCCGTCATACGATTTTGCATTTTTCTTTATTCATAATTTCAAAAGTTACCGATTATAAGTAATTTTTTTTTTTTGAAGTAAATATCGACCGGATATTTACTTAAAAGAAAATGCGATAAGCAAAAACGATTTATACGATAAACAAAAAATCGATAAAAATCTCTTACGAGGTTGCGTCAGAAAGCTATCACTTGTAAATAATTTGAAATTTTAAAAAAACTGTGTTTTATTTTGTATTGATTAGTTTAAAGGGTCAGAGATCAGAAATTTTCATTAAAAAATATATTTTTTAAATAACTTTAAAAAAAAATAATAATAATAAATAAATCTTAAAACCAAATAAGACATAAACATTTTTTTTAAAAAGCAGATTAAAGTATTTGTATTAATTAAAATATTTGGCTTCTTCAAATTATTTTTATATTAATTGCTGAGCAAACGTAAGGTGAGTAAATATCAATTTTCTGTCAAAAAATAATTTATAAAAATCAATCCAAAAACAAAATTTACAAAACTTTTTCCTAAAATAGTTTCAAATGAACCGACGCCCTTTTGACTTAAGTCGACCAGATCTATGTAAATATTGTGTATCATGATTACGTAATTTATGTGCATATAAACGTTCGAATTAAGTGACTTTTAAATTGCTTCAAACGTTCAATTGATACAAATTAATGCATTTTGTTGCATTTTAATTGTATTGTTATTAGAATTTTTTGACCCTAACATAACTTCTAATGATTATTTTCAATCAGACATAATTATTTTTCATTGATTTGTTTTTATTCTATATATAATTTTTTTTTCAAATGTAGGTGAATTATTAATAATTTTCAATTGTATTTGAATTACATTTTTGAAACCGTATTACATTTAAATTTGGCGCCATTAATTTGAAATTTCGAACAATGCACATTTAGGTATACAATAATAAAAATATTATGTACAATTTTTGATAATTGTACTTCCAGGAAGTAATTTGATATAAAAAGTTATTTTTGTTAGTTTTTAGTACAGTATCCTTGAAAAGTATATAAATTTTTAACAATTATTCTAAATTTTAAATAAACTATTCAAAACAATTTGAACATGTTTGAAATATTACCGGTAAATATGAATATGTAATATTAAAAATAAAATAAAAAAATTACCTTAAATGATCCACTAAAATATTAGTCGCAATGTATTCCACGTTTATTTAATCGTTTTTTAATTATTTTAAAAGCACAATTCAACAAAAACAATCTTGTTAAATATTCATAAAATATTTTTGATCTCCCTCATTTAAATCGTCTCACATCTTCCACGTTAAAAACATGATTGAGCTTAGGATGATTGACTCTGTACTTAATTTAGATGTATATAAATAAATTTAACAACAATCAGTGGCGGCTAAATGATTTAATCATGTGGAGCAGTAATATTATGAAATGATTGGTTTATCTTCGATGGTCTGATATCTATCTGATAATTGCAGGGTTTGCATCGTTCATTGTGTTTGTTGGGTTCAACGTTCAATAATTGGAGTAACTGTAAATTCGGTTTTGCAATGGTACTTTTCAATCAACCCTAATTAATTGGAGAGAAGCCCAAAAGCAGTCGTCGCAGTCGTAGTGGGTCTTTAGTTTAATAAGACGACAGAATGTGATAGTTAAATTGTGTTGCAAATATATTTTTTTAACGATGTTATTATTCATTTCAAAATATTCTAAAAATAATGCGTCTCAAAATTTGATTTATTATATTGTAATGACGTGTTTATTTTTAAATTTTTTGACATTAGAAAACAAGAAATCAATACATGATTTCTACAAAATATGTGTTAAGTGCTTAAAATTTGAATTTCATTTCCAACCTAAAAATAAATCAGACATACTCTTTAATGTGATATTTTGGTGAAATACTTTAAAATTTTATTTTTTTAATTTACAGTATTAAATTTTATGGCCGCCATATTGTTTTCGGTGACGTCATATAATCTATAATCTAACTTTGCGCATCGTATCAGACTTGTATCGACATCAAGATTGCCAATTTTTTTGAAAAGACAATATTAGAAAACTATAAAAACTTCAATAAAAAAAACCCTAATACCACAGTATTTTTAAAATATAAATTTAAAAAATTAAATCTACTGAAATTTTTATAAAGACCTTTTCTGTTTGTTTGGGATATATGCCAATCCGTCTGGTTCCTTAAGGAAAATTGCAAAAAATTATATTTCCTAAATATCTTGAAAAATATGAAATTTTTTGCTTAATATAAAAAAGTTTTAATTACTTTTTAGGCTTTAGTAGGCAAGACCATAGAATCTTAATAGTCTGTTTGTCGCTAGTTTAAAATAACGGACAATCGCGTCATATAATTAATTTTTTTTTTTTGACAAAAAATTTGTTACTTCATTATTCATATTCATAGTATATACGGTATATACATTATAATCACCTCACTATATCTAATTAAAACATAACAAAAAAATTGTTTATTAAAATAATATAAAATTTAATTGGCAAATGTACAAAATAATTGTAAATAAATATTAAAAAATAATTTTATTTATCTAGTTTTCAACACAAAATTTTATCAGCACACTGTTCTTTGCTTTTTTTATATAAATTTTGATAGTAGTTTAAAATATTAAAAATTCTATGAAGGCCATATTGTTTCTTTGTCAGATAGTCTTCAACCAGTTCTTCACCCGTATTCTTAATTATCAGAATCGACATATTTGTGTACAAATTGTGACGTCATGTTGAAGTAATGGCACGTTTTTAGTCGTTTGAAATGTTATTAAAAAATTAACGATTTTCAAAATAAAGTTCTTAAAGAATTACTTAATATATAATAAATTTTGAAGACAGTCAGTAAAACTGAAAGTGTTACTTGTCGTAATTTGATACGACTATGATGGTTTTGATTTCGAGACACCTCCTACAGAGTGATAATTTAATATAATATGCTTATATGGGGACTTTTTAAATACATTATGTAGATTAAAATAATATGTCTTGCAAATGCATTAACGCCATACGCGAATTTAATGTGGGTTTTGAGATAACATTCATTTAGTCTGGTTAAATTATAATGAGGCGACATTCTGTGATGTATTTGCAAACTGATTCGGCTATTAGTTGCAAAAAAGCTTTAAGAATGAATATCTCTTGATAAAAGCGTAAAAATAAAAATTAATAAATTTAACTATACCTATATAAGAAATATTTGCACTAATGAAAATAATTATATCGAATGCGACTATGTCGAACACCTAATTTTTTTATTGTGTATGCAAAGTGGAGTTAAGCGTCTCCCATTTATGTTTAATTATTTTGAGTTCAAAAGCCACTATTATTTAATTATTTTATGTATACAAAGTTTCAGAAAAAAACAACATATTTATTATAATGGGGTATTTGAGTAATTTCGGAAAACTATTTTAAAATATATAGGGTAAGAGACCCGATGACCGAACACTATTTTTAGCTGTATCATTAAAGTAGCTTAAAAAAATTAAAAAATAAACAAAACACCCATTTTTTTTTCTTAATAAGCATGAAACCAAGTTTTCTTAATCCAATGAATATGTTTTTAAGAAAATATAATCCAAAAATTTTGATTTATTAATGTTTTTGTTTTATAATTTGTTGACGTCTATGAAAAAACGGATAGAATATATTAGCCTCCTTTAAAAAATCAACACACTGACCCGTAAGAAAGAACACGCATTTAACGTACATGACATAGAATACATATTTTTTTTGTACATCTTTTGCTATCGAATATTTAAACCATTATCTTCCAGCCACTTTGACACTCTATCCACTACAAGGTGTCACTTTGTGTCATAGAGTACCACAGAGTGACATCTTGTGAAACATAGAACGTTAAAGAAACAATGACAGAAGGGTTTAAATATTCGATAAAATAAACCACTAAGATACTGTATTTCGTTTCACCATCTACTGATGTTTTAAAAAAGATTGTGTACATTCTAACTTATCCAAACAGTTAAATTAAGTATATATTTAATGTATTTAATGTACACACGTGCACAGTTTATGTCGTTTCAGATTTAATACATATGTTTGACGTTTTTATTTGATAATATGTAAATAACAATTTCGAAGTTTTAATTCAATATTAATTATTTTTCAATTGATTTTACGTTCTGAAATAAATAAAATATTAAAGTGAAATTATAAAAACGGTTAGCTAAGTGTTTTAAACCCAAAAATTAATTAAAAATGTTTATAAAATAGGTATGTAATATATAATTCTCAAAATGGGGTACCCAACCTTAAAACTCGGATCCCAAGAAGAAACACTTCTACAAATAATATTTAACGCATATAAAATATAATTTAGCTATCCTAATCTCTTAAGTGGACTAATAACAATTATTTGTATACTTTTATTATGCTAATAACTTTAAAAATTCGGTGAAAAATGTTACAATTTATAACCCATGTGTTTTGAATAATGATCATCCATCATATTAAAAATTCACGAATTCAACAAAAATTGTTCGATATATATATATATATATATATATATATATATATATATATATATATATATATGTATTTCTTAAATTAAGTGAGGAGATATTAAATGTGAGGTGAATTTAAATTGAAAAATAATCATTCTATTAATAATAATTTTTTTATCAGAGGTTTCTTTTAGAAATAACTGTTCGGACTTATAACCCCGTTCGACAATCGGGTCTTTCACCCTACATATTTTTACATTATGCATGTATATATTTTTTATTTTAAAAATAATGCCGAAAATCGTTAGAAAAAATTAATTTTATATTTGTTCTCAAATATGCGCGAAAACGTTCATTAGCTGTCAGTTACGTAACATTCTCTAAATAGCAATATGTGTTCTGTAACAAAGAGAAAAACTCTTTATTTCTATTATAACTAGGAAAAGAATTAATGTTTGACAGTGGGGTGATAGTGTTGAAGTATAAGAGAACGTGACGTTACTTTTTTAACTACTTTTAATTACCTTTTTTAATTACTTTTTCAATTAATTATTTTGAATTAAATAGTAAGAGCTAAAATGAATTTGCATAATAAACTGTTGTTTTTGTTATAAATTTTCATTAAAAATTATTCTATGTTTCCTTGATACTGCCAAATATCCCATTGTAAAAATTATGTTTAACCAAATCTTTGTTTTTATACATTTACATAAATCATATTATGATATCGGTTAAGGATATCCACTACAACACGTCTGACCAGAAAAATATAGATTTGAACCATATTCAGTAAAATTATTCTAACACCAAAAACAATTCTGTACATTTTTATTGTTTGTTACAACTGTCTCATTTTTCATGAAACAAACTATACGTACATTCATAAATTCGTACATAATAAATAATATTAAAACAGTCTTTAGAGAATAAAAAACTTGATGTTTTTAATTATTTGGAAATTATTGGTCAAGTGGCTGAAGACTGGCCGCAGGTCGAAGATTCGAATCTCACAGTCCATTAACCTCACGAAGGTTTTTCTACAGCTTCCCTTCACAGTCTCGGATAAGTGCTGATATAGTTCTCTTGTAAAATTGTACAAAGTATCAAAAATAATAATGTGAGTGATTTTAATAACAAACGTTAAATCGCATTAATATTATTAGCTTTGTTCCTTTTCCAAAATGATGAATGGTTCAAATAATAATGAATTTGTCAAATACGCATGATCGAATTGAATTATTACTTGAACTAATTATTCTGAATTTTTAAAAAGGAACGCAATAAATTCTAAAAATATTCTATAGAGGGCATAGAAATGTAACACTACCATTATAGAGAAAAGCAACAAAAATCCATTGATATAAGAATGTGTATGTACCATACACTAGATGGAGTACACATTATCTTTTTTTAAGCAAATCGCCACATTGGTTAACACCACGTTAACACGTTTCATAACCTATAAAGGGTTAGTGGTAATAAATATTTTTTAATTTGTATACGATTATTGTTATAATTTGAGACAATTTATTAATAAATATTCTAACAATATTTATAACAACAAATATAACATCAGTAAAAAATATAGAAAAATTTTTAATTAAACCTTGTTTAAGCGCCATATTGGTAAACACTTTAACCCTTTTTTTGGCTTCATTTTCATATACCACGCTAACGACGCTAACCGTAGATATCGTAAATATGATAGAGATCGTAGATATTATTCTTCATTAACTTTTTTTTTTGATGATTTTTTCAAAACTGTACACAAACTGAAATTCTAGTTCAAATTCTTGACAGAAATCCCGGACTGTTTGAACTGTTTTGAACTCAGTTCAAATTCAAATTCATAGTAAAAGGAACATTGAACTATCGGTACAAGTATAATATATTTTTTTAAAAGGAACGCATTATTTTCAACGTTTCCAACTGCGCATGATTTTTACTGATTTGAACTAAAAATCCGTGAAAAAGGAACAAAACTATTATTAATTATGCCAAATTTTAAATATTTACATTCATATCAACTCTACAAGTTTTTAATACTCTAACAATCACATTGTAAAGTTGTATAATAATAGGTTTTTTTTTTATCATTGTATTGTTACATATTTCACAATTAAAACATTTCGAAGAGTATCATCATTTCATCAATTAGAAAGAGAAATATGTCACTTGTAACCACTTATAACAATAATGTGATAACACGTCATAGGCACACACAGTACACACCTACAATACTGCTATCTATTGTATGGTTACATGTATTATAAAATGGAACACTTATAAAATTTTAACAATGAAAACTATTGTTGTCTGATCTCATACAAATAAAAATAATTACTAACATTAAAATGATTAAAAGTATATAAAATTTATAACTATAGTTCTCAACGATTTAAATTAGTCCACAAAAATTGATTAAAAAACAACCTTTTTTAACCGACTTCAAAAACGAGGAGGTTCTCAATTCAACCCGTATGTATTTTTTTTTTATGTATGTACACCGATTTCTCCCACATTTTTAGGCCAATTTACGCCATTCTTTTTTTGGTTAGTAGATAAAGCTCCCCAAGTGGTCCCATAAAAATTTTATTAACACTGGTTGCGTAATTTTTTAACCATCTTCGATAATATGAATAATTATGGCAATTTTAAAATTTCTATATACAAAATTATTTACTTTAAAAACTATAGTAACATATTTTTAAATTTAAAAGAATTAAATATTGCAATGGTAAAAGGTATGAAATTTATTTTTTGCACGATCGTGTATTTTCATGCATTTACCGAGGCTGTTGACAATGCTGGTAAGTTACATTTCCCGAGCGTTTGTTTATATCCATGGAAACCAAAAAATAACAGTGCGGTAAGTGAAATAGATGCGTGGTAAGTAAATAGGAGTGTGGTAAGTTAAATTAGCTCAAAAATGATTGTATTTATTTATTTATATTGAAATTAAAAGTACAATTTGAACAATTAGGAAAATAAATCCATTAATAATATGAAAATTTTCACTAGTTTGCACATTATTATTATTATTATTGGCATCAGTCTTCTTATTTTATTGACATTTCAAAAGGTCGTTCAATCATTAAGATTTTCTGTGGCTTTCATAATCTTCCTTTCATTTTACGAGAATAAATTTGCAGTCAAAAATAAAATGCTTCATCAATTTCATTATTCTCACTAATAATATAGTTTAACAAACTATTTTCCTCAATTTTTTTAATAGAAAATTCAAAAAAAATATTCACGCCAGTGAAATATTGACACTTAATTTTTTATTTACAAATATAGTTGTCAATTGTCACTACAAAAATTCATATTAGTTGTTATGAATATTTATAATATTTATTCATGGCATTCTATGTCATAACATAGAAATATAAATTTTATCTATATTATCTGAATTTTATTTTTTATTTAACACATTTTTAATCTTTAATTATTTTAAATCGATCGTGCAAAAAATATTATACAATACACGATGCGTTAAGTGCATTTACTGATCTCGAAAATTGCAAAAACTCGACCCTGCGGGTCTCGTTTTCGCAACATTTTCTCGATCAGTAAAAGCAACTTACCGAACTTATATTGTAAAATACTATTTTGCACGATCGTGTATTTTCATGCATTTACCGATGCTGTTGACAATGCTGGTAAGTTACATTTCCCGAACGTTTGTTTATATCCATAGAAACCAAAAAATAACAGTGCGGTAAGTGAAATAGATGCGTGGTAAGTTAATAGGAGTGTGGTAAGTGAAATTAGCTCAAAATGATTGTAATTATTTTATTTATATTGAAATTAAAAGTACAATTTGAACAATTAGGAAAATAAATCGATTAATATGAAAATTTTCACTAGTTTGCACATTATTATTATTATTATTATTGGCATTTTTAGTCTTCATATTTTATTGACATTTCAAAAGGTCGTTCAGTCATTAAAATTTTCTGTGGTTTCATAATCTTCTTTTCATTTTACGAGAGTAAATTTGCAGTCAAAAATAAAATGCTTTCATCAATTTCATTATTCTCACTAATATTATAGTTTAACAAACTATTTTCCTCAATTTTTTTAATAAAAAATTCAAAAAAAATATTCACGCCGCGCCGATGAAATATTGACACTTAATTTTTTATTTACAAATATATGTATAGTTGTCAGTTGTCACTACAAAGATTCGTATTATTGCTATAAATATTTATAATATTTATTCATGGCATTCTATGTCATAACATAGAAATATAAATTGCATCTATATTATCCGAATTTTATTTTTTATTTAATATATTTTTATTCATTAATTATTTTAAATCGATCGTGCAAAAAATATTATACAATACACGATGCGTTAAGTGCCTTTACTGATCTCGAAAATTGCAAAAACTCGACCCTGCGGGTCTCGTTTTCGCAACATTTTCTCGATCAGTAAAAGCAACTTACCGAACTTATATTGTAAAATACTATTACACTAAATGGTATGAAATAAAACATTTTTTAAAGAACCGACTTCAAAACGTAAAAAATAATGTATTAGCACGTATTTTGAAGTCAGGCGTAGTATTACAAAAAATGTAGATCCACGAGAATTCATTGATTTTACAAGCAGATTCGATCGCATTTTTTACGCGATACTACGCCTGACTTCAAAATACGGGCTAATACATTATTTTTTACTTTTTGAAGTCGGTTTTTTAAAAAATGTTTTATTTACTAACTGGAATTAAGAAAAATACAGTTAAGGATATCGAAAAGTGAACAAAAAGTGGAACGTTTTATTTGATACTGACATCATCACACATTTTCCGTAAAATTTGACCGTTAACGATAGATTTTGAATGTATCAATTTACTACATTATTAGTTCACGTTTGCCCAAGTATTCTGAATGCTGTTCAAATTATTTTTGACATTACTGTGCTGTGTCATATTATGTGTAATTTTAATTATTAAATAATAAGGGGAATACCAAAAAAGGTATAATTACTATATTTTATATTATCAGTTAGTTAATAAAATGATGCTTTGGCTGTATAGATATGTGAGTCGACGAGTTTCAAAACCATCTAATTAACACAACTAAAAATGTTCAGGAAACACAAAAAACTGTTTTCTCACTTATAATAATGATTTTGATATGGTTTTTACTATTAAATTTTTAGGAAAAATCATAGAGTTCTTATAAAGAAATAACAACGATACCACTCTTCAATAATTAGTAAATAACGATTAAAAATTATAATTAATTACTATTGCAGTAGTTTGCTTTTATTAGATAGTTTTGAAACGGTTGATTTTGTAATTAGCTACTTTTGCAGCAGTAACACTAACAATTAGATACTTTTGCAGCAGTAACATTAACAATTAGACACTTTTGCAACAGTTTATTATTCTTTCAATAGGTTTTAAATAAAACAACATTGGCAGAAATCTATCTATTTACATCTTACAACGTCGTTTTTATTATAACTTATGAAAACTAAGATATTTTTTTATAATTTAGTAGAATATTCTCCTATAAAACAAGTCTCTTTACTGTAATTTAACAGTAAAACTCGAATCAGAATCACGATGTTTCACACAATTTTATTCTGCACACATTCGCAGCTTGTTATATTTGGCAATTCCACAAGTTTTCTTGTATTTTTTTTCTAGTTATTTCAATAGTAAATATTTTCTTAGAGAGAGTAATAAAATTATCACATACAATTATTTGATCCTCTGCAGGTTCTGCAGTGCCACATATTGACCACCTAACTATAGCTACTTTTGTTCCAGGTTTTTCCAATGACGCCATTTTTGTATAAGTAATTAGATAGTTTTGCAACTGGTTTGTGTTGCTTGCAACTCCATGTTTTTCAATTGTAAAATATTGCAATTAGTTACTTTTGAAACAGTTTCGTATTTTTGTCATTAAAATTAAAGGGGAAAAAGCTGACTTTGCACCGTCTAATTGGTATTTTTTGGTGCAGTTTATCCTCCTGAATAATAAACCGTATATAACGTATATAACTCAATTTTGAAAAAATCGTCAATTAGATGGTTTTGAAACTCAGTGACTCATGTATCGTTCTACTGCTTAGATAATTACACTGACAATGAGAAAAAGTAATTTCGGCATTTTGATAATTAAAACATAAAAAAAATAGTTATTATTACAAATAATATGTGTGTATAATACATCTCATGATGAAAAGAGAGCCATACACGTTAGTATTGTGTACACGATTATTCGACTAAAGTTGTTTTTTATACAAAATTATGTAGTCATTCGTTTATTAAATTTTTAGGCAAATTTACGAATAGAGTAACCTATGTAACTCTTTCGAAAACAATGTTTTCTTTTGAATTTAATTATTAAAATTATTTTTTTTTTTTTTTGTAAAAAAAAGATATATGTTAATGAGATAAACGTGAAAAATCGTACAAGCGTATAATTTTAGTCGAGGATAGAATAGTCAACTAAAAAATGACTAAATGTAAAACAAATTAGTCGACTAAATTGATTAATCGATTAACAATCCGACATCACTAATATACATTAGTGATGTCGAATGATTAATCGAGTAATCGGTTTAGTCGACTAATTTTGTTTACATTTAGTCATTTTTAGTTGACTATTCTATCCTCGACTAAATGACTAAGATAATTAATTTTTTTTAAATGACTAAAAACGACTAGCTTAACAATTTTTCTGTGTTATTTATTGGATTTCAAAAAATGAAAACTAAAAAATTCACTTTTGTATGATTAACACATTGCCATGTCTTATATCTTTCTTTTCCTTAAAAGAAAAATACTAAAAGTCAATATTCAAATTCAAAAGAAAACCTCGTTTTTGAAAGGTAGTTACATAGGTTACCCTATTTATGAATTCAGCTAAAAATTTAGTCGATTAGTCGACTATTCTATGCTCCATATTTTCGATTAATAACTAATTTTGTCTGAAAAACTATTTTAGTCGATTAATCGACTAACTGCTTCTTAGCTCGACATTAGTGATGTCGAATGATTAATCGATTAATCGGTTTAGTCGACTAATTTTGTTTACATTTAGTCATTTTTTAGCCGACTATTTTACCTTCGACTAAATGACTAAAATGATTAATTTTTTTTTAAACGACTAATTTAATATTTTTTTGTATTGCTTTTTTTAAACGACTAATATAAGATTTTTTTGCATTGTTTTTCGTAGTCATTTTTTAGTCGACCATTTTACCTTCGACTAAATGACTAAAATGATTAATTTTTTTTTAAACGACTAATTAACTCAGTAATTAAATTTAAAAGAAAACCTGGATTTTGATAGTTATATTGGTTGCTCTATTCATGAATTTGATTAAATATTTAGTCGATTAGTCGACTATTCTATACTCGATATTTTCGACTAATGATTAAATTTGTCTGAAAAACAATTTTAGTCGATTAATCGACTAACTACTCTTTGGCTCGACATCACTACTCGACATCACTAACATACATACGGATACTAGTGATGTCAGATGATTAATCGATTAATCGGTCGGTATTCTTTTATTTTTTATAGGTGTGTTAGTAATTTAGAAAGTCTGGAAGGTCTAACGGTATTTAATAAATCAAAAGTATTATTTTTCTTAAATGCAAACAAATTTCAAAAATTTCAAAAACCCATATGTCTTTTGTTATGTTGTTATTTTTGGCAAAAGCACATGTTTGCTCTACATATGTATTACATATGTACGTACAGACAAGAATTTCATAATAATATAAATATTTTATTTTAAACGGAATATCTATAAGTTATCTACAATTTTTTTGACACAAAATCAAAGAAAGTGCCATAAATATCTTATTATATGATTAACAATACTATTATACAGGTGATTTTTTTATTTCTTAATAATTTTTAATACGTTCCCGGTCAATATCTATAATGATACGACGCCTAACTGGCACACTATTTTGACAACTAATACACTTTACTTTCACATGTTACAAATACAACCAAAAAAAAAAATGAATATTAAAACAAATTTATGTTGACGTTTGTTTTCAAAGTGTGACGTCAGTACACTGACCTGTCTTTCGCGCCAATTTTTCCATTTCAATTTAAACAATTTTTATGTCACCGAAGGATGACATATTAATCTCGTTGTGTGATTATAGTGGGGGGAAATAATTATAGAGTTGTACATGCATATATTGAATAAACGCAAGAGGGCTGTATTCTCACCGTATTTAAAAAATGAGCCAAAAAAAAATGAGCCAAAAAATCACAAATTAACACTTTCACTGAGGTGACATTACTTAGTGCGTGTCAAAAGCACGCACTTGACGAATTTTTTTTTGATGATTTTTACAAAATTTATCAAAAATAAAAGTTTTTTTTTTTTTTAATTTTAGTCAAGTACTGTATTACTAGATGGCCTTACGTCTTATGCCTACGCTTTATGTGTTTTATGTTAGTAGAATTAAAAGTACCTAAATGAAAATTTGCTTTTACGCAAGGCCGAATTTACCCTAAGTGCCACCCGAGGTAGTGTGAAAAATGCCGCCCATGACAAAAATTTTAAAAAAATTTCATATGTATTTTTCCACTTTTTTACCTTTTCCTATCAAAAAATAAATCAAATAAATCATCAAAAAATAAGTGACGAGCAAAAAAAAAAAATAAAAACAGATCCCATTTCTTATTTTCCTATCAGAAAATAAGTAAAGAGCAAAAAAAATAGCTCTCATTTCTTATTTTCCTATTAGAAAAAAAAAATTATCACGTGTGTTCCAAATTTTGCCGCCCTGGGTCAGTGCCCCGCGTGCCCCTAGTATAAATGCGGCCCAGCTTTTACGACAATATTAACGCTCCTTTCACATTATACGGTTTTTGTCGTACGGCAAAAAACCGTACGGTCACATTTTTTTAGTGGAGTGAAGAAGAACATTGGACCTTTCACATTACACGGTCACGGCAAAACGCCGTTGCCGTGCCGTGTAGCAGCCGTCGCCTGCCACTGCACTTGACGGTTGCCGTACGGCGTTTTTAACTCAGTAGTGTATGTAATTAAATTGATGCTTTCACATTTGACGGTTTTTTAACGTACGCCAGTAACATTATTTTGTTGAATTTTATGTTAATTATTAATTTTATTTGTGAAATGGATGAAACTAATGTTGAATGTGGTAACAAGCATTTTAATAGATTGTATGTAATTTCCAAATTGTGTGTTTTTACGTTAAGTTCGCCAAAAAATTAATCAAAGGAGCTTGTAAACGTCCGAAAATAGTTAAAAAATTTATTTTCGTCATTTTTCAGGTCTTCAACGAGTGTGGTAATAAATAATCCTACTTTATATTTCCTCTGATTTATAGAATTAACTTTAATTACACTTGTTGCTTGTATGATGTTGCAAATCAAATGAAGATATTCAGTTTAACACGGCAAAAAACCGTGCAATGCGAAAGCAACTACAAAACGGCAAAAAGTCGTACGGTTTTTTACCGTACGGCGAAAACCGTACAATGTGAAAGGAGCGTAAGTGTATATTTAATTATTTTTACGTGCAAAAAATCGTAATTTAAATTATAACGTATCTATTCTTTCTATTTTGGATCAAATTAAAATTTTGTTTATTGTGTTTGGAATATGAATCTGTTCTGCAAAACAGAGAAGGAAATATGGTGTTCATCCAGGTGTTCATATTCCAAACAAAATAAAAAGCTATATGTAGGTATATATATATATATATATATATATATATATATATATATATATATATATATATATATATATATATATATGTATATATATATATATATATATATATATATATATATATATATATATACATATATATATATATATATATGTATGTATATATATATATATATATATATATGTATGTATGTATATATATATATATATGTATATATATATATATATATATATATATATATATATATATATATATATATATATATATATAGATATAGATACCTATGAACACCATATTTCCTTCTCTGTTTTGCAAAACAGATTCATATTCCAAACACAATAAACAAAATATAGTATCACTAGCTTAAATCTGAATTTTCAGGTGTAGGTAATAGTCGAAACTTGACATTTTGATAGCAACATCAAAAAAAAAATCAACCCAAAGTTACTAAAGTCCCATCAACATATCTATAATAAACGGTTTGAGGAAGTTTCAATTTCAAAAATTTAAAAAACATCTTTGTGACATCATTAAATACATTTAACCGTTTTCTGACTCTAGCATTTGAGATTTCGTGTTTAAGTCCTCTAATCGATTCTGTTCATTTTTGATCAAATTAAAACTGTAGGATAAACTAAAACCGAGTTTCGGAGTATACGTCATATTTCTAGACAAAATTGGGTCATATATTATTAGCAAAAATGGATCTGTTCATTCATTTTTGATAAAATTAAATACTGTGTGAGTTTTTCGAGAGTTGTCATTTTTATTACAGCCAAACCGTTGATTTAATCGAAAAATTGTTCAAATAAGAGTTGTAGATATGGACGGGGGCAACCGATTGCTATAGTTAGGAGCTTTATAGCTCTTATGGTTTTCGAGCTATGATACAAACTTATAGATTTTTAAATGGGACTATATATTAATTTTTCGATAAAACTGATCTAATGCATTAATTAACAACATAAATGAGCAAAAAAATTTTTTACCCGAATTTAATTTTTTAATTTTTGTTTAATTTATCAGTTAGGCGGTAAAAATATGCATATGTACTTGAGGCTACTTCAACCGATAGTGTTTTTCTTGGTTATATTTCCATTACATCCAAGAAAAGAACCTTTTCCAGTACCATTTCTATCATAAAAATTTGGTTGTAATAGAAATGGCAACTCTCAAAAAACTCACATGGTATATTAAAAATCACCTTTATAGTGTTATTCCTACAAAATTTAACGACAAATAGTGTCAAATATTTGACCTTTGTGTCATCAATCATTGCAAAAATGAACTTGTAATCTTTCATAATAATTGGACAAAATAATAAAACAATACAGATCGTCTATAAATATAACTCACACAATTGATACACGTGGGCGAGGTTTTACTGCGCATACTTCACGCACAATGTGATGAGGGTGGCTTAAAAATTTAAAATTGTTGGTAAAGATTTCATTCACAAAACTGTACCCTTATGACAGACAAGAAAGGGAATATATGTCTGCAAGGGGACAAACTAGATTGGCTTTGCCTCTGTTCCACTTGTAATGAGTTTGTGACGTAGTCTGTTTGTGTACATACACACTGTTTGCAGTGTATTTGGTTTTTTGTAGTAGTATGTGTATACACATATACAATCACATCACACGTATTACCAGAGAGAGCTGTTCAACGTGCTCAACTAACAATGGGTGTATTGTTAATATAATGGTGTGTTGACTCGACGACGACTACTGACGGACTAATGCCTTAAGCTGTGACTGACTAACAAATGACTCCAAGCGAATTTCACTTTTTTTATGTTAGTTGGCTTCTAGTGTTCTATGTATGTCTGGAAAACATTTTGTCTCAATCGCCTGTATTGTTCGTTTGGGTTGTATGTACCTATTTACATACATATTTTAAAATAAAACTATTCCGCGTAAAATACATAAATACTAGGGATGTTATGAATATCCGTAACCGTAACCAAAACTACCGGATATCCGAAATAATTAATTATCCGTAACCGAAACCGCATTTGAAAATAAAAGTTTCGGATGTATTTCGGATAAAAACAGACAACTGTCGTTGGAACATTGAGTTTAAATCGAAGAAAATATTTTCTGCGTATGTTTCTTTTGATAGATTTTCGTTGATTCGTCTTTGGCGTTCATTTTTTTGGTACAATTTTCCCCTATTTTTTTTAAAATGTTTGCACTAAAAGCAATTATCCGTAACCGTAACCGTATCCGAAACATTATCCGATATTATTATATATCCGTAACCGAAACCGAAACCGAAAAAAATGTTTTTAAATATCCGTATCCGTATCCGAAATTTCATATATCCGTAACATCCCTAATAAATATCTAGAATATTTTCAGAATTATTTACACAGGGAATTGTATGAACTACGCATATTTTTTTATTTTATTTAAGTTTGAGTGAAAATTTGTGAAGTTTATAAATTTATGAAAATTTGTTTATTAAGTGCCTACACTGGATAGAATACATTATTTGTGTCTTGATTCGTTTTTAATATCAGAATTTTATAGCTGGCCTGATCAAATAGATAATTAATTAAACTCATTTAATTACGTTATTTTCCTCTCCAATTAGTAAACAAATAAAAATATTCTTAATTTCCTCTTATTTAATAAATGTTAGCAAATTTAAATGATTTTAAATACCTACCCTGATTTCGATCACGAGTCATAAATTTATGATATTTTTTATAAAATTTTAAAAACATTATTTCCTTAAACACTCTTTCAATATTTACAGTTAAAACGGTTGAAACTTTATTAGAATTTCAAATGGGAGAGTGGTTTAATCTTCCTCGTGTTCGATTTATGGTATAAAAAATTCCAGTGTATTTGCGCATGTGCATTATTAAACTGCGCGAACATATTAGCAAAAATTTAGATATATAACGTCTACAAGTTTCCAAATATGGTACTAAACGTCAAATAATTTTAATTTTTGTTTGCGCGGTTTAATAGTGCACATGCGCGAGAATTTTTTATACCACGAATCGAACACGGCCCTTTAGACATCTGGTGATGAATTAAAAAACTAGTGCAAGTGGGTAATGTTGACAGCTAAAGAAATAATATAGCAATTTCCAATTATATTTTTATTTGAAAGCAATAAATTATTATGAAGAAATAAGAATGATGCCTAAAAAATACATATTAAGTCAATCTGTATTTTGCAAACTAAACGGCATAAATTTTATGAGCTGTCAAACGCAACTTCCCTAAAAACGTAACTTTGGTTTAGTTAGTGTCTTAAGCCAAAAAAGCAGCCGAATATTCGATTTTTTTTTTAAATTAAACATGGCCTCTGTTTAATTGAAGTAGTTTAGAATTCCAAGAGTGAAAGTATTTTCAGGATCGATCCAGGAATTTTTGAATTTATACATTACATATAAAAAACCTTCTCTTTATGACATAATAATAAAATTTTCCCCTTAAGGACCCACAAAAAATAAAAAATATAAAAATTTCGCTAGACCGGTTTCGACTACTTTTGTAGTCCTCTTCAGTAGCATTGTTTATGCTACTGAAGAGGACTACAAAAGTAGTCGAAACCGGTCTAGCGAAATTTTTATATTTTTTATTTTTTGTGGGTCCTTAAGGGGAAAATTTTATTATTATGTATAATCCAGCCCACAGTACGGCTCAATATAGTGATTCTCTTTATGATATTAATTCTCGACGTACCAAATCGAATAACAATCACTGTATTGAGTTGATTTGTGTATTCGTGCAAATTCATAATACAACAGGATAATTGATTCTTAATACATAATATATATTATTTATTTAAATGGAAAACATATAAAATGCCAGGCATTGTTCTATAACTTAACATGTAACTTGGCGGTCTTGAATGATTTGCTAGTGACTGCCGCCACACATAAGGCTAGTCGTCCATTGGTTGCGGACAACTGCGGTATTTGATTCAGACGATTACGCACGTTTGTCGTTCGTTCGAAATGATATGTCTACTGTCCGTCCACTAGCCGACTAGCTCAATGTTCGTCAGTATTTTTCTTTTTTAATTTTCTTTTTTTTTTCTCATGCTATAGATGCTATAAAGATACGTAAAAAACAATTTATGGCACATAATATGCAAAGGTACACAGTTATAATTGTAATTTACCTTCAGTTTCATTTCAATAAAAATAAAAATCTCATGGAACGGACTTCTTCGCGCGACAAAATCCAAACAAAATTGGATCTGTTCGCACGTCGCAATTATACGCACGGAAACGGACGAACGAGACGCTTTCAATGGACGAGCTTGTATAGCTTCACAGCTGTTTGGATCGTTCGTCCGTTTTCATGCGTATTCGTCCGAATTAAATATCGCACGTTTTCGCATTCAAAGGACGACCAGCCTTAACACAATACATATTCGCGACAAAAAACAATAATTCGACATATGTAAACAAAAACTAATCGATATCCAAAAATCTAATCTTAGTAATTTTGCAGTTATATCTAAGGTTTCATCTGTTACACACTGTATTTAATTTGCAACAAATAACCATGAATAACCTTTTAGTAGCCTAGATTATGTAATAAACGAAATACTTCGTTTTATCAAAAAAACATTTATGTAATTGACATAATATAACTAAATATAAATTTAAATATTTTATCAAAAATTAATATATACTTTTATTCATTAAAGAAAATGCAAAAATCATGCATAACGAATATTTTTGTTATTAAAATATTTTAATTTTTTAACCGACAAAATTTTACAATTATATTTCGCGGTAATTTCAAATTGGTAAAATGGAGTATATTTTCATACTTACTTGCACATGTATTTTTTTAAATATCAACAAGGCTGTGTAACCGTCACAATATTTTTTGCCATTGATTCACTTTAAATTTTAAATATAATTAAAAAATATTAACAAACAAAATAGAATTATTTTACGAGACATCATTTAAATATAGAATATTTACAACTATTATTCCAAAAATAAAAAAAAAACTTCAAATATCAATTAAGTGTGTATTTAATGCAACGTTCGGCTAACGTCGAACTGTTGTAAAAACCTCGAAACCCGAATATACGAAAAATCTATAAAGTACATGTTCATTTGTCTCCACTTTTCTAATAAAGTAGAGCCATCTTTTATTATGACAATCACCGTTCAACAATTAGATCACATCAAATGACAGATAATGAACTTAATCACAAAGTTTTATCGCTTATTAAGTGATCACTTGTAAAAATATTTTTATGTGGGTTTTAAAGGGTAGACGAATAATAATAGGAGCTGGAGGAATTTAAACAAAGGAGCTGTATAAAATTTATTTCAATAAAGATTTAAATACAATGTAAAATTTAATAGAAGAAATTTTTTATTTATCTGAATATACCTACATACATAATTATTTTATTTTATTTTTATGTATCAAAAGCAATAGCTTCTTTTTTAAAAAAAAAAGGTAACGAAAAATATCAGAGGTTTTTAAATAAGTTATACGATACGTAATACGGTACTCTTAATGGTATACTGACCAGTTTCGAAAAATACAAAATTGTTAGCATTGTTAACAATATATATTCTCCAAGAAAAAAAACACTTGTATATTGTGCAATAAGCTAAATTATTAGCAGGGCCGTGGAGAGAAATGGCGGGCCCAAGGGAAAAAATCCAATTTTTTAAATTCTTCCTCCCCAAAAAAGTGCTGAGCAAAAAAAAGCTCCTATTACTTTTTTTCGGGCCCCCGACCCATAGCTACGGGCCCCGGGGCTGCAGCCCCGACTACCCCGCCCTCTCGTCGGGCCTAATTATTAGAATGAACGGGTTCTATGTGTCACTTCTGTGATAAAAAAATAACAATCGATTTAGTTTTCATCTTAAATACGTAGATGACATAGGTAACATAGATGACCTTATACATAAATGGCCTCTGTGGATAATTTACTCTTTGTTATACTAACGATTTGATTATCAAACCATTAAGGTATGAAACTATTTTATATTGTCAACTGGACATTAAATTTTACATTGTGGTGGGTGATTTTTTGTAATTTTTCAAATGTAAATAAAAAAAAAATTATTTCGTATGTTATCTATCGTGTTATCTATTGTGCCTTGCAATCACAACAGCCCCGCCTCCCGCTGAACAGAGATGAATTTAAATATTGTGATTTAATTGATGACGTCATTATTCAATTCCATCATTTCCATATCATTTAGGTCAAATCATTTCCATAAAGTTTGAATTGAAAGAAAAGAAATTCTTTTAATTTGATGACGTCATCAAGTTTATTTCATAGAATGATGGAAATGGAAGCGAATTATAGGTCTTCGAAGTCGTTCTTTTCACATACTAACAAGCACATTATGTTGTTCATATTACACCCTACTAGGTGCTTCAGTGAAATACCCTACAAACTGGTTTTATACGCTGTCTATTTGCTATAATATAATAATGTTTATTGGTCTATGATATTAACGACGGTAAGATACGGGTAAATAAATAAAATAAAAAAAACTACACAATTATTATTGTAAGATAATACTTTATTATATTGACAAAAAAATAATTTCTTTTCAGTTTACATTTAAATATATATTTTCCAATATAATTGTTTTGTTGTACATTAATGTTGATAAATATTACTTTAAATATCTTACAAACCAGCAGTAAGATTTTATCTACATTAATACAACATTAATAGAGTACATATATACCAAGTAACTTTGTTTTTCCTACCTCTAATTTTTCTTTTTTTTAAATTCACTACTCATAATTGGCACCAAAGATATTATATTGATATTTATTCTTCTACAGACATAAATTATACAAAAATAAAATTTTCATCTTGTTGTAAACTTAACAATACTGTGCGATTTTCATTTCATGTTTTTCATCTTCGAAATTTAAAATGGATTATATTTATGTATATTTTTATTTAAGTAGAAGCGCCACAGACGGCGGAAGAATAAAGGTTCAATAATGGGTTGAGAATTTTTGTTTTCTAACTACTGATCTTTTTGAAATTGAGTTCCGTATCAATTTTTATAACAATTTTGGACAGTATTTACATTGAAATTTTTTTTTTCGAAAATTTTTGATCTGGCTTTTTGACTGTAGGGAACAAAAATTGGAATCATTTGGGAAAAGTAAGGTTATAAAGTTGACATTCTTAAAAATACTTATTTTGTAAATGGATTACCCTGTAAATTTCATTTATTTTTTAATGAAAAATAAATTATTTGAAAATACTGATAAATAATAAAAATATCTGAAGGAAAATTTAAATATTTTGAGCTATAAAGTAATTTTTGAATTACTTAATTTTGAAAAATTTGTGCATTAATTTGTAAATAGTTTATAAATTTAATAACAATAGTTTTTTTAAAATTTTCTTAAGTTAATTAATTGATTCTATCTATAAATAGGAGATCCGGAACTCAGTCGTTTGCGATGCCCAACGAAATATTTGTTATATTATCGATTAATAATAGAGATTATTCTGCACGTAATAATTTTTATTCATGTCCAGCACGAATATATTAAAATACGATGGAAGAAGATATATAGAATATTTTTAATATAATATTTAATTTTTTAATGATTTTTTAATACATAAAATAACATTTAAAACATGTAATTGTATTTATTGTAAATTATGCGCAGAATCAATATTCAAGATTATTAAAAAACCACTGAAGACTGGATAGAACATACATATTTCACATTTCGGAAGAAGGAGTGTATTTGTAATGCACGGCATTCACTCTACTCTATTCAGTACTCAGTGATCATAAAAATGTTAAAGAAGAAATATGTCTTACTTATGTATAAAAATTGTATAAAAAAAAATACTTATTAAAATAATTTACTTATTTCATCGTATTAATGCTAAAATTAAAAAAAATACCATTAATATAATACCGATTGATTAAAAAACAGAAGAGACCACAGATTATAATTGCAAATATACGTATTGTAGATGAATAATTCGGTATATAGATTATTGATCTGCCCCAAGGACTGCCACCTATGATAGTTCGTGCTCGGTTCCTATATATAACCATCATTTTATTTATATTTAATAACTTGAAGGTGATCAAAATACTGATTTGAATTAATTTTACCCAAAAAAATTCTCAGATTTACAAAATTCAAATTCAAATAACACATATTTCATCTTAAATTTTCCTAAACAGTATCATCAAATCTTTTGCAATTCGAACTTAAAATGATAACTTTATAATTGCCTGCGATAATGTTATAATGACTTCCGTTTTTGCTTTTTATTTTTCATTCAATTTTTTCATTTCAGGCTAAGCGCGCAATACGTTTTTTTCCTCTCAACATCTGAAAATATGTCACCAGCGCGTACTGAGTTTTTTTTTTCAGTAGCGGAATTGGAGGGAATTAAAAATCATTTTAAAAATTGACGTTCGTCAAGCAGCTTTACGTTGGGAATATGACGTCAAAAAATTAAAAATAATTCTAAATTTGTATATAAATTTGTGTCTAGATAAATAAAAATATAAAACAATAAAGATATTAATACTATTTTAAAAAAAAAAAATATTATAATTAAATAAAAATAATTCAATATTATCAAAACATGTCATTTCAATTTTAAACAATTTTAAATCAACCAATAAAAAACAAGTAGAGACTTATGAATGGTTTTTCATTTTCTCCCGTCATTTATATATTTTAAACAATGGATTTACTCACTATTTAAATAATTATATCTGTAAAAATATTTATTTACTAATTCACCAAAGCCTAAATTACCTTTTTACAAAACACATAACCACACTAATCAAAAAAACCGCTTGCTGAATTCCGCCGTGCGCACATCGCCACGCACTTTTTTCCACTACGAAAAAACGTTGTGCGCGCTAAACCTTAACTCACCAGATTTGCAAAAAATATTGTATGCAACACGTGCTCTCATTTTACTATATGTCATATAAATAACTATTTTGGCATCGCAAATTTAAAATTAATATATTTTTTTAAAATTTATAAAGCTTTTTTTTTAATCAGTTTAATATACTAACATATTTACGCACCATTATATGATCATAGCACAGAAGATTATGCACACTGACGTCAAACAAACGAACATAGAGCATAATCAGTCAATAAAATCTCAATCTACGTAGTGTAAAATTAACTTCCAAACCACCACTTCCAGTGCCATAATTTATTCTCGCTTAATAGTATAGTCTGAAATGGCCAATGTATGTTTAGTTTTATCGTGGCAAACAATATGAACCAATTTTAAATTTTGCATTGTAAACAAATCATTAAACACCCGTTGAAAATCGAAATTCACATCTTTAATCTTATTTAATTCGGGTAAAATGAAACGGGATCGTTCTACTCTATGATCTAAATTCCACGTTTGAAATAATATTCGTGATTCGCGACTGGCGTACGGGTTAATGATATGTTTTGGTTCATACTGGCAACACGACTCATTCCAACGTCCCTCGCATGCAAATGTGCCCTTACGATCACACAAACATCTCATATCTGTCTCAACACTGTCAACCACAAAATAGCTACGATCAAAATAGCAACCAAAATAATTAACCTTTTTCAGTTCTTTTAAAAGATACGCTAACAGTTCGATAATACGTTTATGATTGTTCGTTTTTAGCGAATCCTTTGTTTTATAATAATAGTTACGTATACGATCTTGCGATCGACGGAATAAATACTCCTCTTTGGTCTTTGATCTTGTGTCTAAACCTATAAAGAGTTTATGTGAAAGAAAAACAAAATCAGAAATAAGCCAATTTTTTTTAGGCAAGTTGACAAAAAGTCTAAATCACTGATATTAGAATACGTATGTACCATACAATAGGATGGAGTACACATTTTTTTTTTTGAAGCAAAATCGCCATATTGGTTAACACCTTTTATAACCTACAAAGTGTCAGTGGTAATGAATAATTTTTAATTTGTATGTGATTTTTGTTGTAATTTGAGACTATTTATTAGGTAATACATATTCTAACAATACTTATAACAACAAATACAACATCAATAAACAGAGAAAAATTTTAAATCCAACCTTGTTTAACCGCCATATTTGTCAACACCTGTCACTTTTTTGGCTTCGTTTTCACATACACTGTATATGTCCCTGTACTCCTTATAGTATTATAAGATTATTTATATGGGAGGAATTGACAAAATTGGTCACGAAAATGGCACATATAAGGCTTTATTTTTTTACCACTCGTGGCGTCAATAATCTCAAAATACTGATGTAAATATAGCGAATATAGTAACATAAAACGGATAAAACAGAATGTAAATACAGTACTTATTCTCAAATGGAAACACGTCGGGACTAGTGATGTCGGGCCGAGAAGCAATTAGTCGATTAATCGACTAAAATTGTTTTTAGATAAAATTAGTCATTAGTCGAAAATATCGAGCACAGAGTAGTCGACTAATCGACTAAATTTTTAGTCGAATTCATGAATAAGGTAACCGTAGCATTTTTTTTCAAAAACAAGGTTTTCTTTTGAATTTGTTTATGGATTTCTTATATATATATATATATATATATATATATATATATATATATATATATATATATATATATATATATATATATATATATATATATATATATATTTAAGAAAAAGAAAAATATGAAATATCACAAGTAAAAAATCATACAAATAAATATTTTTTTAGTTTTCATTTTTTGAAGTCCAATAACTAATATAGAAAAATTGTTAAATTAGTCGTTTTTAGTCATTTAAAAAAAAATTAATCATTTTAATCATTTAATCGATGGTAAAATAGTCGACTAAAATATGACTAAATGTAAACAAAGGGCCTATTCGTACCGCACCAAGTCAAAGTGTCTTGCTCTTACTTTTAAGAACATTATACTTGTTTTGAAGAACTTTTGTCTTACTTTGGAGATATTTGTATGTTCCTGTCTCACTTTCCGTGTTCTTGAGAGAAGGGTGAAGGATATGTACGATGTATACCGAACGCTATTACTGACTATAAACTATGTATGCTACAATCATCGTATCATAGAGATGTACACGATATGATTTTACTCACAGAGTACTAATTTAAATACAAGAGTAATATTGTACTAGATTTTAGATAAAATTTCTTGTTAATACAATAATACGTGAAAGTTTTTAAAAAATGTGTTGTTAATTATTTAGAATTTAGCTAATTCACTTGAATGAATTTTTTTAATGAAAATAAGTTGCGTTTTTAATGACTATAGGAATATTCTTATTGGAACGAGAAAAAATTAAAAAATAAAATAACAGAAAATTCTCATATAATTTTTATTTGTATAAATTGAATTATATAATTCATTTTATTTATTTATACTATTATTATTATTATTATTATTATTATTATTATTATTATTATTATTATTATTATTATTAATTTTTTTTATTATAATAAGAATTGTACAGAATTTTGATAAGAATTGAATGTAAAATGTTGAACTGGAAAAAATTTTAATAGGTATAAAGAAATTAGCATTATGAATAATACAATTTTGTTCGTCATTGGCCTGGCCTTTATATAAGGTTAAAACTATTCATTAAGAATTTTTTAGTACATCAAACATGTATACGAAGTATCCCATGATTTAAATACCTAATTAAAGCCGGTTACACACGGTCTGATCTCATCGGCCAATAAAATAGACATTATTGACGACGTAAAGATTCTCTCTCGTGTCTCTGGTGGTAAAATTAGGACTAGTATCAAGTTAAAATATACGCATAAATGTTTAATTGGGGATATAAAATCTAGTAATCCGCCCATAATTTGTATAATAGGTATTCTAATGACAATTACACGTATACAAAAATTTTTACTTGATACAGATTCTTAATGATTAGTTTTATATTAGTTTTAGAAAATGAATTATATAATTCAATTTATACAAATAAAAATTATATGAGAATTTTCTGTTATTTTATTTTTTAATTTTTTCTCGTTCCAATAAGAATATTCCTATTGTCATTAAAAACTTATTTTCATTAAAAAAATTCATTCAAGTGAATTAGCTAAATTCTAAATAATTAACAACACATTTTTTAAAAACTTTCATGTATTATTGTATTAACAAGAAATTTTATCTAAAATCTAGTACAATATTACTCTTGTATTTAAATTAGTACTCTGTGAGTAAAATCATATCGTGTACATCAAGGGGTCAAACTAGATTGTCTATGTCTCTGTTCCACTTGTAATGAGTTTGTGACGTAAATCTCCCCACTCTATTGGTGTAGATACACACTGTTTGCAGTGGTATTGGTTTAATGGTTGCGTCTGTGTGCGTATTTACACATAATACTACACCACACGTATTACCAGAGAGAGAAATGTGTGCTGCTCAACTAACAATGTCTAACAATGTAATATAATGGACTGTGTGTTCGGTGACGGACAGCGACTGACTACATGACTTAGCTGTGACAGGCCTACAAATGACTCCAAGCGAATTACACTTTTTTAATGTTAGTTGGCTTCTAGTGTTCTATGGTGTACATCTCTATGATACGATGATTGTAGCATACATAGTTTATAGTCAGTAATAGCGTTCGGTATCATCGTACATATCCTTCACCCTTCTCTCAAGAACACGGAAAGTGAGACAGGAACATACAAATATCTCCAAAGTAAGACAAAAGTTCTTCAAAACAAGTATAATGTTCTTAAAAGTAAGAGCAAGACACTTTGACTTGGTGCGGTACGAATAGGCCCAATATTAGTCGACTAAACCGACTAATCGATTAATCATCCGACATCACTAGTCGGGACCGGGGAAGTGAGTGTTTCGATTTGAGAATCACCAATGTCGGTTGATGATATTTAATAATAAGGAAATACATAGAAATTACATATGTATGAAATAAACTCTTATAGTTTAAATTACTTTATACGGTGGATATTCAATGGTACTGACTCCGATTTTACATAGTGACGTCAGCGAATTATATAATATACAATAAAAATGACGCGAGGCAAAATAAAAATTGTTAAGTTTATTTTAAAAACGATAGAAAAACCCACTTTATAACTGTGTTGAACATTGAAAAAGATTCCAGAAGATTCTATTCAAAAGCTAACAAAGATAATATAGAAGCTCGCGTTTCCATTTGAGAGTGTTCCATTTGAGAATAAGTACTGTACCGCTTTCGTACCGTACGAACACGAGTGCCATCTTTGATTTAGACACTTTTTTGAATATACTGAGTTTCGTCTTCTTGTCTAATCTCAATACAAGTCTAAATTAACACGCTAATTGGTACCAACGCAAGCAATTATGAAAACAATCCCAATTGGAGTACTATGTTTTTTTTTCACATATCCAGGAGGAAACGGGAAGGGATAGATACATGAACTAAAACCCTAGTTTGCTTTTATGACATTCATTCGGCGTACTGTCACAACTAATCAGATTTAATTTGACGCTATACAGCGATACGTATATCAATGTGTTAATATAAATTTTTTAATCTAATTTTCATCTTACTTTTAGTTAAATTTTAAGCAAAATTATTATCATTCAATTTTGTGACGTCATTGTTCATTAAACAAAGTCAAAGCATTATGGGTAATATCACTAAGCATATGATTGAAGATGTTATAGCAATAGATGTAAAATGGAGAACATTTAACTGTATTTATGACGATTTATGACAAAAATAGTTAAAATTATTCGACAGTGTTACCGATGCGTTGCTAAGGTTATTATGAGGATCAATTATAGCCTATGTCCAGGCCCGAGGAAAGGGTGGTTAGCCAGGGTTCTAGTCCGGGAACCCGTAGCTGTCGAGAAGAAACACGAGAAAAACTAGAAAGAGCTTCTTTTTGCTCGTTACATTTTTAGCGGGAAAATTTTTTTTAAAAAATATGGTTTATTCCTAGGCCCGTCATTTCCAAATGAATTAAAATCTACATCTATACTTCTATAGAATGAACATACAAAATTTCATATTTATAAGCCAAAAGATGTAGGAATTATGAAGGAGTGACAAACATACACACTAACAAACATCACGAAATTATAAGGGTTCCAAGATTTTTCATCGAAACCCTAAAAATTTAATTTCAGTTCATAAAAAATTAAACGAAGAAATATTCGCTATATTACCATACTGTGCGAACGATGTGATCTCATATGAGCGAGAGAGACAACCTATATTTAATGGATGATTACATCATAAATTGTTTTGGCGCTACTTTTAAAGGTGCAATTTAAAAATTTTTTTTTAATATTTGTCAACTTGCCTATTTATTGAAACTCACTGACCGCGCGAATAATCTGTCACTCAAGATTTTGATCACGATCAAAGAGTTTTAAATTTTGAAAGAAACAAAATAAAACTCCTTAGTCCTTTTTTAACTTGTTTGCTTTCTAAAATACAAAATAATTTTAAAAATAATTACCTTCAAACCATTCCGGGTGTTCGTTCTTGGTACTTAACGTAGTCTTACAATCGTCCGCCGTGTTTAAAGTGTGATTTAACTGAAACACCTTCGCTTTCAGTTCGGTTAACACAAAATCTTGCACTTTAGCACCAGTATTTAAATATTCTAAATTGACGTCACGAATAATGGCATACAAGCGTTCTGCATCTAAAAAATTAAATAAACAAAAATTAATTACTAAAAATATTTCGAAAAAAACTATTTTTCTTAAGCGACCGTATCTAAAAGTGCCACTTTTCGACATAATAAGGTGCTGGTAATGAAATACAACGTAGATCTGTAACGATATGGAATCCGTATGGTACGATGTAGAATTTTCGCTTAGTATGTTTCAACGAACCAAAATACAATTTTTTTTTTGATACGGTTGCCTAAAAAAATAGCGTTAATAACTCGCATGGCGTTTTTATTGTTATTAAGGTTCCGCGACAAAATAACCGCGGACAAAATAACTGCGACAAAATAACCATAGACAAAATAACCGCACGACAAAATAACCGAACGACAAAATTACCAAACGACAAAATAACCTTAAAGTTTATTTATTTATTATTTTGTTAAAATATTAAATCTAAATTACAAAGATAAAACTGTAGCAATATCTTTGAAATACTTATGTTTTTGTTCTGCGTTATATTTAATCACAAAGTATAGTGTCAAAACTGACCTAACCTTTGGACAAAGGGTAACCTTAACTAACCTCACTACCCAGTTTTTATATAAAAAAATCGAAGTATATTGCCAAAACTAACTAAACTAACCTAACCTTCGGGCAAAGGGTAACCTTAACTAACCTCACTACCTAGTTTTTATCTAAAAAACCGAAGTATATTGTCAAAACTAACCTAACCTTCGGGCGAGGGTTAACCTTAACTAACCTCACCACCTAGCTTTTATGCCAAAGTCGACGTATATTGCCAAAGCTAACTAAACTAACCTAACCTTAACTAACCTCACCGCCTATAACCTTAACCTAATTAGTTTTTATATCAAAGTCGGAGTATATTGTCAGAACTAACTAAACTAACTTAACCTTATCTAACGTCACCAACTATAACCTTAACCTAATTAGTTTTTATACCAAAGTCGAAATATATTGTCTAAACTAACTAAACTAACCTAACCTTAACTAACCTCACCACCTAGTTTTTATATCATCTACCTAAAATTTGAAAAAAAACTTATAATCTTAACCTAACTAATTTATAATCTTACTATAATTTTTATATATCATCTTTTATATCATCTACTATTTGATTTTTCAAAATAATGTTTCCCGAGCTTAGTTTTTTAAATACTATAGTTTTCACCCATTAACGGCATTAACGTTCGTTTTTAAATGCAATAGTTTAAATACCAACATCTAAGCTAAGATCTATTGCAATTTAGCTATCTTTTATATATTGGGAGCAAAAAAAATCTTAATCATATCACAGCCGCATGTACCCTAACTCAAAAGAATAATTAACGATGTTTATTTTGTTGTTTGGTTATTTTGTCGTCCAGTTATTTTGTCGTTCGGTTATTTTGCCCACAGTTATTTTGTCGTTCGGTTATTGTGTCTACTACAGTTATTTAGTCGCGGCACCGTTATTAATTTGGGGATATTTTAATTTTTCTTTTTTTTGATATAACAACTTTAATGATTCAAAAAAATATAATTAATTCGTTCAGTGTCATCTACTGAATAAAAAGTGAGACATTACTGTCATACTCCAGCAGTTAAATGTTAAATACAGTGGAACCTCTGTTAACCGAACAGTAATTTCACGTGAAAATTTCTTTTAGATCAAATACTCTGAACCTGTTTCACTTCGTTCACTAAAGGACTCAAAATTAGCCATTTTCATATTTAAATGGTCATTTTCGCGTAAACAATGCTGTCCGATAAACAAAGGTTCCACTGTAATTCGATTAGTTATCATTTAATATGTTTGATTCTAATGATGGAACCTAAGAATATTTGGTAATTACTAAAAAATCGAATTTTGAAAACCGTTAATTTTCAACAACGATTAAAATGATTGAAACGCGACGTCACAATTTGTAAACAAACATGTCGATTTTGATAATTTTTATCTGTGAAGTAAAATTATGTTTTATTTTCAATATTTCCATCTCATCTTTCCTTTGTCATCTTAAAAATATACCTAATAAAAGTTTTGGATATTCGTTTATTTTCAAATTGTGACGTCAGATCGTTCGTCCAATTCAATAAGTCGTTTTTGTGCCAATTTTTTTTCATTTAAAATTGAACAGTTTAGAATAAATTAGAACAGTTTTTTAATTTTAGTCAAGTATTGTATTGTGAGGTTTATTAATGGATACCGGAAGCGTTACCGTACGCAATATTTATATATTCACATAGGTAACCCAGGTAACGTATTTACCGATCCGTGTGACAATATACACGAATCAGCAGTGAACGTGTTAAAATTGAATTTATTGTATGTACCCGTCGATGCAATTTTGCCCTCTTCAACCCATATCAATGTTGTCTGTGAGGGTATAGTTTGAAAATATTCTTCTGTATCGACTCTGGTACCATCAATTAATTGAAAATAAATATCTTTGGTACTTTGATCTTCATCCTTAAAATTATAATAATATAAAAAGTATTTAATTAAAATAAAATGCCTTTAAAAAAAAGTAAGTACTTTAACCCAAGTATTTATTTTTTTAAGAGTCTTTTGTTTCAAATCCTCCAAAGAATCAGCAGCAATACCAATTTTTTTCTGTCTGTCAGAATCAGTTACTTTATATCCCTGGAAAATTAATAAAAATTAAAACAATTTGAATTAACAACATAATTATATGATTTCCTCACATCCTTTTTTGTATCGTCGAACTATATTGGGAATCCCCTTACACATTTTATGTTTTTAATAAATATCATAAATATTATATACAAGGCCCATTTGCTGCCACTATAAACCAGTGGCAACGTTTATATAAAGTTACCCACACATTTATCTAAATTTTAAAAATTATCAGCGCTTCTTTCGATAATAGGTTTAAAAATTTATTTTTGGTAAATTATCAAGAAATTATAAAACTATGGTGAAATAAAAATAATCGCAACATATAAAGAACAAAAGAAAAATGACACATAAACAAAAGAAACATAAGAAAGACAAAAGAATAATAAAATTCATAAAATTTACTTACCTTTTTAAACATTTTCTTTCCAAATTAATACCCTTTTTGGCTTATTTTAATATAATATTTATACAACAAACTTTTAATACTGATTTTAATTTTTCAAAAAATATTTCTTTAACACTTTCGCATTCTTTTCAAATAATTTTGAATTGCAATCAATTTAATTTAAATTTTCTGCTGAATCTCACAAAATATTACTATCTAATCAAATTTTTGATATGAAAAATATAGGTTTAATTTAAAAATTTCATATTTCTCTTTAAAAAAAAATTAAAGGAAAATATGTTCTAGCCAGTCATATCGTCACACTGATGTCTCTTATTTTGACATTTTATATACTAATGTTTGGCCTTGGCCTGATAAACTATGTCAGAAAATCAGGACAACCAGTATCCTACATATGTATCCAGTGACACAGCGCATCTCAAACTTTTATTATTAAATGAATAATATTTATCCTAAATTTTATGTGTATCATCGAATTATTTTGCCATATAACGATTTTATTATATAAATTAAGGTGAAAAATGCTACTAGCTTCAATACCAATAGATATTATTTAATTCTGTTGTGTAAATTCTATGCTTAATATCGCTTTAAATCCTTATGAAAATAAAAAATCAATACCACTTTAGGAGGCACAGTGACGCACAACAAGGAGTGGTACCGTGTCCCTGAACTTCCATACTTTCGCTCCCGACAATATTTAACGTACTTATTATTACCTACGTCAATTTCACTTCGTTTTACCACGAATTCGTTTATCCTATTTAAAAATTCTAAAGTATTTAAACGGACAAAATACATTATTTTAAAAGTTTTAATAGCAAAAATTAAAAACTTAATTCAAAAATTACTAACAGTTTACCATCAAGTTATTTGAATTTCGTTTTATTTAAAAAAAAATGAAAATTTGTCTCTGTGACGTCATTAAATATATTCATCCATTTTGAACTACTGTCGATTTTAAAAAAAATTTATAATAGCGGTTGGCTGTGGAAAAAACTGAAAATAGAGTTTCAAAGGTTCCAAACTCAGTATCGAGGTTGTATGTAATAGATTTCTGAAATTACTAAAATTTCACAAGAAAAAATAGGGTCATTTGTAGCATATTGTTTTATTTTACATTTGTGACGTCATGAAGTACATTTATTCATTTACAGACAATGAAATTTTTAATTGGTAGAGGTTATGTTTATGAATTTCATATTTTGGGGGAAATTAGAGAAAAAATTCTGAAAATTTTACGAAAAGAGTTCCGAAGTTATGCGTATGCCACTTATTAGTGGGATTTTCAGATAGACACGAAATCAGATAATTATTCCGGAAGCACTAAAGCGTAAAATGCGCGTGAAAATTTTCATTTTGAAGGGGAAAAAACTTTTCATATCTTAAAAGTGATCCGCTATTTTAGTCTCAAAAGTAAAATAGGTTATACAAGAGTATTATGCATTTATTTTGAACGTTTATGGCGCAGGTTACATTTCCAAACCTAATTCTGACATTCTAACAGTAAAAGGATTTCCCTTAAAATTACTGATCCTGGAAAGGAACTGATTGTGAGGGTAAAACAATCCCCCAAATTTTTAACGCTTTTATTTTTTTGTCTCAAAATGCCAGACCTTTTACTGACAGTGACAAGTACCACAGATAAGGTTACAAAAAAGGAAGAAAATCAGAGATGCCAACATCAAAAATGTCAACCTTAGGAATTTGAAAAATATAAATTATACTAAACCATGTTGGTAATATTGAACATTACTTACAATTATACTGTATTTAGACAAATCTGTCACAGATGACGGCACCAGTTAATATATACTAGAGTCCCTATAATAAATAAATAGAGTCGTGACATGTCATCCATTTTCTATCCAAAACAGAGCGGGAAGCTTCAAAATTAATTATCACATGTTTGAGTAAATATTTTTGAGTACATAATTATTGTTAATAAGTTATGAATTAATGAACAATTAAAATTTTTTAATTTAATTATTCTTTCTAAGTTAAACTAAATGGTTTTTATTAACATTTAATTTATTTCCAATGTATTTTACGCAAACTTTGGATAGAAAATGCCGGAACCAATCAGCGTTCAGCACACATGTCACCACTCACCACTCTATTTATTATTATAGGCACTCTAATATATACGACATATACCACATATACTACAGTCCCTATAATAAAATAAACCTCATTTCAGATACAATTGATCATGAGTTTTCATTAAAAAATTAAATAATTCTTATATTCGAATCAAATCAATCTTCTATTCTTTTCTAAAAATAAACTGCAAATTTAAAATTTACATAAATGCAATAATAAAAGAGATAAAGCCAGGAAAACGGAAATTATTTAAATTCAAAGTGACCAAGCATGGTTAAATTTAACTGAAATTAACCATACATATTAAAGCATTTTGAGTCGCCATATTGCATGACGAGTTCAGTCGTCTTAGGCCCAGTAATATAAAGGATTACTAAATCCACTAAATCAACGAATAAAAATAGTTGTGAACTAAATTCTGGTTCAGTATTATAAACGTATCTCATGATTAAAATAAGTTAGTGGTTGATTAATCTATATGTTGCAAATATGTTTTAATCTCCATATATTTAATATAAAAATTACTTTTGTACCTCTAATTTGTATTACAACGTGTATAAAACCTGTTCAATATGTATAAACATAAATAATATTTATAAAAATCTTTCAGAACTGTCAAATTAATCTCCGAATAAAATTTAGTTCCCCACTTAATTTATTTCAGTCACTGAGTACTAAATCGAACATATTAACATATGTTTCCTATAGAGATACCATCGAATTAAATTGTGAAGTTATGACTCCATTTTATTAAACCCAACTTGTAACCAGGGCTGGGAAAAATGGTTTATAGAATCCATTTAAAATAGAAAATGGTTTCTAAAAATGCATTTAAAATACAAAATGGAAAATGGTTTTGCTGAACATATTTAAAATATGTCGATATAAAAAAATGTCGATATAAAAATACGCCTGTTTCAAGTCCTTAATTACGTATTTAATCGATACCTAACTATGAAAATAATTAATAATGATGAACGGATTCGATATTTATAACATAAAAAAAATAAGAGTTGGTAATAGCGGAGGTTAGGTGGTCGCGAAATATTTTTCCATACTAAGGGGGTCATGCCATGGAAAAGGTTGAAAAACACTGCGTTAGATAGTTCCGCTCAGACACGCGCTCCAACAGTTAAAACTTAAAAATTTATGGAATTCACAGGAAACACACACAAAATTTTTAGTAAACAAATTATTTTATTTAAAACAATACCCATTTAATTAAATAACTTTTACTTATATAATACACAATATATATAAATCAGGCATTCTCTATCATATTATTACCCTTCTGCTTACTGCTAACTCGCTGCTCATTCAAATGAAAATTCGCTCGATCGTCCCAATTCATTTTCGCTGACGCATCCGCTGACGGCGGTGGTGGTGGTGGATGGTGCATAGATGGCGCAAACATCGGTGGACTAGGATGTCTCGGATAACTGTGCTCATTGTCGTAATCATCGTACATTCGATCACGTGGTGATAACATCGACGGACTATCGGGGTCTTGGTCGTACGGTGAAAATGCTGGTGGCGGTGAAAATGATGTGGGTGGTGGCGGCGGTGGTGAGGACATCCGTCCCAGTGGTGGAGGTCTTCGATCGCCTGGGAATAAATTGGGTGGCGGTGGCATTAGGGGGGCACCTGGTGGCGGTGGAGGCAAGAATGGGAGGCCACCTGGCGGTGGGGGAGGAGGTGGAAGACTCATGAATGGTAATGGGGGTGGTGACGCGGATGGATCGCCCACGTGGATAGGCGATGAATTTACGTTATCAGTCGAATTTAACGGAGAAAGTACCCCTGAAAAGAAAGTAGTTTATTGTAGTTTGAAAACGGTTGTATTTGAGTTTATCATAAGTTAGTATTAATTAGAGATGAGCTAAACGGTTATTTTCTAATAACTGTTATTGCAATAACAGTTACTGAAAAATAACTGTTATTTATAACAGTTATTATAATAACTGGTATGGTATTTGGATATTTTAACATATTGTAAGATATTCGATATGCGTATAAACGGTTCTGTTAGTGAAATATGCACAGATCTATAATACTGACGGATACTAAAGAACATTTTTTACTTTATTGTAGTGCAATATCTGTTCAAATACATGTCTATACAAGGATTTAGGCTTTATATACACAATTTTAACAATTTTATGGATACAAAATTACAAATACAAATAGATAACTGTACAATAGACAATAGTTCATTTTTAAGGGTTTTTTAAATGTGCTACAATAGAAAATGTATAACTTGCTTGGGGCGTTATTATTTTGAAATTCTCCGTAGGTGGTTAAAGTAAATTACTATGATCCTTGCTTTCGAATATATTAATATTGACCTATGTTATCGATATTTCCAAAGGAGTTATTTAAGTAACCAGTCACTGGGGGTATTCCAGTTATTGACGATAACTGTTATCTTTCTATACTAGTTATAAAATAACAGTTATCGATATATCGATCACCTCTAGTATTAATAAATAATAATAAATTATGCTTGAACCCCCTTTCGGGGTGATATGTGAACTTACGGTATGGTATTTTCTCTTCTGCATTTAAACTTCTTTCTACAATTATTAATCGATTTCTTAATTGACTACATTCTTGTTTTGAATCTTCTAATCGTCGTTCGGCTTGCCTTAACAGTAGCCAATTTTCATGATTTTTCTTTTCTAGTACGGAAATTTGACTTTTTAGACTCACTTCTTGATCTACTATTTCATTCCTCAACATCTCATTTTGTAATCTGTAAATACAAAATTCAATGACGTCAACAGAAATTTTAATAAGTTATTTGGTACGAGCAGAAATCTGATTTTTGTTGATATCTCGTAAAGTATTGATTTTTCGATAAAAAAGGTTATTATCAAATTCGCTGCTTGTAAAATTTGCTACAAAAAAAATTCTGTTACTTTTTCTCGTAAAATGCCCCAATCTCGAGATATTTACATGTTTAAAGAAATTCAGAAAGGTGACAAATATAGTTGCCAACTTACTGACACAAATATTTCGGAAATGATACGTGTTACGAAAAAAAGTAACGGGATAGTTTTTGTTGTAAATTTTACGAGCAACAAATTTGATAATAACTGTTTTTGTCAAAAAATCAATATTTTTTTAGATATCGACAAAAAATTGATTTTCTTCCGATTGACACTGAAGCACAACTAATTAATATCATGACTATCTTTGTTTTTTTCAAAATTTCATTCATCAAATCTATACTAACTTTATGGTAATTTTTGAAAGTCGGTTTTTGGATTATAAATACTTACTTATAATTTTGTATTTCTTCTTGTAGTAATTTTATACGTTCTACTGTCGAATTATTGGCATCCTTGTTTTGTAACCAAAGTTCTTCATGTTTGACAATTTCCCTAAAAAAATTATTTAAAAATGTCAGAAACTGGCGCAAAAACAGATGCGCAAAACAGAAATTAAGTAACTATAAAAATTCCAAAATGATTTATCAATTATTGTCGCAAATTAATTTTTTTTTTTAATTTTTTAGCGAATTTCCGAATCGAAAATTCAGTTGATTGCTAAGGTTTTTTTTTTGTAAAAAAGTTCATATAAACCCAGGTCCGAAAACGGTTAGTTTCCAAGATACACAGTAGATGGGCTACTAAATAGCCCATACCGGTTTTGTGATAACAGCAGTAACTGGAAATTATTTTTTAGCTTGAAAACGACTACATGAGCGACGAATAGTAAGAGGTCATTTTTGTCAAAAATTTATGTGAAATTTGAAAAAAAACGTTTTTGAATTTGTAAAAATCATTGGCGTGTTTTTTTTTTCTGTAAAAATATGTCATTACGTGGCCGTATGGCCGCCACTGGTTTGAGTGGAAATATTCTGTGTACTTCAGAACATGGGTATTTTATCCTATCGTAGCGTGTTCCAAATTTTTTATCAATATCTCAAAACGTTTTTGAAATATTTAAGAAAATGTTAAAAAAGACGAGAAATTGAACACCCTCTATTTTAGAAACTAAACGTTTTCGGACCTGGGTTTATATGAACTTTTTTACATAAACAAACCTCAGCAATTACCTGTTACAATCTTTAGCACTTATTCACTAACACCCTGTATATGTATAAAAAAAAATATATGTATTTATGTATCAGCACGATAACTCTCGAACGAAACATTCTATCTTTATAAAATTTGGTGAAAATATTGGAAATCCAAAAATCTTGGATGAGTTCTTCAGCCAGACACATCGTACTCGAAACATGTTTTTTGTGAACATTTTTCGTGAAAAACATAAGTTTTTTGCCAAAATTTACCCAAATTCAAAAATTTTTGCGAAATTTTTTACACTATTGAAAAGAGGAGAAAGAAGCACATAAAAAAGTCTTTGAACTATTATTATAGGTAAACTGGTTTCCGAGAAAAACTAAACAAAAAATGCCCAAAAACATGTTTTTTTGGGCATTTCTCGTGAAAAATATAAATTTTTTTGCCAAAATTTACCTAAATTCAAAAGTTTTTTTTGACATTTTTTTACACTATTGAAAAGAGGAGAAAAATCACATAAAAAAGATCTTTTAACCATTATTCTAGGTAAACTCGTTTCCGAAAAAACTATTTTTTGTAAACGGAAATTCACTACGTTATGCAGGATGTTGTGACAGGGGTAAATAGTTTTGTGAATCGGCCTATTTTCTATACTTACTTTTGAAGTTGAGCCTCTTTTTCTTTGAAATAACTCGACAACACATCTAATCTGGTTTGTACTTCAATTTTTTCTTTTTCAACATTTTGCAGTTGTTCCTTTAATTTACCAGTTATCTGATTCAATTCGGCGATTTGATTTTCGCACGTTTTCTTCGCTTCCAGTTCCGATTGTAATTTTTTAAATAATTTATCACGTTCTGACGTGACTTCCTGCAGTTCGGCGCGTACATGACTTACATCCAGGATCGTTTGAACATCGCCCGTTTTATTTTTTTGTAAATTCATAACATTCTCTTTTAATAATTCCAATTCGTGCTCCTTAACGTTAAGGTTATGTTGCACCTCTTTTAATTGATCTTTCACTTGATTTAATTCGGTCGTAAGATTTGTTATTTGTGTATTTTTTTCGACGAAAATTTCATCGAATTTTGTTTGTAAGTCTTTGATGTATTTGTTTAGTTCTTCTTCTTTCGAGAGCGCCTCTTTTTCTAGTTTTGTTAGGTTATCAACTAGGGCGTTTAATTCGTTTGTTAACTCTGAAATTTTGACATTTGCTTTATTTAATTCGAATTGAATCAGTTCATTTTCTTTCGTTTTGTCATTTAAACTGACAGTCATTTCGGCAATTTTAAATTGTTGATCGTTTAACTGTTTTTGTAGGAATTCTAAACTCTCTTCAACGGAATCACCACTTTGCGAATTTAAACATTCGGTCAATAATCGATTCAATTCGAGTCCGGCTTCGGTTGCGGTTTCTAATTCTTTTTCTAAGCTCGAATTCAGTTCTTCCAGTTCGGAACGGATTCGTTCCGATTCTTCCAGTTGTTGTTTCAGTTCTTCGATGATGTAGTCTTGTGGCTCCTCGTTGCGGATTAGTTCCAGTTCATTCTTTAAAATGTTGCGCTCTTTGTCTAACTCATTGATCAGCCGAATTAGTTTACTGTCTTGACGGGAACGTTCGATATAGTAATAGCCTAGTGTGAAGATGAGTACAGTTATGGAAGTGATAATCATGTAAATGATAACATTGTACGAATCGGATATTTTCAGTATGGCGATATGATCGAAATCGGTGTTACTGTTTTCATTGCCGTTACTGTATCGTGGTTCTTTATCTAAAAATAAAATAATAATGAATTTAATAGATTTGAGCGTTACTTTATGGTATTGCCCAGATAAAACCCCAGACTAAATAAATATTTTAGAAGCAACAGAAATTTACAAACACAATTCTGATTTACTTTTAAATGATTATACCGATATTTACAATTCTACTTTATTTTCTGTTTTATAATTTTTGTATACGATTGTATTTCCTACTTTATTTGTTTATGTCACATGCTTCTAACTAACCTATACTTGTTTTCCTTGTTTAACTTCTTCCACTACTTCTATTCCCACTAATTTCCCATCATGCATTGCTACAATTTATAAATTAAAATTTAGAATAAAAGGCATGTATCTGAATTGTGTTCTTTACACGTTTGAGAATGATCATATTTTCCGAAACATGACAAGAGTTTTAATATTCAATAAAAGTGGTATTTTGCAAAGTAAAGTGTTTTTATTTACGAATTAAAATAATAATGGTTAATATTGAAAGTAATGGCTGTTTATTTAAGGGAGTATTTTAGTCTAGAGGCTCGATTTTGAGGTGATTTTACGGGCGTAAGTATCCATTTTTTTTACCAGTTTTTTACCGATATTTGAAAAGTATAAAAATGCATAGAAATTGAAAAAAAAATTCAAAATTGAAATCGGTACAGGCCGGCAAAGTGGGGACTCAAAAAAAAGATGCCTCCTGGCTGACGTGATTCCAACCCTCCTGGTGATCTGAAACATAAAATTTTAATTAATTCTTAATAAACAAGGATACAGAATTAGTTGGACGTAGCTGATTTGGAAAAATAATTTTTGTCACGAAATGGCACCCATTTAAAAAAAAAAATCATTTTTTCGCCTCCTTTTTTCAACTTTGGAAATTCTTTTAAAATAGTAAAAATAAAAAATTCCAAAAACCCCTACGTCGGACCAATTTTGATAATATTAAGAAGGTCTGTACCAAATTTCAAATAAATCGGTGCATTAGAACTTGAGATATCATGTCAACCGTATCGAAAAAAGTAGTTTCGAGTAATTTATATTAAAAATTTGAATTTAACACTGAAAAGATACACAGTACACAGGGAAACAATAACCATAACTCCGAAAATAATTCGAATTTCCGTAAATCCTTTTAGAAGCTTATTCTTAAAGGTGTGAACTTTGAAAATATGAAAAAAAATCGATTTTTTCGAATTTCTAGACTAGAATACTGCCTTAAGGTGAATCGATCAGTACTGACAAATTTGTCACAAATGAATTACTAAGTATTTTTTTCTCTATAATAAATATAATTTATGTGTAGAAAAATAAATTAAATTTTATAATACATGTAACAGTATTAATATTTGATTATTATTCAATCTTCTAATTTTAATAATTTTAAAATTAATGAATTTGATTCTGGTAGTGATGTGTACGCACACATAGTAACTAACACGTACACAAATATATTATGAGTGTATTAGTATAAAATGACATTTTTATAGTTTTTTTTTTTTTTTATTTATTACAATAAGTAAACGTCCAATATTAAAAAAAATAGTTTTTCAATGATTCAAAAACATAAAAGAAAATAATTTTCAGTTTTTTAAATCTTAAAGTTGGTTTTTAATGACACAACTTACTTAAATACATACCACTGATTCACCTCTAATCATTCTTTGGCATTTACTCGTACGTAAAAAATTCGAACTTTGAAAATTTATTTCTTCTAAACTACACGTCAGAAATTATTCAAAATAGTGAATGCATCACAGCTTTCTCAATAATATTCTAAAATTTCAAATTCTAAACTTGGAGAATTTCAAGTGATCGATTCACCTTAAATCTGTCGATTTATTTATAAAATCTAAATGAATTTAAATTTTCGTAAAATACATCTTATTTTTAGTTAAATTTTTATTTTAAAGTAGTTATTTATGCAATAAGTTGTAAAAAAACACTTATTTTGAAGGTGTTGCAATTAATATTAAATTTTCTAAATAAATCGTCAGGTGCAAATCGTATATGCGTAAATAGTGTTCCGTACTATCAGTTATTATTTTGGATTTGATATATGTAACAGCATATGAGGGTAAATAAAATATTTTCCTGACGAATAAATTTTATTCCTAAAATAAACTATAATTCTTGATTTCAAAACGATCGTATCTTTTTAACTTGGTCCTTATATTTACTGAATATATCAATGCGCGCCGATCTTCGTGAAAAATTTGTCTCACTTTCCATATTATCCGCTGAAATTAATCCCCAGAATCAAAATTCAAATTTACATTTGTAATAGGATTACCACAGCCTACTCCTGTGCTAAATTTAAAACTTTTACGTTGCGTCGGATGTTTCAGAGGGACAACCACCGAAATGATTCTACATATAAGTGCTCCGTTTTGCCAATTTTGCTAAGGAACACTAAAAATGATAGAATCTACGAAATTCTGAATTCTGAAAAAATCATGTTGTTTACCTTGGGGGCTGAAAGAAACTGAACTATCGCTTTCACTGGTTTCGTTCGTGAAAAATTTCATATATTCAAAAATATTTAAATAACCGAACATTTCCAGGACACCATCGAAATATCCTGAATCATTTCCCGATTCCTGATCCGGATTGGTTAAAATATCGTTTGTGTATGGATCGGTGGCTGGTGTTTGGAAAATATCGTCGAGTTTTCCCGAATTTTCCGTAGTTATCGGTTCGCTATACAGGTCAAATATTGATTCGGTCAGTTTTGGATCTTCAATAACTGATACGACAGGTTCTTGATCAAGAATTTGTTCTGTTACAGTTTCAATGTTGGGCGTATCTGTTACAATTTCTGCCGCGTCCAATTTTGGATTATTTTCCAAATTTGGTGATTCTGTAACTGGATCATTAACGACCTCTTGCGATTCTGTGTGGAATTCAACGTTTGGTGTTGTCTCAATAATGGCTTCCGCATTTGATGTTTCTATTTCCACGGGATCATCCAAATTTGGCGATTCTTCGGGTGGTGTATTCAAAAAGTTTGGCTCGGGAGAAGTGGTGTCCGTATCTTTTGGCGATTCTTTGGGTGGTGTATCCAAAAAGTTTGGCTCGGGAGAAGTGTTGTCCGTATTTTTTGGCGATTCTTTGGGTGGTGTATCCAAAAAGTTTGGCTCGGGAGAAGTGTTGTCCGTATCTTTTGGCGATTCTTTGGGTGGTGTATCCAAAAAATTTGGCTCGGGAGAAGTGTTGTCCGTATTTTTTGGCGTTTCCGTACTAATCGGAACATCTACATCGATCGTTTCTAGTTTTTCTGTACTGCTCGGTTCGACTGCGGGTTCTGGTGAAGTCTCCGAAGCCGAATCTTTTAATTCTGTTGGTTTTTCTAGGTTTTCCGGTTGATTTTTTGGTTCTGGCGCCGATGACGATGATTCCGGTTGGTCCCCGGCTAGAATTAAATTATCATGATCGTCCTCGAAATGGAAATCATTGGATGATTGAGGTGGGGGAACTTCTTCAGGAGTTTCAGTTGGTTTTGGGCTTGTCTCAGGTGTTTCGTTGGGTTTATTAGCTTCATTAGTCGAATCTGCGTTGTTTTCAATTAATTCTTCCTGAGGCTTTTCAGAACTTTCGGGGATCGTGGCTTCCGTTCGAGATTGTTGACGATTTTCGAATTCTCTGTCATGTTTGTCGTCTACTTCGGGTTTAATCGGTTCTGTAGCCGTGTCTTGACCGTTCGTTAAAGGCACTTGAGAATTTGAATTAAAACTATCGTTATTTTGAACACTAGAATCTACAGTTAAGTCTGGAGATTGTTGATTTTGACTAGTAGGTTTAACCAGAGTATTATCTTGAACATTTTCATAGTCGTCCTCGACGACGTCTTCGTCATCGTACACTTCCACTTCAATTTCATCACTTTCACTAACATTTTCATTTTTAATATCAACTTTTGGTGGGATCATTGTTTCAGCACCACTGGTTTCATGATATATCGTAGTACCGTCCAGCACTTCGTACGGTTTAACAACTTTATCGGGGGACGGAATGGCCCCCAAGACCCCATTCGGGATATTCGTGTTGATAATCGGTGTCTGGGACACGGATTTCTGCTCATCGCTCACTTCAGTCTCCACCAAATAGTTTAATTTCGACTTTAATACTTTCGTTTCTTTGATAAGACTTTTCGGCACATATCCTCGTTTGCCGTTAATTTCAGCACCCCATAAATCTAGATTTGAACCGGCTGATTTACTAAAAATTTTCATTTTTGTATTCGCTTTAAACGATAACATATGTGGCTCGATGGGGTTATATCTGATTAATGATACCGCTTCCGAGACGGGCTCTAAAAATAAAATTTTAATTGTGTTAAAAACGGCGAAATATTTCGGAAAAATTAAGGGGAAACAGGAACAATATGATAAGAAACAATAGTTTCGTTTGAATTCAAATAAAATATTTTTTTTTAATTACCAGCACATTTTGGATCACCGCATAATCGTCGATCGGAAATAATTGCAAAAATTTCCAAACTATTTACATAAAATATTAATAAAATTAAAAATAATTTATTCATTTTAAATATTATTTACTTGAAGGGAAAAAAACTTAATTCATAAAGTCGGCCACATCATTCAATCTTTGACAGTCAGTTGCAACACTACACAAGTTTTTATTACACGTGAAAAACAAAATGTTACCAAAACAAAAAAATAAATAAATAATAGGGTAGTTTCCCTAGTTTTCGTCCAATTAGTGGAGTATATTGGTTCATGACATAAGAAAAATATGTTCTATTAATTCATTGTTAATGAATTATATTGTTATTTATTGCTTATATACTCTATTTTAAGTTAAAATAAAATGATAACTAATTAGGCTTACTGCTTTTTTTTATATAAACAAATTATAATAATAATTATGTCAATTTAACTTATGTGTATCAAGTCCCATAAGAATACTGTAGTTTTTTCACTTTTACCATGGAAAAAAATTAGAACAGATTTTTATAACGAAAAAAATGGTACAAAATATTTCATTGGTCATTTCACTGTAGGTAAACACGATAAAAACGAAACAAAGATTCGTATTGGTAAATTTAATTGATTTCAGAACTATGCTGACAATTTATTAAATAATAATATAAATTATACTAAAAGTAAAATATTTGTTTATTATTTACAAATATGGAATACCATAAAGTAACGCTCAAATCTATTAATAATATATATGAAATTAAAACTTATAGATATATTATTCACAAAACAACCGCAAACCCATTGACTAATGGTTAATACTGTGATTTAATTGGTCAAAAAGGTATTGAGTAATGATCCTTCCTCCATACCTTTGAATAATGCTTAACTTTCTCAACAATATACAGATATATAATGAGTGTGTTCTTCAACAGGAATAGAAAAAAGCTTTTATTTAAAAATTGGGCTAAAAAGTATAAAATAACTTTTGAGTGAAGTTTGAAGCAACATGCAATATAATTTATAAAAGCTTGACGTGTTTAATTAAGTTTGGTAATTATTGGGAAGTCAAATAAAGTATCTAATTACATATAAAACGAAAATAATTAATAATAACGCCTCAAGACTTTATATATTGCATATTGCTTGACCCAATTTTTAAATAAAAGCTCTTCTTAAAAATGCTTTTTTTAATTTAGTTTATTAGGGTAAAAGCCCCCTTTGTGGAACGGTATCTAATTATGAACATTTACATAAAAGTTATTTCTGAAAGAAACGTCTGATAACAAAAATTATTATTAATAGAATGATTGTTTTTCAATTTAAATTCACCTCGCATTTAAAGTTTCCTTACTTAATTAAAGAAATGCATATGTAAATGTCAAAACTGTTCCAGTATTAGATACCGTTCCACAAAGGGGGCTTTTACCCTATATTACTATTTTATGCTATAGTTTAAAACAGTACAGTAAAATGGACGAATATTGGACCTGGACGACAAACTGGTGAAATGACCCTACAATTTATTTTGCATTAAAATTTTTATTATACTATATCTTTATACAAATTTAATATCTAACACATACATTAAAAAAATAATACTGTTTATTAGTGATGTTGATGTATTTATTTATAATATTTAAAAAAAAAAATCTTCAGGTAATTTTGTAATTTATGTAAATTGACTTATATTTAGCAGCCCTTGCAGCCGGTGTTGACCATTGTCCTTTTATCAACGTACTAAATGTACCAACTATAACAAAACAAAATAAGTATTAACATATTTACCGATTTAAATAAATATTTTTACAAAAAAAAAAAAAAAAAAAAAAAACAAAAAACAAAAAACAATTATATACCTGTCTTATTTGAATTTGTAATGATTGGCAAGCGTCCCAGTTTTTATATAAAATATTCTGTTCTACATTTATATCGGAAAATCCAATTAATTCACCATTTTTATTTAACACGGTATTTTTTGCGTCAATTGGTAATAATGGTAACGCGTATTTATCCAATTTTTTAATACGAATTATTGGTATTTTTCGAGGATCCATTTTATTTCTTTGTTAAACGAAAACGATGTAAACACAAGTATAAACACAAGTTGATTCAATTGTTTTTCTATTGTTATTTCATAATATGTAAACAATTTCTAACTAAATTTTACAATATACAAATATTGACTAGAAATATTTTATTGATTTTAAAATTTACACCAGTCTTTGTCTTTGATTAAACTTTTATGGCCACATTATGGTTAAAATCACTATTTAAAGAAAAAATAAATAAAGTGATACTTTTCAAAACAAACGGAACTACATCGAACCGGAACAGATAATCAATAAACATAGATAAAATATGGTAGGAAGAAACGCATTAGAACACTAGAAGCCAACTAATATCAAAAAAGTGTAGCTCGCTTGGTGTCATTTGTTGGTCAGTCACAGCTTAAGGCATGTAGTCAGCCGGTGTCAATCACCGAATGTACTACAGTCAAACTCATGTATTTTCAACCTGTCGGGACTAATCCGCTCATGTATTTTCAACTTCTCCTCCATCCTCACTCCGTGGCAATCATAGAACCACTTGACAGACATAGAACCAATCACAAAAAGCCCGCGTAAATCTTTACACAATAACAGTAGTCACGTGTACTTCCCCAGTAAATAACCTTAAAATGACAGAATGTCAAGTAACATATTATGATAAACAAAAAAGTGAAACATGAAAAAAGTGTAATAAACGTGTAGTAAAATCATTTTTTTAGGAATTTCAAATGAAATAAAATCATATATTGTAGGATTATAGGATAAAACCACTAGTGGTCGATCAGTTAATCTGACAGTTATTTTTCTGTATTAAAGTATTGCGTGAGAAGTGGGGACCAAAAACTTGAAAATACGTGAGTAAAATCAGTTGAAAATAGATGATGTTGAAAATACATGAGTTGAAAATACATGAGTCCGACTGTACGATTGTTATGTATTGTAAGACCTTTGTTACTTGAGCTGCACGTTGCTCTATCTCATAATACGTGTTTTGTAATTGTGTATGTGAATACGCACCAAGCCCTAAGCGTATGTGTAAAAAATTGTGGATAGCAGTGTACCTGAGTGTGCTTGATACCGGTTAAGGCATTTAGTTAGTCGATGTTCGTCACCGAATACACAACGCATTGTAATGTATTGTTAGACCATTGTTAGCTTGGACCCCACCTTGCTCTGTCCGACAATACGTGTTTTGTGATTGTGTGTGTGACAACTGACACAGTTGCAAATATCAAACCAACACCACTATAAACAGTGTATACCTACACAACATAGTGGTGGGAACTGGAGGGGATTTTTTGTCTACACTGGTATCACTAGTGCAGAGATAGCAACTTGGCTTCTGATTATTCTGTGATACGCACACAGAAGCAAACATCAAACTAACACTACTGCAAACAGTATGTACCTACACAACATAGTTAATGCGAAGTGGGGATGATTTTACGTCACCTGACGGCTACAGTTAGAATACTACCTATTATATTTTAGTTTGGCCCCTTGAAGAAACGCTATCTATGCCATCTATGCTATCTTTGCTATCTATTATGTATACTCAAACAGTAGATCCTTAAGTCCTTAAAGGGTCAGTTTCACATGACAGTAGGCTGCTATAACAGTAGAACTGTTAGGTGGGGGATGTTGCTATTGTGATAGTATTACTGTTATATGATGATTCACAATATTTTAAAAGTGTTTGTTAACAGTAGTTTTATTAAAATGGCGCCAAATAAAAATAACTATTAAATTATATTTTAATACGTTTATTAAATAAGGAAAAAATATTTAAAAGAAAATATAATAGAGAAAATGACATTAGATGAAAGCACCGTTCTTGTACAGGTTCCTTTTTGACATAGAAAATAATTTATTAACCGAATTATTAACGGTAGATGATTTCCAAAATTTCATAGGGTTACCCTATGCAAAATTTTTAGGACTCCATAAGAAAGTTCATATAAAATACTTCAGCTAATCTCCATAAAATTTTCAGGTTGCACATTTAATTACTAAACAAAGAATTTATTTTCACATTTCTTCAGTCAAATTTAATTTTTTCACAATATTTTTTCAAATATATTTTTTCTTTTTATATCATTTTTATAGTCAAATGATTTTATGTCTCACAAACACCCATTTTTATGTTACATTTTGCTTATATTTAGAAGTTTTTCCTCCAAGAACCCAATTCTTTTTATAAATTCCGCCATTTTTAATGCAATAAAATTTTACTGCGATCGCAAAAGTAGAAAAAATTCTAGTTATAACAGTAACTGTCATAACAATCAACTGTGATAGCAGTAAGTATGTTTCACACAAAAAATTGCCTAACAGTATAGCCACGCCTACTAAATTGTTACTGTGACAGCAGTAAATTGTCCTGTGAAACAGCCACTTAACAGAGTCGGGGCCTGTGAGTATTGAAAAGATAGAGAGAGTACAGGTAATATATTCAAATCATATGAAAATGAAGCCAAAAAAGGGTTAAAGTGTTGACCAATATGGCGGTTAAAGAAGGTTGAATTTAAAATTATTGATGCTATATTTGTTGTTATAAATATTGTTAAGAATATTTATTAATAAATAGTCCCAAATTACAACAAAAATCATATACTTACAAATTAAAAACTATTTGTTATCTCCGATACCTACTTTTTAGGTTATGAAAAGTGTTAACCAATATGGCGGTGTGCTTAAAAAAAGATAATGTGTACTTTATCTACTGTATGGTACATATGTACATATTCTAATACCCAGGAGTCGGGGCACGCAATATATTTTGGACTGGAATCTGTAAGTTTTATTGCTGTGTTGAAAGTGGGTACATCTATTCTGAAATATATATATATATATATATATATATATATATATATATATATATATATATATATATATATATATATATATATGTAGTTAAAGTGTAATAAGTTCACTTTTAAAAATTCGTTTTCTAATGGATTTGGGTTATTTAATGTTCATCAAGTAACTCAGTGGTCATTAAGTAACTCAAATCCGTTAAAAAACAAATTTTGATAAATGGTAATAAGTCCACTTTCTTTAAAATTCATTTTTTAACGGATTTTAGTTACTTAATGACTACTAAATATTCGTTAAAAAACGAATTTTAATAAAGTGGACTTATTACGTTTTACCTCTCAGCTACAGATATATGTACATATAAACTAAAGTGCAGATAGCATTAAAACTGACTTCTTAAAAAAGGTTGAAAATAGTTTTGTTTTGACACTAGAGCCCCTCAGTTCAAATTACTGTGTTCCGACTCTGTTAGGTACTGTTTGATTCGCTCTCTATCGTCCATATTGTGATTTATTTCAATAGGTATATTATCTATGACACAAAAGAAGCGACCGCAGCGCCTACACAACCTACTATTAAATATTTAAAAGAGAAAAGAGTGTCTACACAATCAATGAAATAAGGAATAAGAAGTATGCCATCTAGTGACGTTGAGTGGAACTTTAACGTAACTGCTCATAGATATAAATATGCAGGTACTTTTGTACGTCAAAATTCGTGATTTTTTTCACTTTAGTGACAAAAAAAGTCATCACGAACGTTATTTTTCATAAATTTTGATGTACAAAAATACCTAAATACATATACCTATGGGCAGTTACGTTAAAGTTCCATTCAACGTCACTAGATGGCATACTTCTTATTCCTTATTTCTTATTCTTTATTTCTTATTCCTTATTTCATTGATTGTGTATGACCCATAACCGTTAAAACTTCTAAGGTAATTTATTATTGAATTAATAATATTTGGTTTATTTTTTTTGCTTTAAAATATTATTCAAACATTTTTTGCAAAAATCATTAATTAGTACGAAAATAGTGAATTCAGTGCGTGAAAAATATACAATAAATTGGATACACATATTGTTGTAATTCTTTCAAATTCATGAATAACTTTTTTTGATTTATCCCAGCCCCGATTTATTTCCATTTACGGTATAATAAATTAATACATATTATGTACAAATTATGTATTTCTAAAATTCTAGAGTAGACCTATCAATTGAAGGGGTCAGTGCAAAAAGTTGCTAAGTCACATTTTTATGTTTTAGAAATATTGCATGTTGAATATTTAACATTGTTCCCACATCTGCAGTAATATTATTCATGAATTGTAATTTTTTGCAAGAATGACTTTCATGATGTAAAATGTTATGGTATCATCTGAAATGACAAATAATTCACTAATTTCATAAAAAAAAATTAAATTAATTTGGACTTTTTGCCCCAATTTTTAGAAATTAAATAAAAAAATAAGTAAAGCCTATGAAAATAATATATTTTCTCAAACATGCGATAACAAAAAATAACTGAAAAAGATATTTTATTCAACAAAATCATAGACAGTTCTCTTAGAACTATAAAATAATAAAAATGATACACAGTTTCAAAAATTGATTTTAATATTTTGGTAAATTATCTTCAGAAGGATCATACTCGCTACCAGAAGTTTTTTCTTCACTCTCACTACTCGATAATTTTGAAAAATAAAAATAAAATTAATCACAAGATCAACATTTTATGTCAAAGTTGATTGTTGCTTTTCTTAGAATATATCTACATTATCCTTTGGAATATAATCATAAATATATACATTTAAATACATGATACATACTTACCTAAAGAAGACATTTTCTTAATAGAAGGAATCAAATGATAATATTATATTTGAAGGGGTCAGTGCAAAAAGTTGTTAAGTCCACCTTTTAAATAAAAAAAAGAATACAATAGACTTGGAGAGTATAGATGGAGAATACAACAGACTACGTAACAAAATGTAGTTAAGTCCAGGACTTACCTACATTTTACTACTTGGCAACTTCTTGCACTGAAATGAACACCAGCTCATATTCAAAAATATGCAAAAACGACCAGTTACCGACTTCTTCATACAAATTTGAACAGACCATTCGATAGTGCGGACAAAATGGGACAGATGGCAGTAAATAACTCAATAACGGTAAAAAGTGGACTTAACAACTTTTTGCACTGACCCCTTCAATTATGAGGCCCATTATTCATAAACCCTCAATGCAATTCGCTACAAATATTTTTCTATGCAATTCATCAAATAATTATGTTATGTTGTTTGCATAAAATAAACAAAATGAGTTAAGCTATTGTTGGGAGGTTTAGTTTGAAGTTTATTTTTAAGATATTAAGTAGATTGTTTTATCAAGTTATTTTCATATTAATTCTTTTAAATATTTATCCCCTTTTAAAACATTTTGTGTAACAATAAACATAATTTCTAATTTTTTTTTGTTGCTTTTTCAAAAATTGCAATAATTATTATATACTGTATTTTTAAACAGATTGGTTAAAGATACGTATAAAATTTAAACGTATGTGTACGTTTGTATTCGTTCAACATGTTTCGCGATATTAGTATCCAAATATGTACATAATATTATATTATAGCGTGGTTAGTCGACAATTACATACATATCAGGTCAGTGTGCAATGCAGTGTATGAATGATTTATATTTTATACAACTTATACGCTGTCGTCAGTTTGTTTGATAATAATCTGATCTACAGCATTTAAATCGGCTAAAGGATCGAACAGACCGGTACGGTCGAGCGTAACACGACCGCAACTTGATCGCCGTATGGCGCGTGATACAATGCGCGTCAGGGTGGAAATTCACATCAGTTTGGTCAAATCGTAAAAATATTTCTATTAAAATATGATACAAACGAAAAATAATAATGTTGAAGTGTTTGTACATGATAAATATAATAACTTTATTCGAAATTTTATAAAATTTAGAAAATATTATGAGTACCTATATAACATTTGAAACAAAAATAGACATTTATACTAGGGCTTAGTTTCGGCCAGAACGCGGCGGAACGATTTTCCGCCAGGATTTTTTTTATCTGTGTCCTTAGGGTCTGTATAGTTGAGAGCAGAAGCAAACCAAAAAGCCAATAGTTTTTTTGCTTGTCATCTTTTTATTTTATTCGGGGGGGGGGGGGGAGATTTTTAGTTACGCTGGTGTTTCCGCACCTAAACTTTTAGAACTTCAGTTCTGATTTATGCTATTTGATGATGATGATCGTCTAATGGTTATTTAATATTTTTGAACAGTTTAACCCCTTATCGCATACAAAGCCATATATGGATTCTAAGTTTTACTATTTTTTTTTCAACATATTAAATTTTTTTTTCGAAACTAATGTTAAATCCTAACTTTATACTCCTTCGAGTAACGGAACGTAATTTTTGTTGTCTTTGGTAAGTGCGGGTTGTCAAATTATTTGAAGTTATGTTCAGAGTGTCCGACCGTTATAGTACAATTAATTGGTGCTAATTTTATTTGTGAAAACTAGACAATAAAACGGCAAGTACTAAAATCAAAAATTTTCAAAACATATTCTTTATATATTCAAGAACATGGAATTGTTATTCGTGTGTGTTTTCTTGTTTTCTTCGATTTTTGGGGCTTATTTTGAAGTTGCCATATTTGGCTTCGTATGCGTTTAATCCAAATTATTATTGGGCATATATGGCTTCGTATCGCTTTTATGGTACATCCCAGCATGTCAATTCTATTCCTGGTGATGGCTTCGTGAATGACGATGATTTTGCTTCTGATTCCCCAGTACTCCCACCAGCCAAGGCAGTCCATCAACTTCGGTGGCCAGAAAACGTACTGCAACAAGCCGAAAAGGTACTCCATCTAGCTTGCCCGGCTCACCTATACTCATTAAAAAAGCACGAAAAACTCCAGCTAGGCATCAAGACCTCCCTTTGAAGTCTGTGCGATCAGATAAGGTGACCATTTCCCCGAATGGACAAAACTAAATTGACAATTATGTCAAAACTGCTCAAAATTCCCTTCATTCGTTAAATGTGGAAAGTGTCAAGTTTATTTCTGTCACAATGGCAAATAAAATTGCATACAGATTTTCATAAAATATAATTGTATTTTTTATTTAACGTATACGAAGTCATATATGGCTTCGTTAAGTAATTTCTAAACAATAAGACTTATTTTTTTTTCTTAATTTGACTACTAAAATAAAATAAGTGAAAGACATTTTCAGTAAAAAAATTTTTTTCTTCACCTCCTTCATAATTCATGCAATAAGGGATTAAGGACTCAGTTCTCAAATTTTTACGGGTCGCGATTCAATATTAAAGTTGTTAGCTTTTCGCGGCCCATCTAATAATAAAAGGTTAAAGACAAAATAAATAAATAAAAAACATTTTCAGTTTAAGAGAACGTCTTTTTTACAAAACTATTTTTAATATGCCCATAATTTTCCCTGTTGTCCCCTTTTTTGTCATGCGCCCTGAAACGATTGCTCCACCTGCTCCATTATAGTTACGCTTACGCCCCTGAGTATGTACCTACAGGGCCGTGGAGAGTAATGGCGGGCCCCAGGAATAAATTTCATGTTTTAAAGTTTTTTGCCTAAATAAATACCTGACGAGTAAAAAAAAACTCCTTCAGTTTCTTTCCGAGCCCCTTACCTATAGCTACGGGCTCCCTTTTAAGTCCGGGCCCCAGCGCTTCAGCCCCGGCTACCCCACCCTTTCGTCGGGCCTGTGTACCTATAAAAGATTAGTTACATCTACAAAAAACTATTATTTTTATAACCTACTTCAAATCTGACCGGATCTTTGATCGTCACCGTCATGAAAATCGGACTGTCCAAAATAGACCGGACTGCGGTGCGGTGTGAATACGCACAGCTAAAACAATGTATTGAATTGATCGTGCGGTCGACCGTCCGTCTAACTTAACGGTGGTCCGTACCGGTCTGTCCACACGCTAAATCGATACCTAAGTATAAAAATATGTACGTATATAGTCAACTGACGATACGTATCACGTTAAACAAAGATGGAAGAATCATTATGTATTATATTTCTTAATTTGGTCGTAATTTTTTTTCGAAAATAAATTCTTCATTTGAAGTAATTTTTTTTTTTGGAAAAACTAGTTATTCCATATTGATCAAGGCTACGATATTGGACGGATATGTCGATGCTCTAACAGAAATTATTCGTCAGTTACCATGTGGATGTGGGTCTTACCCGTTCTGCCGGAAATTTTCCAAGCTTACGTTTGTTTCCTTTTATAATTTTACATAATAATTAAAGATGTTGATGAGTGATGACTCATTTAATTGTAAGGTTTCTGGAGCAGGAAAGTTATTTTGGTGAAAACAACAATTTTTTTTTGTTTTGTCATTAAATTTTTTAATCTTCATTTTGTCCTATTCAAACACAGAATTAATTTCAGTGATAGCTTAGATCAGCATTGTTTGTAGCTATTGTATCATATTTCGAAACATTTTTTTTTACATGGCGCCAATGGCGATTAGACATAGCAAACCTGTTAAATGCTGATAATTATTTAGATATACGTATGTAATTAAAACCTTTACACAAAGTTTACCGAATGCGACAAATTGTTTCTGGTATAAAAAAAATTACTAGTAACATAAAAGTCCCTATACCGGAACACTATTTTTAGGTGTGTAAATAAACTGGCTTATAAAAATTGATAAATAAATTAAACACCCATTTTTTTTTTAGTAAGCATGAAAGAGAGTTTTTTTAATCCAATGAATATGTTTTTAAAAAAATACAACCCTAAAATTTTTATTTATTAATGTTTTTCTTTTACAAAATGTCGACATCTATATCCAAACAAAGGAATATTAATGACACTAGGAGTTGGCAACCGATATACAAACAGACGTGTAATATGAGTAATATGACACATAGAGTGACATCTAGACGTCAATGTAGGAAGCCAACTAACATCAAAAAAGTGTAGTTCGCTTGGTGTCATTTGTTGGTCAGTCATAGCTTAAGGCATGTAGTCAGTCGTCGGTGTCCGTCACCGAACGCACAATGCATTGTAATGTATTGTTAGACATTGTTACTTGAACTGCACACGTTGCTCTGTCTCATAATAGGTGTTTTGTAGTTGTGTGTGTGAATACGTACACAGAAACAAACATCAAACCAACACCACTGCAAACAGTGTGTACCTACACAACATTGTAATGCGAAGTGGGGAGGATTTTACGTCACCTGACGGCTACAGTCGGAATATTACCTATTATATATTAGTTTGGCCCCTTGAGTATATATATATATACATATATATATATATATATATATATATATATATATATATATATATATATATATATATATATATATATATATATATATATATATATATATATATATATACGTAGGGAGCGCCAAAAGTTTTCGGCCTGAGTATTAAAAAATACAAAGAGAACAGTGAAAAGAATTTATTTTTCTATATAACCTTCCTCTATTTCAATACACTTATTATAAGGTGGGATAAGCATCTCTATGCCTTTATAATAATAAGCAAATTCTTTGTAGCGATTCTACAAGAGCGATGTTTTCGGAAGTGATCGAATCTGCCGGACGTCCAGAACGATCATCGTCGTTGAGGGACCCGTACCGCAAACGAAACCTTTGGCACGGCTTTACCGTATACACCATCCAATCTGTCCTTAATTTCTTCTGGAGTTTGTCTTTCTTTTGTCAGAAATTTTATGACTAAACGATATTCAATTTTTGAAACGGTCGACATATTGAGTTTACACTTTTACAACAGAATAAATAAAACACATGTAAACTCGTCCACTGCGTTTATGATTACTAGAGACTTAATACTTTCTGTGAGTATAAATTACGTCACCTTATGACGTATATATATATATATATATATATATATATATATATATATATATATATATATATATATATATATATATATATATGTATGTATGTGTATATATATATATATATATATATATATATATATATATATTTCTTTAATTAAGTAAGGAAACATTAAATGCGAGGTGAATTTAAATTGAAAAATAGTCATTCTATTAATAATAATTTTTGTTATCAGAGGTTTCTTTCGTTTAATATATGTATAAATGTCAGAACTGTTCGGACATAGATATGATCGCGTTCCGGTATAGGGGGTTTTACCCTAGTTACGTATTTAAAAAAAAAAAAAAAAAAATTATTTGACAAAAAGTTTTCTTTGACCAGTAAATTACCAATAAAAACTTTCGTTTAATTTTTATCGTGTTTACGCTTTTTATCTACATTGAAATAAGTAATGAAAAGTTTCTTACCACTTTTTTGGTTGAGAAAATTTTTTTTTTTTCACGGAAACTAAATGTGAAAAAAAAACTACAATATTCTTATAGAAATTAATAAATTTATAAGTTAAATGGGGTATTTGACAGTATCAAAGAAAAGCAATCAAAACAAATTTTAATGAAAATTTACAGTAAAAAACGACAATTTATTATAATTCATTTTAACTATCATTATTTAAGGGAGACCACTACTGTGACCGCCTGAAAAAAGATGATTTTTGGGAATTTTTTTAAAGAAAACTGCTGTATGGGAATGTTTTAATATTTTAAGGATATATTCGTTGATATATAATAAATTCATGATAAAATTTTTGAACCAAAAAATTGAAAATTCAGTGAGTTATTCGCGATCTCCCAAGGATCCAAAAAAGGCTTTTGCGCTCTGTGAAGAGAGCGCAAAATGGCTATTTGCCGAAGACTCTCGTTACCGAGCAACGAAGTACTACTTTGCGCTTTAAAGCGTAAAGTAATACTTTGTCGCTCGCTCAACGTATATTTAATTACAAATTGGGTAGGCGTTGTTTATATTTTCTATGGTAACAAATAAACAGATTCTAAAATTATTTTTTTATGGTAATCAAGTGAAATATTAATTTTATTAAATTTCAAAATAACTAGAAAATTATAATTAAAAATAAAAAATAACTATAATTAATAAAAAATAAGAATAAAAAATTTTAAGAAATCTATACATACATATATGATGGAAATATATAATTGTGACAGTGATTTCTCAAGTACACCTCCAAATATTTCTGAAGCTGCAAAACATTAAAGTAAATATTAACGTCCATTATTATTTTTTTAAGTATCTTTTAAATAAAAAAATACATTTTATAAGATTGTAGAAAAAATTTTGTGTGTAATTCGAGCACAAAATGATATTGCCGCTCTCATGAAATTAACGCGCTCCGCCTGGCGGTGTTGCGCGTCAACATTTTCAATCGAGTGGCAATATACCATTTTGCGCTCTTAATACACAAATAACTATTTCCTAACGATTTTCTGCATTATTTTTAAAAATTAAAACATATTCATGCATAATAAGGTACATAAATATGTGGGTTTTAAAATAATTTCCCAAAATTAGTCAAATTTCCTATGGTCCATAATAATAATTAATAATAATCAAAATGTAATTAATTAATTTTCTGACAGAAGTTTTGTCTTAAATATAAATGTATATTGGTAAAATGGGCGTGGCTATAATAAAAACAGGTCACTTAAGTAAAGAAGACTAAAGACGTTATTTGATATTTTAATATCGAATAATTTTTATCAATAAGGATAAATTTTATTTTTTATAAATGATAATTGATAATAATTAATAAGCACTTTTTAATTTATATCTTTATATGTATCTGATTTGAATTTAAAATGAAGTATTTATTGTATTAATAAGTCAAAGTAGGATTGGTTGTTTGACGCAAATTACAACCCTTCTTTTATTAATATAATTAAACCCGTATTTTAAATTTACTTTTGGCAAAGTTCAAAGAATGTACATTTTTAAAAAGATTACATATGTATAATTTAACTGCAATACAATATAACCTTAAAAAATAAATAATTTGCATACATTTTGTTTTTTTTTTTTATTAATGAATACAGTGTTCTCATATTCGTTTTTATGTTGAAGACTGGAACGACATTAAAAAAATTAAAAAAAAAAGCTCAAAACGCTCAAAACCTCAGGATTTTCTTAGAAGTTACTTTCCTGAACAGGATAAAGCATTACATAATTTACACATGAAAACATTTTATTTCATTTTTATAATATTATAAAAATTGCGATAAATACATCTGTAAAAAAGACGAAATAATTTATATTTTTATGCAATTGTATTGATTAAATGCTTAAAAACAATTAATGAGTAATTTTATCGCAAACTAAATGTTCAAATTTCTTACTTTCTCTTGATTTTCATTCACATTATACACTTTAATAAGTACCTATTTAAAAAAAAAAAAAAAAGAAAAAAAAAGTCGTTCAAAAAACGTATAACACAGCTGAAAAGTTAATTACCTACTCGAAAGCTAGCTCGTAGCCGAATAATTTGATTTAGTAAAAAGGTATTTTACGCGAAAAGTTGTGAAAAATTCCAGCACTGACGTACCCTGACACCTGACTTAATGTGTGTTTAGTACACACTTGGCCGAAATTTTTTATTTTAAAGATTTTTATTACTCATGCGGGAGCAGTACTAACTTGGCGCACACATTTCTGTACGCAAAATAGCTGTTTGCCCACTGTACTCTTCCCACATACTTTTTATACTTTCCGCACGCAAACTGACAATAAAACACGCAAAGCCGCCTCTTAATTTTTCATTTAATAATTATTTCTATAGAAATCACCAACAAAGTAATTTAAACAATATTTAATTTAGACAAAAAAAAAAACGAACACTTAAAAATATTATTTTAAAAAGTAATAAAAATGTCAAAAATAGTAATAATAATAGAAAAAAGTATGTGAAATTCGTAATAAAAAATAGTATGTGCAACTCGTGCGGGATTGTCGATTGCCCACTCAAGCGAATGAGCGCACACACTACGTTCGTGCGCTCAACTTCGCTTTCGTGGGCAATCGACAATTTCCCGCATTTATTGCACACAATCCAAATGAGTACGTGTTACAATGCTATATCGACATAAGACTCACATAACATAGCACATAATATCGCATATAATATGCAATAATAATGCAAACATTATTATACTATATCAGTTTGCATTTTGTTTATAATTGGTAAGTGCATATTAATACTATTATGTTGTATTGTTATCATTTAATTGTTTCAAAAAGGTAATTGGTGAATGTAATATTATGTAATATTTCCAAAAATGGTGAAAATTGAATGTGGTCTTCGAGTAATATCTCTGTGTGTGGTCTACGGATATAAATGCAAAAATAGAGGAAAATATATGAAAATGTGATGTTTTGGTTTTTCCAAGGAAATTTATATTATAATAGTACAATACTAAGCAATTACGCAAAAGTCACGCAGAGGCGATTGCGTAATTGCACGAGTGTGTAATATACATTACAATCGAGTTGCGTACTATACTTTATCTACGAATAATATGAAATTCATAGTAATATAAATTTGGTATGAATACGTTAAAATTAGGTTAAACTTATTTATTAAAAGTAAATGCCAACTTAAACTTTCAGTTATTAGATAAAAATTGTCTACAAAGTATAAAGATTAAATACCCCTGTCGCAGCATCGTGCATAACATAGCGAATTTCCGTTTATAAAAATCCGTTTTTCTGTGATTTTTCATCCTTTTAAGTCATTTTTCCTCCTCTTTCTAATGGTGTAAATAAATATTTTTTAACTAGAGAAAATTTTGGTAAAAAACTATTTTTTTTCACGAAAAATGACCAAAAAAACCATATTCCAGGCATCCGCCATGGCTGGCTAACGAACTTGTCCAACGATGTGGGACTAAATATAAATATAATATAATATATAAATTTTAGTGAATATTATTTTCGGTGTCTAGGGACCTCAAAACAAATTTCTATTATAATCCCGGAAGATTTCTTTCGGAGCTCTAAAAAATAGGACTTTCTTCGGAACCCTAAACAAAAAGGCATATAATATACAAACATAATATACATCATTACACGCCACTTCATCCAGGTCATGCCACCCATGACCTCAGATTTAGCTGAAAATTTTTTTATTTGTTTATTTAACCATCCTAATCATCTGTACAAAATTTAAAAAAAATTATCTCTAATAGTTTTCAAGTTATGAATTTTTGAAATTTAGCAAAATAGGGTTAAAATGATGTTTCTGTGGTATCACTTTCGGTGACGTTATTATATTAAAAAATCCATAACTTCTGTAATATTTAACACAAAGCAATAATTTTTTGATCAAAATGTTCAGAAAAGTCAGGAGATTACAGGAAAAATAAATTTGGTTAATTATCACTTCATGTTTCTATGTAATGCTTTGTTAGACTTAAATTTTGAGACCTTTTTTAATCGATAAACAAAAAATCTTTAAAAGTGATTATTGACCAAAGGCATAGCAGTAACCGTAGTAATTTTTTTTTTAAATTTACCCTAAAGATGTAAACTAAAATAATCTGGAACAAAAATAATGGTTTTTTACCCGCTAATATTTTTCGGATACGTCCGACCTTTGGAAGCTCGAAAAACAAGCTTTTTGGAATAATTTCCCAAAATTCAAAATTTTTGTTTACGCCATCGGAAAGAGGAGAAAAAATCACATAAAAAAGGTCTTGAAACTATTATTCTATGTCAAGTAGTTTCCAAGAAAAACTAATTTTTATAAATGGAAATTCGCTATGTTATGCAGGATGCTGCGACAGTGGTATATACGGCGACCATTTATAAAAGTTAGTTTTTCTTGGAAACTAATTGACATAGAATAATACGTTTAATGAGCTATAATATGAGTTTAAAAAAAAAATCAATTACAGTTATTGACTCTTAAATTGCGTAGGGTTCGATCGATACTTAGGCCCGATCCACACTATCACGTCGCTCTCGGTACGATATCGTTACGCTCCCGATTCGATAAAATATTTTTACAAAATAAACAATGAATGTATTCAGATCGTCGCTCCGATATCGCTCCAATATAAGTCGCGGTACGCTCGCGCTCCAATATCCTTCCAATACCAATACCACTCACAATCAGATAATATTTTATTGGAGCGGTATCGGAGTAATATCAAAACTATATCGATAGTGTAAACACTTTTTTGATTTCACTCCGCTCCGCTTGCATTCAGTTGTTATGAAAAGATATTTGTGAATGGAGAACCGTACCAGAAACGAATACGTATCAGTATAGTATCAACACTGTAATGTGAACACAACAAGATTATATCGGAGCGAGACCGGAGCGGGAGCGTACCGATATCGGCACTATAGTGTGGATCGGGCCTAATTATTTAAAAGTGGTCAACTGCGGGTAGACCATTTAATGCGATGATAGACATTAAATGACCTTCGGTCATACATTCGGCTTCGACCGAAAGAAGCCGAAAATCCCGTAGAAAAGCTCCCTATAATTTTTGGGATTCCCAACTAAATTGTTTTCTATAAAGAAAAAGGACGAATTACCCTATTTACTATATTCACAGCAAGTACTCTATATTTCGAAGGTTTCGACGGTAGCCGAACATCGGCATCGGCTGCCAAATTGCCCTTTGTTCGAACACTACTTAAATGTTCCATATTTTGTTTCGAAAACTGTGAAAACTGCAAATATTTTTATATGTAGTTTCAGAAGCTGGATTTCTAAACGGTTAAATTTATAGTGAATACCAGTATCTTTAACGTACGAACTGAAATTGTTACGTAATTATATTTATTGAGGGAATGAAGTTTAAACAATTAATTTGTTTTCAATTTTTAACAAGCACCAATTATCGCTGATAAAATGGTAATAAATTCAATTGAATTTTTCAATTATTATTTTTTTTTATTCAGAATTTACAAGAATTTTGATTTTAATTATGTAAATATATAAAGTATATAATTCATATTGAGAGTCCTACCTGAGATTTTCCACGTTTATCTATTTTAATTAAATGTCTTAAGCTTTGATAGGTGTTCTAAAAAAAATTTTCAATAATATAATGCTATGAAATATCTGACGTTAGTAGTGTTAGGGTACGTTTAGACTACGACACTATATACCACAGATGAGACAGATGAAACCTACATATAAAAAAGTGTGGTCCGAAAGTTGCAATAAGCTGCATTTTATACCACTTACTAACTAGTCGTCCATCGGCTCTACAAGAGTAAACATGCATTGTTAGATGGTGGCTGTTGATTGTTAGATCGTGTTTGTAGTAGGTACATACATATAGTTGTTCGATAGTATGTATCCGCTCGTACCTCTTACCTCGACCGCATACATACCGAATATCACACACACTAACATCCACTATATTACACATCAAACACAAACTCTAAATATGTATACGTATAACCATAGAGAGTGGGGACACTTCACTACCATATTTGATGACGTAAAATTCTGGCGACAGCCGGAATGCTAACTATCATATACAGCTGAACTCTTGTTTATGCGGTCTTTTATTGTGCGATTTTTTTTTTGTGCGATTTTTTTATGCGATTTTTTTATGCGGTTTTTAAAAAAAATGGCCATTAGGTAAAATGCACAATATAAATCAAAATCAAAAGACAGTGAGAATCTTTTTAAGCATTTACTATAATAACTTTCTTTGATAAAAATACTTTTTAACGGGTTTTAAGCATTTAATCAATACTTTGCATATAAGAACATAAATTATTGCATCGTTTAATTTTGTTACACATGTATTTTTCAAAATTTTCATAATATTATAAAATTGAAATAAAATATTATAAGTTTTGAGCGTTTTGAGTGATGTTTTTTCGATGAAACTTTTTTTATGTGGTCCCGACCAAGCGCATAAAAGAAGTTTTTTGTACAATCCGGATCGAACTATACTTTTTATAGCTATTTATGATATTTTTGAATATATTTTTTTGTGCGATTTTTTTTATGCGCTCCCTATCCACCGCACAAAAAAAGGATCAACTGTAGTAGTTTGGCCCCTTGCTATACACCGCACACTCGGTGTATACACTGAATGTCTATGTGTGCATACAAGTATCTCTAAGGCCCGATTTACATTAACGCTCTGCTCTCACTCCGATATCACTCCGCTCCAGGTTCGATAAAATATTCTTACACAATAAACAATGAGTGTATTCATATCATCGCTCTGATATCGGTCCGACATCAGTCGCGGTTCGCTCCCGTTTCAATGCCACTCTAATATCAATACCACTCAGGTAATATTTTATCGGAGCGATATCAGACTTGTTATGGCTTGTACCTATAGTGTAAACACTTTTTTGATTCCACTCCACTCCGCTTGCATTCAGTTGTTATGAAAAGATATTTGTATCGAACTGAAACCGAACTGGGAGTGTACCCAGAGCAACATTATAATGTGAATAGAGAACGAATAGGTACCAGCATGATATCAGCACTGTAATGTGAACACAACAAGATTATATCGAATCGGGAGCGTATTGATATCGGAGTGAGAGCAGAGCGTTAATGTAAATCGGGCCTAATTGGGACATTTATTACGGACACCATAATTAGTGTCGAATCGGTGGCTGTGCACTTGAACACATTGTGTTCAAGTGTCTCTTGTGGCTAATAAGTTTTCATACAAGTTCGACACTTTTCTATTCACTCACAGAAGAGAGATAGATTCATGATGATCGGGCACTCGCTGTTTCGTTCTTGAATTTTTTTTGCGTGTGAGTAGCTCGGACATAAATACCGTACATTTATGTACAGATAATATCCAGACACAAAAAATCTGTTCAAGTGTTTACAATAAAGAAATTTATGTTTGACATTTGTGTCGTAATGTAAACGCACCTTTAGAATTGTTGTTTTAAGTAAATTGGTTTTCGAGAAAAATTAACACCTTCAGAAGATTTGAACCATTATTCTATGTTAACTATTTTCCGAGAAAAACTGGAAAATTCGTTATGTTGTGCAGGATGCTGTGACAGGGGTACTTATCTCTTCTGACCATCTCAAATTTATTGATCTTAATCACGCGAATTTCCACTATACCCTTGAAAAGAATTGTTAATTTGGTTCACCATTGAATCACAGCCATAGAACCAGTTAAATCCGGATTTTGAGTCGATGACATTACATACTTCAAACTAGTACGATATGTATTTTTCTCCATTTCGAGTTATATCAAATAGTATTTTGAGACTACTGTTCAATCTTACGTCAATTTTTTAGAGTTATGTTACCAGCTTTGCTATATTTTTGGGAAAAACAATACAATAGCATAATAATGATAGTAAATTTTGAAAAGTTTTTAGAGCGCGATCAATTGGCGACTGAGTGGTCAAAATTATTCCTCCAAAACTTTTTTCCATAACCTTGTTTTGTACATAGTACTAATTATGAAAGTTCCTGTTACCATTTGGTCACCTGGTCAGATTTTTTGCTTCCGAGACTACTAAAGTAGCGGAAGCATTGTGATCACTTCTGAAAAATAAAAAAAAATTTTCCCTCCAAAATAAAATTTTTTTTACGCACATTTTACGTTTTAGAGCTTTCTGAACAATTTTCGTTTGGTGTCTGTCCGTCCGTTCGTTTGTCTGTCCGTCTGTGTGTCGCCGGTTTCCACCAAGTGGCATAACTTCTGAACTATTCGATTGTTTTCAATGAAATTTTCAGAAATTATGTAGTTTGGTCCCTAGATGGTCCCCTACAAATTTAATTGCATTCAGAGTAATAGTATCCACGGCGCTCCCATAAAATCCGATTTTTGGATTGAAGAAATAACGATTTTGCTTGATTTCAACTTATTATAATTATTATATATTTCTTAGTGCTAATCTACGTTACATAGAGAACTCGACTGTGCAAAATTTCATTCTTCTAAACCCAACGGTTTGGGCTGTGCTTTGTCTGTCAGTGTTAGAGATTTATTAAGTAGATTGCTTATTCTATTATTAATTCGAATTACCAATATTAAATGTCAAAATAAATAAATCAATTAGATTTGAATCCAGATAATTTTTAATTTAAATAATTTATCAGAAAACTGTATACATAAGATACGATATCAGAGTTACAATAGATTACAAATAATCTTTATCTTCTTAAATAAAAATTATATAAAAATATTATCTTTTCGTTTATTATTTTTACGAAGATGGTACAAAAAATTCATCATTTCCATTAAAATTTTTGTGTACTAAAAATGGTTGCGAATTTTTTTTTTTGCAATATTCATCACTCGCGTACTTGTATGTGAGTGTCTCCTCGCGCGGTGTTTTGTGTAGTACGTATACACATTCTTTTAAACTCTTTTCCTCTCCAAAAAAAAGTAGATTATTGAAAATATATAATTCTTGAGTAAAGTCATTAAGTTATAATATTGATATTAAAGTGTGGTGGGAGTAAATATTACACTGAGGTGACAGTCACATAGTATTTTATATGTACCGGTGTACACGAGCGCTCTAATTGTAGTAGAACGGATTAGTTGTGAAAAACAATTTTATCTTAAGGGGTAGAGGGGGGACAGTAACGTTAATTCCACAGATGAGAGAGATCAAGCCTACGTATCAAAAAGTGTAATCTTAATAAATATCATGTTTTTTAATCGACTCGTGAAATTCAAACAGAATAAATTAAAGTAAAAAAAATGTTTTTTAAGAAAAAGCTTTTATTTAAAAATGGGCTAAAAAAAATAAAATAACTTTTGAGTGAAGTTTGAAGCAATATGCAACATAATTTATAAAAGCTTGAGGCGTTGTCATTAATTATTTCTGTTTTGGATATAAGTGTAGCTATTTTACTTTTCAGTACTTACCAAACTTAATTAAACGCCTCAAGCTTTTATAAATTATGTTGCACATTGTTTCAAACTTCACTCAAAAGTTATTTTATTTTTTTTTAGCCCATTTTTAAATAAAAGTTTTTTCTTAAAAAACATTTTTTTTTACTTTATTTTCTACTTTTTAGTCTGATAATCGGTTAATTTACCCTAATTAGACATAACTATGGAAACAAAAAATTGCAATGTAAAATCAATGGACAATATCTGGCAATTCGAAATGTCAAAAAGTTGCACAGGACTAAAAATCAACAATTTTGGTTTGGGGCGATTTCGGACAAAACTAATTATACAATATTGCATTGTCATCAAGGTGAGACACGTATGCAAAATTTGAAACCTCTAGCTCAATTAGAACCTGTCTAAATTTTGATTCCAAGATTTGATCTAAACCAACATACTAACATAGCAAGTTAAATAAAAGCTTTTAATTAATAAAAAGATATGAAGTGTGTCGTATTTAAGGAGGGAGAGTCCTCCAAACAACAGGATTTTTAATAATTTTTTTTAAGAAAATGGATATATTTATTGTATCAAATGAAGTTACATAGCATAGTACATGTTATGGTGTATTCACTAATAAATTTTTATCAAAAAAAAGAAGAAAAAATGGCGGCGCTACAGCTGTTTCAAGTTGACTCTTTTAATTTGCGCCGTGGAATGCCCAGCCTCTTGTAATCAACTGAATTCAATCGGACAAAAAAATTTTATTAAAATAAGTCATTACGCTTTGCATATACCTATTTCTGATGAGAAAATTTTTTTTTTCACAATTTTAAACCAAAAAGAAAAAATTTCACTTTTTTTTTTTATAAACAAATTGTTATAAACAGTATTTATAGTAATAATTTATGCAAAATCTTAGGTATATGCACAGGCCAATATCTTAAAGAATATCTGTACAAAATTTCAAGTTAATACCTTAATAATTTTTTAAGTTATGTTTCACGGCGCGGAAAAAAACTTGTTTTGAGAAAAACGCTATTAAAAAGTTTTCGTTCTTGAAAAGTAAAGTTAAAAGTGGTTTATCGTTATCTAAGGTAATCGTTCTGTTGGGATTAAAACATTAGAAATATATTCCTTAAGGTTCAAATGAACTTTTAAAGCAAAACAAAAAATGAAAAACTTTAAAGTTTTGGGGGACCCTTCCCCCTTAAGTATAAAAATTCTATTGAATAAAAAATTTCTCAAAATAAAGGGATATCTTTCTTAAAATAAATAAATTTATTTTTAATTGTTGACTGGTGGTAACTTACGGTAGCCATCATAGTATACAGTATATGTATGCGAACTGCATACATCATCATCAGCATATCATACTAACACATTCGTATATTCGTGTCCATACATCATGTGTTTTGGTCGTATGTGTGCTGTGTCTACGTTACTGGCTGGTTACAGCGGGGACAGTTTGGTAGACATACTAATTTGACCCCTGGGTTAATTCGCTATAAAATGACCATATATATTGGAGAATTTTCTTTGAGGATACGCAGAGCTAGATTAACATAAGGGTACTCGGGGCATGTGCCCCGGGGCCTCCATAAAATCGAAAAATTATGGAATAGAATAGAAAAGAAAATTTTAAAAATTTCGGAAATTTTCCAAGGAGGCCTCCACAAAAGTACTCAGAGCCCACCACATTAGAAGTGCCTAGGGTCCTCCACAGAGGTAAATCCGGCCCTGAGGATACGGTTAATATTAATTTATTTATGTAATTAATTAGTACTAATAAAATAATATTTGAGGAATACAGCTGAACTCTTTTTTATGCGGTCTTTTTTGTGCGGTTTTTGTTTTGTACAATTTTTTTATGCGGTTTTTAAAAAAAATGGCCATTAAAATGCATAATATGAATCAAAATCAAGAGACAGTAAGAAACTTAAACATTTACTTAATAACTTTCTTTAATAAAAATAATTTTTAACGACTTTTAAGCATTTTATCAATACATTGCATAAGAACATAAGTTATTCCATTATTTAAATTTTTTTACACATGTATTTTTCAAAATTTTCATAATATTACAAAAGGGAAATAAAATGTTCCTACGTGTAAATTAAAGCTTTATCTTGTTTAGAAAAGTGTATTGAAATTTTGAGGTTTTGAGCGTTTTGAGTTATGAATTTTCGATAAAACTTTTTTTATAATCTGGACGGAACTAATCTTTTTATAGCTGTTTATGATATTTTTAAAAGCTTTTATTTATCTTGCTATGTTAGTATGTTGGTTTAGATCAAATCTTGGAATCAAAATTTAGACAGGTTCTAATTGAGCTAGAGGTTTCAAATTTTGCATACGTGTCTAACCTTGATGACAATGCAATATTGTATAATTAGTTTTTCCTTAATTCGCCCCAAACCAAAATTGTTGATTTTTAATCCTGTACAACTTTTTGACATTTCGAATTGTCAAAGATTGTCCATTGATTTTACATTGCAATTTTTTGTTTCCATAGTTGTCTGATTAGGGTAAGTTAACCGATTAAAATATAGGTAAAAAAATTACTTCTTTAATTTTTTTTTAAATTAATTGTAATCAGACTAAAAAGTAGAAAATAAAATAAAGTAAAAAACAGTTTTTTAAGAAAAAGCTTTTATTTATAAGTGGGCTAAAAAAAATAAAATAACTTTTAAGTGAAGTTTGAAGCAATATGCAACACAATATATAAAAGCTTGAGGCGTTTAATTAAATTTGGTAACTACTGAAAAGTAAAATAGCTACACTTATATCCAAAACAGAAATAATTAATGATAACGCTTCAAGCTTTTATAAATTATGTTGCATATTGCTTCAAACTTCACTCAAAAGTTATTTGATTTTTTTTAGCCCACTTATAAATAAAAGCTTTTTCTTAAAAAACTTTTTTTACTTTATTTTATTGAATATATTTTTTTTGTGCGATTTTTTTTATGCGGTCCCTATCCACCGCACAAAAAAAGGATTAGCTGTATTTTGTAAAAATTTCATCGAGAAATATCTAGAAATGAGTCAATGGTGACAGATTTTTGCAGACGCCTGAAGAAAAGGTTAAGTTTCTCAAGGTAATAAACACCGTTCAGGTTTTTTTTTTTTAAACTGATTTATTAATTTCTGGCAACAGAAGTCAAAATAGCGACTTTTAATTAAAAATTCGACAAAAAATAATTTTAATGTAAAATAAATTATAATTATAAAAACTCGACAGCATTACCTCATAATTTATGTATGTGCAGATTTATTTAATCAACATTAGTGTACAAAATTTCAAAAGGATCGGTCCAGTAGATATTGAGTTAAACAGTTCACCGACTTTAAAAATGTTAAGTGTGAGAAAAACGCGTTTTTAAATATTAAGTTCATTAAAATTTCGAAAAGTTGCAAAAATTTTAATACTAGGTAAATATTTGAATGGATTAAAACCAGGGACGCCTTTACCCTAAGTGCTGCCCAACGCACTGTAAAAAATGCCGCCCTTGTTTTTTCGTAAAACAAAAATTTTTAAAAAAATCTTGATAACTTTTTCACTTTTTTTCTTTTTCCTATTAAAAAGTAAGTGATGGGGAAAAAAAGCAACAAAAAAACTTGGAAATATTGAAAATTATATTTTTTTTCAAAATTTCCCATCGTAAGCGTGCGCCTAGTCCGGCTTATGATAAATACGCCCCTGATTAAAACAGTGATTCTGAAACTATTTTGCTCGTAACCCCCTCTTGCACTTGAAAATTTCAAAGGTCTCTGAAATGTGTAGGAAATGCGTAGAAAATGGACATGTAATATGTGTTCTGCTGTGTCTGCGATCCCCCAAATACTTTTCACGACTTCCCTGGGGATTGCGATCCCCACTTGGAGAGTCACTGGATTATTAAAAAAAAGTTTCCTTGTATTAATTTCCTATATGAAACAGAGTAATGTAAAACTATGAGTGTAATTTCCCTTCACAGCGTTTCCACAATAATATGTTGCATATAATAATTATCTACTTAATAAATCTCTAACACTGACTGATTGACTGACTGACAGACAACGCCCAGTCTAAACCGTTGGGTTTAGAAGGATGAAATTTTGCACAGGAGTTCCCTATGTAGTGTAGGTGACAACTAAGAAGGGATTTTTGAAAATTCTTCCTCTAAATGGATTAAATAGGAGATGAAAATTTGTATGAAAATTCGTCATTTTTTAAGTTAGAGATATATAATAATATATTGTGCAATAAGTGCGGGAAATTGTCGATTGCCCACGAAAGCGAAGTAGTGAGTGCGCTCATTCGCTTGAGTGGGCAATCGACAATCCCGCACGAGTTGTACATACTACTTTTTATTACGAATTTGACATACTTTTTTCTATTATTATTACTATTTTTGATATTTTTATTACTATTTAAAATAATATTTTTAAGTGTTTGCCTTTCTTTTCTGAATTAATTATTGTTTAAATTACTTTGTTGGTGGTTTCTATAGAAATAATTATGAAATATTTATTAAATGAAACATCAAGAGGCGGCTTTGCGTGTTTTGATTAAATTTTGCGTGTTTTATTGTCAATTTGCGTGTGGAAAGTTACTTTCCACACGCAAAAAAATATGCGGGAAGAGTATAGTGGGCAAACAGCTATTTTGCGTACAGAAATGTGTGCGCCAAGTTAGCACTTCCCCCGCATGAGTAATAGAAAAAGTATGTTACTATGACTATGAAAGTAAATAATTATCTTCTATACATATAATAAAACTGTAACGAGACCATTTCTGTACATGGAATTTTTTTTGAAAATTGTACTGATACTGTAAACAGTTATCGATGTAGATATCAAAACAGCGATTTTTAAAATTTTTGTCTGCCTGTCTGTCTGTCTGTCTGTTCACGCATCACGCAAAAATTATTGGACGGATTTTAATGAAATTTGCTGTGATGATAACTTATTACCTGGGTCAACAACTAGGATACTTTTTATTCCGGGAAAATGTCTCATTCCCACGGGAAAATAGAAAAACCATTTTGTGCATGTGCACGTATTACGCAAAAACTATTGGACGGATTTTGATGAAATTTGGTGTGGTGATAACCTATTACTTGGGTCAATATTTAAGATACTTTCTACTCCGGGAAAATTCCGCATTCCCACGGGAAAATAGAAAAACCATTTTGAGCATGTGCATGCATTACACAAAAATTATTATTATTCTTTGCAAGTTCTGTATAATTATTACACTTACATACTTCTCATTGAGTTTATAACAATGCTTTGTGCGAACGACGTCGCGGGTACGGCTTGTATTTTAGCGATGAGCAAATGCAAGACCAAGACCAAGACTTGGCAGTCTTGGTCTTGGTCTTGTTCTTGCATTAAGAATCTTGATCTTGGTCTTGCTAGAGCAGTTTGAATTTTGGTCTTGGTCTTGCAAAATGCAGTCTTGGTCTTGGTCTTGGTATTGCTAAAACATCTCGCGCTTTCTTGCCTTTTTTTACCGAATTTTTTCCTTTTAAAATCAGAATTTTCTTTGTTTACAGTATTAATTATACTTTCAAACTATTTAAATAGTTTAGCAAGAGTCTTGCTTTTTTCTTGCCATAGTCTTGGTCTTGCTCACTTGAGTCTTGGTATTGGTCTTACAGCCATACTTATAGTCTTGGTCTTGGTCTTGCTCTTGGTATACATAGTCTTGGTCTTGGTCTTGGTTTTGCAAAAAATGCAAGACCAAGACAAGACTGCAAGACCAAGACTAATTTTGCTCATCACTATAGTAGTTAATAAATCTTTAACAGTGACTGACATCCTGAGATGTTGCTGATAGTAAATTCTATCGGGTGAGTGTACGGCTAGTATTAATATAAAATTATATAAAATATACATAACTAAACGATGTATTTTAGTCCTGGAATTGCACAAAAGTATATTATAATAAGATTCCAATTTTTTTTAAAAATTTAAGTATGCAAAAAAAATTTGTCGACGAAGGTGGTGTAAACAAAGTTTTCTTTTAGCATCATTTTGGCTAATTTAAATCCAAGTTTTAAAGTATTCCTGATGGTAATGATTCAATTAAACTTATGAAATACGAAATAAGTACATATATTTTTTCTCAAAACGGTATAATATTTTACAAAATTTTTATGTAATTACAATACTTTACTTAACTTAAATCTAAGTACCTACAACTAGTGCTTAACCCTTTCTAACCCTTTCTAAACTTATTGTTTCCACCTCTTAAACCCGAGACATCTTATCACCATTTTCTCTCTAAACCAATAACCTTCCTTCAACATCCTTCATACCCTTCATACTCTTCCATACCTGTCGCCAATTCATCCAATGAAAAATTGGCATTATACTGTACATATTTAATACGATACACACAGTAACATACAACATCATTGCATAGCCTAAGTGTATGTAGGTATATGTTAAGTGAACGAAGTGTACATAGTTTAAAATACAATTGTAAATACGAGCATTCGTCAGTGAAACTTATTTACTCTTGTAGTGCGCATCAAAAACATTTTATTATAACATTAAATAAATAAAAAAAAAAAAAAATAAATAATACATTCTGATGTTGTATACTCAAAGCAAATTGGACTTGCAAGACATTACGTTTTTGAGTAGACACGCTAAAACGACTTTAACAATCACCAGATAAATTAAACTATGATTAGGTAAACTTTGAAATCAGCCACGAATAAATAACAATCACCTGACTCGATTAAAAAAAAAAAACACTTTATAATGTCAAATTCGCCGCGTTTTTCACAACAAATAAAAAACAAATGAAGTGTTGTAAAACAGTTACTGTTGAGTGTTGTGTTTTTCGTTTTTTTGAATTTTTAAAGTGACTTGTTTCGCGCGACTTTTTGAAAATGGTTTTAATTACGTATAGTGTATTATTTTTACTTTGTTCAAATATAGTTATTTCAGCGTCCCGTCGACAATTTCCATTGTTACTGGACGATGAATATAGTAATGGAAAACGCGTGAATCGGCCTGCAGGTAAGTTTTGTAGTTTTTTTTTTTTTTAATGTTCGTCACTGCAACAGTGTGTGAAAGTTGTATTTTTTCCGCAAAAAAAAAAAATATTGTTGAATTGGTCGCGTAGTTCATTTTGTTTGAATTAAAATGTTTTATAAATAAAATTATTATAAGATTTTTGTTATTATAAAATAGTTGCGTTAAAATGTTTTTGTAATATGAGATAAGTTGGAGTGGAAATGTAATCTTGATTATCGTTTTTTTTATTCTTTTTAATTGTTTAATGCAATTATTTGTATGTATGTCTTCGTAGCGCTTTGCTTCTTTTTTTATGAAATTTGATACATAAAGTTTGTTTTAATTTAATTTATCACTTTATTTAATTTTGAAAAATTCTAATAAGATTTGATGTTATGATAGTATGTGGTCTTATCGGAATTATTGTCGGCAAAATTGAAATTTACGAAATGAAAAATTTGTTGGTCCGGACGCGGGGCGGTAAATTTCCGGTTAATGGTTCCCGTTCGAGGCACCAATTTCGAAATTTTAAATGGGGCATGATATTTTTTCCGACAAATATCGATGAACCTTAGAGTTGGGTCTACAACATTTGGATCATAAAAATCCAACAAGTTCCAAATTTATCCTCCAAGCCGTTTACGAGTTTATTCCGTGTCGAATCATCGCGAAACATATTAGATTTTTAGCCTTTAAATTATTCTAAATAAAGAATACCTCTGTCGCAGCATCCTGCATAACATAGCGAATTTCCGTTTATAAAAGTTAGTTTTTCTTGAAAACTAGTCGACATAGAATAATAGTTTAAAGACCTTTTTTATGTGATTTTTTCTCCTCTTTCCAATGGTGTAAAAAAGTTTCATAAAAATTTTTGAAGATGAGGAAATTTTGGCAAAAAACTAATTTTTTTCACGAAAATTGCCAAAAAAACCATGTTTTGGGCATCGGACGTGTCTGGTTAACGAACTCGTCCAACGGTTTGGGACTTCCAATAATTTCACCAAATTTCATAAATGCAAGACATTTCGTTCGAGTGTTATCGCGCGGACACAGATATATATATATATATATATATATATATATATATATATATATATATATATATATATATATATATATATATATAAAACCTCAGAACAAATTTCTGCCATAGTCCCGGGCTCAGGCCTCGTCATGACAGTGACTGTAATAGCTAAATTCCATTCTGAAAATTCCCTAAAACTCACGGACGCAAAAATTTATTAAACCCATAGGCGCAGAAATTATAAATTTGGGCCTGGTGCCTGTAAAATTTAGAAATCAGATGTTTTATCGTAAAAAAAAATAACATGTCCTTTTTCGTCCCAATCAGTCATTGGTTTTAGCGAATTTCCAGAATGCAATTCAGCTATTACAGCCACTGTAATGACGCGACTTAAGTCCGAGACTATGGCAGAAATTTGTTTTGAGATTCCTAGAAACCGAAAATAATATTCACTAAAGTTTATATGTATATATGTACACGATAACTCTCGAACGAAATGTCTTATTTTTACGAAATTTGGTGAACTGTTGGACGAGTTCATTAACCAAACACGTTCGATGCCCGGAACATTTTTTTTTGGTAATTTTCGTGAAAAGAATTAGTTTTTTTGGCAAAATTTTCCCTTATTCAAAAATTTTTCCGACATTTTTTTACACCATTGAAACGGGGAGAAAAAATCACACAAAAAGGTCTTTAAACTATTATTCTATGTCAACCAGTTTCCGAGAAAAACTAATTTTTGTAAATGGAAAGTCGCTATGTTATGCAGGATGCTGCGACAGGGGTATTTTCCATATCTCCTCATTATTTCATTTTAAAAATATTTCCCCTCAGGAATTAAATGTTTTTCGTGGTAAAAAGTAGCTTGGGTACTGCTTGTAACTTGTACGACAAGTTTCAAATTGATGAAAGTGAGATAAATAACATTTTAAATAAATTTTTCCAAAGAGAAAATGTAGCCTATATCCTGTTTCGTCCACCCGGCTATCTTTCTGCATAGCTTTAAGTCTGTTAATTAAATTATTGATGCAACAAATCAACACAAACAAACTAATTCACTTTCGCATTTGTTTTTCGTCCCGATTAAAATATGCATAAATTGTGGGACTACCGTTCGTCCGTGTTCGGACTCTGATGTCCTTGGAGCAAATAATTAGTGATGTCGAGCCAAAAAGTATTTAGTCGATTAATTGACGGAACTTGTTTTCTGATAAAATTAGTCATTAGTCGAAAATATCGAGCATAAAATAGTCGACTAATCAACTAATTTATTAATCGAATTCATGAATAAGGTATCTTATATTTTTCTTTCAAAAACAATGTTTTCTTTTGTATTTAATTCAACTTTTAAAATTTTTTTTTTAAGAAAAAGAAAAGATATGACGTATTACAATCTGTTAATCACATAAAAGTGAAAAATCGTCTAAATAAATAATTTTTTAGTTTTCATTTTTCGGGGTCCAATAAATAATAGAGAAAAATTGTTAAATTATTCGTTTTTAGTCATTTAGAAATAGTATATTGTGCAATAAGGGCGGAAAATTGTCGATTGCCCACGAGAGCGAAGTTGAGCGCACGATCGTAGTGAGTGCGCTCATTCGCTCGAGTGGGCAATCGACAATCCCGCACGAGTTGCACATACTATTTTTTATTACGAATATCACATACTTTTTTCTATTATTATTACTATTTTTTTTATTACTTTTTAAAATAATATTTTTGAGTGTTTGTCCTTTTTTTCTGAATTAAATATTATTTAAATTACTTTCTTGGTGGTTTCTATAGAAATAATTATGAAATATTTATTAAATGAAAAATTAAGAGGCGGCTTTGCGTGTTTTATTGTCATTATGCGTGCGGAAAGTATACTTTCCGCACGCAAAATGCATGTGGGAACAGTTGAGTGGTCAAACACGTATTTTGCGCACACAAAAATGTGTGCGCCAAGTTAGTTCTTCTCCCGCATGAGTAATAAAAAAATTAATCATTTTAGTCGATTAAAACGACTAATCGACTAATTATCCGACATCACTAGGAGGAATATTCATATCCATATTATTCTGAAATTATTTCGACATACTACCTTATAGGTATGCCGACTGTACATTATAAATTAATTAGTAATTACTAATTAGTTAATTACTAAAAAAATATTTATGGATTAGTACCCAGTTTTGAAGATCGGAACAAGTTGGTAGACCGTTGGTAGACCGATCCTGGATTCATATATGGCAATAGGTTAATATCCCTGTATATTTTTTTAAGCTCTAAAACAATTATATGCTACGTCAATTTAAATTTTGCCTCTACCGATAAAATATTTCAAAATATTTAAAATATTACAACAGTTTCCAATATTAACTAGAGCTACCGGAACTTATATAGAGCCCTTAGTTTTGCACGAATAACATTATAATAAAATTTTATCCAATATTTTTGTTTAAATATTAATTGTAGGTATAAATACAATAAATAAAAACGATTTAAAAAGTTATTTTTAAAGATATTATAAGTAAAATATTGAGTGCACATGTAAGATTTTAGATTAATATTTGAGCTTTTAACTTTAACGTAAAGGCTTTTAGCAAAAACAGGTAAACTAGTTTTTTTGATGTAGTTTTCATATTTGATATCAATATTTTGATTGGTCCAACCATATTCACCCTATTTCAAATTTTACCCCCAATTTTATAGTTAAGGCGCCTCCAGTAGGTCCGATCCTTGATTTGAGTACATCAATAGGAAGACCTTTAAAAATGAAGGGTTGTGTCAATTTAAACTTTTTTTCTATCTGTTATAGCTTTTTGAGTAATTTCACAAAATTAAATTTTTACCCCAACTTTGGGGGTGGATTTCACCCCTTAAATGGCGTTTTTGGCGGATAAAGAAAAATACGTGTCTGTTATTTTTTTTGTGTCCTACACACCTACCAAGTTTCATCAAAATCGGGAATTATCACTTCAAGACCTTTACTTGTTAGTATAGTAACACACAATAGGGTTTTAATGTATTTCTATTTTTATAACGACTGTTTATTGTAATAATAATAATTTATTATTAAATTGAAGCATTTTTAAAGCATAATTATCAATTCTTAGTGTGAAATTTAGTCTTTGGACGTCAAAAAATTTAACAACTAATAAAGTTCAATTAGAAGATAAAAATTAATAAAAAAAAAAAAAATTATTGTTTACTGTAATCGGATAATGCTACGATCATTTTTAAAAGTTTAACCCGCCAAAAAAAAATTCTGTAAATCAGAGCAAAATTTCCCACGATAGTAGAAAATTAATCGTAAATTAAAAATATTGTTGAAAAATAAATACGTAGAATTTTTTTTTTTCAAATTCAGTTTCACCTTTTGATAAAAATAGTAATCTAATCATAAGGACGTTGTTCTTAAAATAAAATTTTAAAAGTCAGTTTTTTTTTATAAGTTGATAATATTTTAGGGTTACAAAGAAAAAGTTTCGGATGCCTATTGTTTTTACAATTTTGCATTGACATATATCACGCGTACTCTGTCTCAACCTCGTATCTGAAAACTCCCAATTTTTGGACACAAAAAAAAAACATATTATTTAAATCCGTGTTTTTATCACTATGAGCTTAAGATTTATGCTAATTACACCGCCGACCGTAAAAATGTATTTGAATAGATACTTTAATTTTCTCCCGAAAGCTGTGAAAAACTCTAGCCGCTGAGGAATCCTCACTTAATGCGTGTTCAGCACGCACTTGATGGTTTTTTTATATCAACATCATATTACGAGTATTTTTAAAATAAAATAATTAAAATTACTAATTATATAAAGTGTTTACTGTAAGATGAATTGATTTTGATTAAAAAAAAAAAAAAAAAAATTGTTGATAAAATCTATACTTAAATAGTAAAGTAAACAAGAGCTCTTAAGAGGTTTTGTTTTTTCAAAAAATTTTTTTGGTATCCCAAGACCTAAGTTATTTTTGTCCGATTTTATAATACTTTTTCAAATCGTGTTTACGAGAAGTCTATTAATTCGGTGTCAGTTAAAAATTTGCATTTTTCTTTCAAAAATACGCTTCATAGCGTAAAGAACGATCTTAGCTTAATGTTTCTGAAGAGTTTTAATTTTGTTCCATGATTACTAGTGCCGGTTATTTGAAATTTTAACAATCATGTAGCAAGAAATTATGGTGGTGGCACTGGGTAAAATCGTTTAATTTTTGCAAAATATTCAAAATACCGATAATTCCGGAATCGCTGGACAGAATACGACCGAATTAAAGAAAAAGTGGTAAAAGATCGGTTCTAATAACATCCTACGTAATAGGGTTCCGAATCATAGGATTTCGAAGTTATTTACGAAAAATGAAAATTTTAAAATATTAAAATAATATCTTTTTTATTACAATGAAAATGAACAAATTTTTTTTAGAGGTTAACAAAATATTTCCCCTTAAAATACGTCTCTTTAGTAAGAAAACTGTGTGACCAAATGGTAACATAATCCATTCTGGACGTAGTTCGATACAGGTCCTAAGTAATTCATGAGAGTATTCATGAAATTTTACATTTACATTCGTGTTTGTTTTAATTGTATAATAAAATATAAATTGAAGAATTATGTTGCTCGACTCTTCTCGACACATTCTATGTGAAGTATGACTCCATTTTATTGTACCCAATTTGTAACCACGGAAACTTGTTTATAAATATTAGATTAACCATTAAATTAATGGTTTGACGCCATTAAGGAGAGGTTTATACTACTTAAAAATTATGTATTTTTCTGGAATTTTTTTTCTCACGAACGGAAGTAAATATCCATTTCAAATTTTGTACACATATTTATTAAGTATTAAAGTATACAAAAAAAAAATTTTCAAGGAAAAATATAAAAAATTGTCCATTTTATAGATAGTGCAGTGTGACGATCCGAAAATCCGATGCCTTGTTGGTTGACATCGTAGTGCCGGTAATAAACCACTGAAATCCAAAAACAAAAAAGATTTATAAAATATATGAACAGTACCGGCACCTATACCTATAATATGAACAAATTGCTGAAAGAAAAAAAAAATAGCGGATGTGTGAACTTTTGATTACGATTTTTGTCTTATTTTTCGCTCTTTAAAGTAAATTAAAAAAAAAAAAAAAAAAAAAATATTGAAAGTGTATCGAACTTAGGTATAGGTGCCGGAGAATTGAATGATCTTTAAAATAAAAAAATAAAAAAAGGATTCACCGGATAGTTTTTGAGTTATCGTGTCAACCAGTTCCAAAAACGTGCTTCCGAGATATTGTAAAATATATATTAAGAAACGTATTTTCAAAATTTCATATTTAATACTCATTACCGCGTGAATTACGTTTTTTTTTTCTCGATTCGGTTAATGTGAAATAATCTTTTTTTTTTTAAATTACTTTCACAATTACAGTCATTTTGAGAACATATTCTACACATAATTTGCTATCAATTTCTGCAAAAAAAAATATATTTTTTGATTGAATCTCAAGTAAACTTTCCCTTAAATTACTTTCAGCAAAATCACTTTGGGAACATATTCTACACATAACTGGCTATCAATTTCTGCAAAAATAAAGGTTTTAAAGGACGCTCAAGTAAACCTCCCCTTCAAGTAATCACATCAGTCAATTTTTTTGCTTCAATTTCTTAATGTATTTGTAATACACAGCATTCTCTCTAGTCGATTCTCCCCTCAATGCTCTACATGAAGTTTGAATTTGTTTATTATTTTCAATTACCTAGCAATGCTATTTAAGTTATATTTCTGTAAATTGTGCTTGTTGATTGATTTAAAAGCAGGAGCAAAATAATTTTTTAGTCCCAACGGACTAAAAGATTCACTTTTAGTCCGTTGGGACTAAAAAATTATTTTGCTTCCGCTCTTAAATCAATCAGTAAGTACAATTTACAGAAATATAACTTAAATTAAATAGCGTTGCTAGGTAATTGAAAATAATAAACGAATTGAAACTTCATGTAGAGCATTGAGGAGAGAATCGACTAGAGAGAATGCTGTGTATTACAAATACATTAAGAAATTGAAGCAAAAAAATTGACTGATGTGAGCAAAAAAAAATTGACTGATGGGATTACTTTAATGGCGGTCAAACCATTAATTTAATGGTTTATCTAATATTTATAAACAAGTGTCCGTGATTACAAGTTGGGCTTACTAAAATGGAGTCATGCTTCAAAATTTAATGCCTGTGGTATCTCTAGGAAACATATGTTAATACATATGTTCGATTCAGTGCTCAGTGATGTACAGAGAGACAAACATTTATATTGTATTGTACAATTCGATTGATTTATGCAAACTATACTTGATGAAATATTATTACATACAATTTGAATGACATTTAAGTCATTTTTTTAATTTTTATAATTTTAAATTATCCGGAATTACAAATAGTAGTATAACACCACAGGACTAAAGTGTTTTTTCTCCATCCCTTGTGTGATTTGTTGCCCTCGAGCCTTTACAGGCCCTCTGGCAACAAACTTCACACTCGGAATTAAAACTAACACTTTAGTCACTTGGTGTATAACATACTATTTCTGGCGATTTTTGTCGTTATTTTTTTAAAAATTAAAAATATATACATACATGCATAATACATAAATCTGCGTATTTTAAAATTAATCAAATACCCGATTAGATAGGTGAATTTATTGTAGAACATACTGTATTCAGAAAAAGATGGGTTTGTCTCTCGCGTTGTTGGTAAATAAATAAAATAATGTTATGAATGATATGATACAGAATGATACAATGTTACTATTAGGGGCTGTCCATTAATCACGTGAGGCTTGAAAGGGGGGGGGGGGAGGGGTCCCATAAAAAATCACGAAATATCACAAGGGGGAGGGGGGTAAAGTAATATATCACGTGTATTTATTTTTTCGGCAAGTGCGCGATACTCAACCGAAAAGCGGCGTTACATGTATTTATTTTTTCGTCAAACGCGTACAAAATCGAAAACGGCTTGTAGTGTGATCTTGATTCGCTATCAATATAATAGTCCAGAGATGCACAATGTTCGTCTTTCCCGCATCCTCACGCGACGATCGAACGGTAGATCGAGAGAGATTCTCTGCGTAGTGCGCGAAAATGATGACGCCGAGTGGCTTGATGAAGCCGATGTTGATTTTCAACAAAGCACTGTGGCAACAACTGATTTGCAAGATGCTTATCCAGTTATTGGTGTTGAAGAAAGTCTTGCTAATCCGTGGTCCGAAAATACTGTACATTAAGTAATGTTCATGTATTAGTACAAAAAAGTTTTTCGCATTCCTATTATTTTTATGTCAATCAAAAAAAAAAAAAAAAAAAAAAAATTGCAACTTTTCTGTCTACCTCTGAACGTTATTATAGTAGTGTTTAATTTTCTATAATAAAATTAGATGATACTTATACCAGTATTTTATAAATATTAAAAAAAATTAGATTCTTTGCAGGTACGAAAAAATACACGTGATATACGGGGGGGAGGGGGGGTAGCCTTAAACCTCACCATGTATCACCAAGGGGGAGGGGGGGTTAAAAAATGCAAAAAAAACATCACGTGATTAATGGACGGCCCCTTATTGGCCCGTTTTATTTATAAATCCAATATAATCGATATTTATAAATTGGTAATCATCATGGTTATATTTTTAAAACTTACAATAGATACAAATAATTATATACTACCGTAAATGTGGATTACTTGAGCCCAAATTTGCAAATCATCTGATAATTTCAAAAATTGAGCGTAACTGTTATATTTATTTGGGATAGGAAATTCAGTATATTAATCTATATATGACTACGGTTACTTTATTATATAATATGGATCTTTTTCTTATGGCTCATAAATTTTATAGCTTTTTAGATTTTGGACTCAAGTTAACCTCAAGATCGGGTTACTTGAGCCGAAACCTAAATTTCCAGGTGATTTTCATTTGAAAACAGTTTGAGACCATGTGGGATGTTGGTTACTAATTAAAACATTGTACAAACATATAAGGAACTTGATTCAATACTCCTATCGCAGCATCCTGCATAACATAGCGAATTTCCGTTTACAAAAATTAATTTTTCTCGGAAACTAGTTGACATAGAATAATAGTTTAAAGACCTTTTTTGTGTGATTTTTTTCTCCTCGTTTCAATAGTGTAAAAATTTTTGAATAAGGAGAAATTTTGGAAGAAAGTTAATTTTTTCACGAAAATTTCCAAAAATAACATGTTTTGGGCATCGGACGTGCCTGGTTAACGAACTTGTCTAACGGTTTAGGACTTTTGGGAATTTCTGCTGTAGTCTTGCACCATTTTATACTAAAGTTATAATGGGCTCAAGTTACCCTAATTTTAAAGTTATTTTACTGATTTATCAAAACCTTAATTTAAAAAAATTAACGAAATGGTTGGCATATGAACATATCTGAATTTAGTTTAATAATGAACAAAATATTAAAATTATACACTTGTACCTTCCTTTGTAGGCTATCACAATTATTTTTTTATTACTCATGCGGGAGAAGTACTCACTTGGCGCACACATTTCTGTACGCAAAATACTTTTTTGCGTGTGGAAAGTAACTTTCCACACGCAAATTGACAATAAAATACGCAAAATTTAATCAAAACACACAAAGCCGTCTCTTAATTTTCCATTTAATAAATATTTCATAATTATTTCTATAAAAACCACCAACAAAGTAATTTAAACGATAATTAATTCAGAAAAAATACGAACACTTAAAAATATTGTTTTAAAAAGTAATAAAAATGTCAAAAATAGTGATAATAATAAAAAAAAGTATGTGAAATTCGTAATAAAAAATAGTATGTGCAACTCGTGCGGGATTGTCGATTGCCCCACTCAAACGAATGAGCGCATTCACTACGTTCGTGCGCTCAACTTCGCTTTCGTGGACAATTGACAATTTCCCTCACTTATTGCACAATATACTATTACAATCAAAAGTTAGCAACGTAACAAAACATCAATTTCAAACAGAGAGGAAACAACACTTGCCTCACCTCTAGTGTCAATTTTCAGAACTACCTAAACTTAAACACCGTAAACATACTGCTGTTACCTATTAGCTAAACATCTAACTTACTTCTACTATTGAATAATATAAGCACAAAACAGAAAATAATACTTTTTCCGTTTTGGGCTCAAGTTCCACGCCAGGGCTCAAGTAATTCGCATCTACGGTATATGCTTGCTACATTTATTTGTATATAAATGTATTTACTTGAAATAATTTTATTTTAAATAACTATATCCCAGTTAATTCTTTATTTGTTGTGAAGATAATATTGTACCACGGCGATAACACAGTCACATCTCATATGGAATTGTATACCTAAAAATGTGGCTGTGTTGTCGCCGAGGTGCAACATGTGTAACAAATAAGAGAAAAAAAAAGAAACACGATTTTGTGATTCACGCGACCGCCGCTACAATCGCGATCCGCGCGTTTTTGTTGCCGCCGTTCATTAAAATACAAATCAATTGTCAATTCTATTAATGGTTGGTCTAGTATGTACAGTATCATTCCAATTTGATGATCGCACCACTCGATTTTTACACATCCGACTGCGTAACAGCCAAAATAGGGTTGTTTTTCGCGCGTATTATGTATCTATGTGGGATTCTTTATATCAGTGTTTTTTAACCTTTTCCATGGCGCGATCCCCTTAGTATGGAAAAATATTTCGCGACCCCCTACCCTCCGCTATTACCAACTTTTATTTTTTTATGTTATAAAAATGTTTTATGTTATGTATATGAAACTCTTATATTAATGTAACCATTAATTAACCTTCTCTTTATTAAATATCGAATCCGTTCATTATTATTAATTATTTTCATAGTTAGGTATCGATTAAATACGTAATTAAGGACTTGAAACAGGCGTATTTTTATATCGACATCAAAATTGACGACTTATATAGCTTCTGAAGGTGCACGTGGCGTAAAAAGTGACATGCGCACGCACGACTTTCGTCACCGTTTAACACTTCCGAGAGTAATCCATTTGAATTCTTTGAATTGTGAACTAGCGTTAGTGTTTAAATTTATTGAATTGCCGTGTTTAGTAGTTGCTCACTTATTATTGTCTAATATTCAAAATTCTATGCTCATTGTAATTATTGAAAATGGATAAGTTTTTGGAAATATATGCACAACCGTCAACTTCAAGTTCCAATGAGAGTAATAAAACAAAAAACCAAAGAAAGAGTGTCTATATGACGACAATTATTTAAAATTCGGATTTACTGTTATTGAAAATAAGTCGCAATTTTGAAACTTTATCGCGCAAAAGTATGAAACTCTCATATTAATGTAACCATTAATTAACTTTCTCTTTATTAAATATCATATATTGAACTAGAATGGTTTTATTTTTAAAGTACGGCGACCCTCTTAGAAAGGCTTCGCGACTCCCCCGGGGGTCGTGACCCACAGGTTGAAAAACACTGCTTTATATTATCGTAATGTTCAAACGGATCGGTGGATTTTAACATATATGGGGTGTCATTAGATTTGTTTAATCTAGGAATAGATATAGGATGTATGAAGTGTTACGAGATATGGTGGTTGTTAGTTGCCGTAATGTCGTATACACCATAATGTCGGACTACCCAATAGGCCTAGGGGCAGTAGATTTTCACAACAGGACGGCAAAAGTTGTAAAATGAGGTACTTTTTTTCTTTGCTCGTCCTTTTGTAAAAAATGGCCATTAAAATGCATAATGTGAATCAAAATCACGAGACAGTAAGAAACTTAAACAATTACTATAATAACTTTCTTTGATAAAAATACTTTTTAACGGCTTTTAAGCATTTAATCAATACATTGCATAAGAACATCAGTTATTGCATCATTTAATTTTGTTAAAGATGTATTTTTCAAAATTTTCATAATATTATAAAATTGAAATAAAATGTTTCTACGTGTAAATTAATGCTTTATCTTGTTTATAGAAGCAACTTCTAAGGAAATTTCTAAGTTTTGAGCGTTTTGAGTGATGTTTTTTCGATGAAACTTTTTTTATGCGGTCCCGACCAACCGCATAAAAAGAGTTTTTTGTACAATCTGTATCGAACTATACTTTTAGCGAATTTCCAGAATGGAATTGAGCTATTTATAGTTATTTATGATATTTTTGAATATATTTTTTTTGTGCAATTTTTTTTATGCAATCCCTATCACCGCACAAAAAAAAGATCAACTGTACATTATTTAATTTTTGATAAAAGAACATTTTTTCGCTGAGATATACTTTTTTACATATCTGACTATTTCGCACCAAATAAATACCTTAAGATAATTTATTATTATATAATTTTATATTATGGTGGCAGCATTGGGAACAATGTAAACGTACATAATAACTATATACTTAACGTAAAAGCCCCTATACCGGAACATTATTTTTAGGTGTGTAAATAAATTGGCTTATAAAAATTGACAAATAAATTAAACACCCATTTTTGTTTTTCTTAGTAAGCATGAAAGTTTTTTTAATCCAATGAATATGTTTTTAAAAAAATACAACCCAAAAATTTTGATTTATTAATGTTTTTCTTTAACAAAATGTCGACATCTATACCCAAACAAAAGAATATTAATGACACTAGGAGTTGGGAACCGATATACAAACAGACGTGTAATATGAGTAATATGACACATAGAGTGACATCTAGACTTCAGTGTAGGAAATATAGAAAGGTTTAAGTATCAGACGTAATTAAAGGATCAAAATACTATATTCAAATGTATTTCTTTAATTAAGTAAGAAAACATTAAATGCGAGGTGCATTTAAATTGAATAATAATCATTCTATTAATAATAATTTTTGTTATCAGAGGTTTTTTTCAGAAATAACTTCATCTATACATATAATAAAATTGTAACGAGACCATTTCTGTACATGGAATATTTTTTGAAAATTGTACTGGTACTGTAAATAGATACCAAAACAGCGATTTTTAGAATTTTTGCCTGTTTGTCTGTCTGTTCACGCATCACGCAAAAACTATTGGACGGATTTTAATCAAATTTAGTGTGATGATAACCTATTACCTGGGTCAACATCTAAAATACTTTTTATTCCGGGAAAATTTCTCATTCCCACGGGAAAATGGAAAAACCATTTTGAGCATGTGCACACATTAGGCAAAAACTACTGGACGGATTTTAATAAAATTTGGTATGGTGATAACTTATTACCTAGGGCAACATCTAAGATACTTTTTACTCTGGGAAAATGCCTCGTTCCCACGGGAAAATAGAAAAACCATTTTGTGCATGTGCACGTATTACGCAAAAACTATTGGACGGATTTTGATGAAATTTTGTGTGGTGATAACCTATTACTTGGGTTAACATTTAAGATACTTTTTACTCCGGGAAAATTCCTCATTCCCACGGGAAAATAGAAAAACCATTTTGAGCATGTGCTTGCATTACACAAAAATTATTATTCTTTGCAAGTTCTGTATAATTATTACACTTACGCACTTCTCATTGAGTTTATAACACTGCTTTGCTCGAACGACGTCGCGGGCACGGCTAGTTAATATATAAATGTCAAAACTGTTCCAGTATTGGATCGCGTTCCGGTATAGGGGCTTTTACCCTACACGCGATTAGTATTTTTGTATCGTAATATATTATCCTTATAATAATATGTTCAAGATAATAAGGAAGTCGCCGTGCGAAAACATTCAAATGAGACATACACCGTCCAGTCGGTCGCCAGTTAAATCTTTTTGTTTACACGAAAATAAATTTTTTGCATTACATACAATGTCGCCTAATTATCTTTTCACATCTCTGTTGTCTATATGTATATATATATATATATATATATATATATATATATATATATATATATATATATATATATATGTATATATGTATATTAATTATATAAAATATATTATTGCTGGTAATCAACAATCTGCGACTATCAACAGTTCATGTTATTAACACGTTTAATATTATGCCGGTTGTCTCGTCCGGCACTCGTACACATAATATATCAACCATCAAATAATTAGCTAACTACGAAAAATTTTGCTAATAATATAAAATTGTACATTTGAGTTGAAATCGCACGCTGTTGAGCAGTTACATATCCGACAACAGATATTTCGCCTGTCATGGCTCGCTCAATTTATTGGTTATGTTTTATTATATTAAAGTGTTTTGTATACTACAACATAATATTATTATATCGGTACAGTAGCGTCAAAAAGGCCGGTCACATATGGTACAATCACAGACCAATGAACATATTATCACAAGAATAAAAAACAACCAGAAGAGTTACAGAAAGAGAAGAAACGATAGTCAGGTAAATTTTGATGCTCGTTATTTTTGATGTATCGTTTTGAGGTTTGGAAGAAATTGGAAGAATATGTTAGTTCAAACCGATCAGTGTCGTAGTTCCAGGGCAGTAGTGTATTTTAAAATAAAATTTCGTTACAAATTTAAATTGTAAATTTTGCAAATTATATTATATTAACATGGAGAATATATCTAAATCACACAATGTTTATTTAGTGAAGAATTGTGAAGAATTTTAATAAATAAATGCTAGCTAACAATAACAAATCATCTAATATATTGTATTATTTTTTTCATAATTCAAATCCTATGCCGGCTCTTTTAGATATAGGTAATATACCCGAAACCACCCCTTACTTTTCACAAAACACAGGCAATCAAGGTCATAGCAGGCAATATCGGACCTCTCATTCTGTTACTCTTCTGGTTGTTATCTATTCTGTGATATTATGTAATATACAGTTGATCGTTTTTTTGTGCGGTGGAGGGGACCGCATAAAAAAAACGCACAAAAAAAAATATATTCAAAAATATCATAAATAGCTATAAAAAGTATAGTCCGATCCAGATTGTACAAAAAAGTTTTTTTTATGCGGTTGGTCGGGATCGCATAAAAAGAGTTTCATCGAAAAACCATCACTCAAAACGCTCAAAACTTAGAAATTTCCTTAGAAGTTGTTTCTATAAACAAGATAAAGCCTTAATTTACACGTAGGAACATTTTATTTCCTTTTTATAATATTATAAAAATTTTGAAAAATACATGTGTAAAAAAATTAAATGATGCATGCTTATAGATTTCTTACAAAAATTACCATGCTGTATTATAATATTTGAAATGCTATCTGCTAATAGTAGAAAGAAAAAAAGAGAAAGAAGGTTGTGTGTGTTGTGAACGCTGTTGAAATGGACCTCACTCATAGCAAGTCACATAGCCAACCATAGGTTTCGACAACCAACTTGGTCGGACGGGTCGGACCAAGCACCTTGATCCATTAGACTGTCTTACAAGCAGCAAGTAGTATTCATTACACTGTGTTAGAGGATGGGGATGTCACCATTTAATTCATCATTTTGTTACTTCACTATCTTTAGTATTAGAATATATTGTTGGCAATCATTTTTGTATGCATCATAAAGTTCTTACAGGTTCGAAGTTTTTACAGGTACCGTCCAAGCAACATAAGGTTGCCGGTCACATGCGCAAATGAAAGAGTACGACAACAAGAATTAAACTATAACATATATGCATAAGAGTGTGATAGAAGTTGTGTTAGCACATTAAATTTTACCATGCTAGCACATATTTTTTATTTTGCTCGTCGATCGTGCACGCATTATAAGAGAGCATGGTAATTTTTCTGAAATTTTATCTACAAAAATTATATGATTTTTCTCTCCGTGTACCATTTTAAATATTTACATAATCAATGTCATCCATAGCTCCCGTTCGTGTTCACATACTTTTTCACACAATTGTACAAATAGAATATATATATACGATCTAAAAATAAGCGGTGATCCATTAATTAACTGAATTTATATATTTGCCATCGCGTTTATAAATTAACTCATCTGTTTCAAAATATATTAATATAATTTCAAATTTATCTAAATTTATTAATTTCAACCAATAGAAAAAAATAAACACACAGTAAGAACTAAGAAGTAGCAACACATTCTCCAAACTACTACTCAATAGTCAATACTAATATATTATTCCGTTTTCAATACATACAAATTACTCAATTTATTTTGTACGGTGTATGAGAGGGAACATATATCTATCTATCTCGTGTTGCTAAATTTATTGAAAATAATCGAAACAGAGTCGCCAGTCGGGCCGGACCCGCAAAATAATCAGAGACACTATAATTTATAATAATTTATAAATTTTGTAAAAACAATTTTAATTGAATTTGGTATTGGTTAGATTTCATTTGTTAAGGTCCCGAAGAAACATTTCGAAATCCTTATAGTTTCGTCAAATCTATTCGTCTGTCACGCTCCCGCAAAGGCGTTCCTATTCAGTGGTCCAGGGTGGGGGGGGTGTACATGCTAGGGGTAGAGATATCAATTATTTTGAAACAAAAAAAAAAGTTGTGTTGCGGATATCATTAGAAAGAGCTCTTAAGATGAAGTTGAGATTCATTTTTAAGTCTCTTTGGTGGTATATTAAACTTAAGTAGCGAATAACTTGTTTCGCCTTCAAAAAGTCTGAAAATTTTATAAATGAATATATGACAATCGCCCCCAACGCCTAAATTTGTTTATACCTGGCTCTATGACTCATTATATTTGACCAAATGTTAATCACTACCAGTGACAATCGCCCCCAGTATATTAGCTTGTTTATACCTGGCCGTGTAAGTAAACTTAGATGATAATACTGTGTGTCAGTATGTGAGAAAAGCAAATATAAAGATTTCAGTAAATTAACTTTTATCTAACTGACGTCATTTAAAATGCGGCTTCTTGGACACGATAGTTAGAGCTGCAAGATTTTTGAAATTATAACATTTGTTCCACATTTGTAAGTAATTCCACATTTCGTTTCTTGTATGGATTAGTGATAATTCATATAAACATTCAAATAAAAACATAATGAGATTTCTGTTTTAAAATATTTGATACATTTTTTTAATATAATATTTTGTTCCAGTGTAAAACTAACTTGTAAAATTTTATTACTAATGTCCTCTCGTTAGATAATATGTAGGGACAAGTTTCTCTCTACAACGACCTAAGATAATAAAACTGGGGGCGATTGTCATTGATGACGATTGTCCGGACACCCTTTTTACAACCATCGAGAATATAAAACTGGAGGCGATTGTTAGTGGGGACGATTGTCCGGACACCTTTATAAATACTAGGACTTACTGAATTTTTGTTTTTGTTAAGTAATTCCAGAAATAATTCCACTATTTTCATTTCTATTATGCCGGATAGGTTAGAAAGATTTTTTTAAATTGAATTTAAGTTTCCTACTATCATTTTCATTTTGAAACTTTGTTTGTGAAATATTAAACTTCAATGTTTAAATGTTACCTACTAGTTCGAAAGCTGTAAAAAAGTGTAGCCAGTGAGGAACCCTGTTTTAATGCGTGTCTGGCACACACTTGGCAAACTATTTTATAATAATATAAAATACAAATAAATTATTTTGTTAAAAAAAAATTTAACTATCAGAAATAGAAATATTTTTATTCAAAGCATTCTTGTAATATACAGATGAACTTTTTTTATGCAGTCTTTTTTGTGCGATTTTATTATGCCGTCACTTAAGTGCGAAATGTGAGGTAATGGCAAGAGAAAATAAGGAACCTACACATTAATCATAACAATTTACTTTGATAAAATTATTTATTACTGGTTTTAAAACATTTAATCAGTATATTGTAGAAGAATATAAGTTATTGCATCACTGAGTTTCTTTTTTACAGATGTATTTATCACAATTTTCATAATATTCGAAAAGTGAAATAAAATGTTCTCATGTGCAAATTAATGCTTTATCTTTGTAAATAATAAACAAATATTTTACTTCACCAAAATACCACTTTTATTTTGAAACTGTGACAATATTGTTTCAAAATAAAAGTGGTATTTTTGCGAAGTAAAATATTTGTTTATTATTTACAAATATGGAATACCATAAAGTAACGCTCAAATCTATTAATATTAATGCTTTATCTTGTTTAGAATAACAACTTCTAAGGAAATCGTGAGGTTTTGGGCGTTTTGAGTTATGTATTTTCGATCAAAATACAATTTTTTTTTTTTACAATCTGAAGCAAACTATACTTTTTATAACTATTTATGGAGTTTTTGAATATTTTTTTTTAGTACGATTTCCTGTACGGTCCCTATGCACCGCATAAAAAAGGTTCAACTGTACAGTTAACATTCAAACCATACGACTACATAAAATTGGGACACCTTGTCAGTGACATCAATATTTGTATACAAATTTTTCAAAATATAAAAACAAAACAATGCCAAAATTATTCAAATTTCATTTTGACAAATAAAATGAACAAAAAAAAAAAAAAAAAAACAACCGACACATTTTTACTAATCAGTCTAATAAATTTTTCCAATGTCAAATTGTACAAATTAGAATAATTAAAACTTTGGGTATCACGTACACTTTTTTGGCAGTGGAACAAAAAAAGAAAAAAAAATCATTTTTTCACGTTTTAAATAATTTTTAAATATTTACTTCTTATTTAACCGTTATTTTTGAACAGTTACAACGATTCAAAAAAACAATAGACTAATAAATATTCGTATGAATTAAGTTTAAGATGAATATTATATATGTTCTTTTGACATTGTGATTCTATTTCTCCACCCAGAAATTGTTTGTGTGAGTATAATAACAGAAAACAAGCCTACAGAATTATCTATACATATAATAAAATTGTAACGAGACCATTTCTGTACATGGAATATTTTTTAAAAATTATACTGGTACTGTAAATAGTTATCGATGTACATACCAAAACAGCGATTTTTAGAATTTTTGTCTGTCTGTCTGTTCACGCATCACGCAAAAACTATTGGACGGATTTTAATGAAATTTGGTGTGATGATAACTTATTACCTGGGTCAACAACTAGGATACTTTTTATTCCGGGAAAATGTCTCATTATCACGGGAAAATAGAAAAACCATTTTGTGCATGTGCACGTATTACGCAAAAACTATTGGACGGATTTTGATGAAATTTTGAGCATGTGCATGCATTACACAAAAATTATTCTTTGCAAGTTCTGTATAAGTATTACACTTACATACTTCTCATTGAGTTTATAACAATGCTTTGCGCGAACGACGTCGCGGGTACGGCTAGTTGTACATATTATTAAAATATTTAAGGAAGAGAAATTATCATCATCAAATGAAATTTAAATGATCTTGTATTGTTTATCCGAGCGACCCGCGCACCGTTGCCATTAAAATACTATATTGTTGTATTCACATGTCACGGTACAAGTTTAAGGTCGAATTTGTCATAAAATTTTATTTATTTTTAAGTTTCCGTATATTTGTGTGTTAAATGGTTGTTTAATGTGCTCAGTGAAATATATTTTCTAATTGTTAGGTAATTTGGAATGTTTTTTTTAGGTTGAGAATATTGCAAAAATGTTTTCGATTTCTTTAGTTTAAGGTACCATCACGATGTGATTCTGCCGAAAAGTAGTCAATTTTCACAATTTTTTTTTTGGATGGATAGGATGGAGGAATGGGGACGAATTTTTTTTTTTTACGATTAATACCACTATTTGATAATACAAAAATATTTTTTTAATTTATTTTTATTTATTTTTTATAATTATTATAATTTTTTGAAAAAAGTGTTTTTAGAAAAGGTCGAAATTCGGTGCCCACGATTGCGGCTGCAGTTTTTATCCGAAAAAAAAAAAATCAAATAGATTACCAATCTGTAGGTAAACCGCTATGTCCCTATGGGAGCTTTATTTTTCTTTGAAATTTGAAAAGATGGCGGCGGTTTGAATAAAAAGTACAAAACTTTTTACAGTTTTCCGTGTGAAAAAATAGGAAGATTTCAAAAGGAAAAAAAAAGCTCCCATAGGGACATAGCGGTTTACCTACAGATTGATTTTTTTTCTTCGGATAAAAACTGCGGCCGCAATCGTGGGCACCGAATTTCGGCCTTTTTTAAAGACACTTTTTTCAAAAAAATTATAATAATTATAAAAACTAAATAAAAATAAATAAAAAAAATATTTTTGTATTGTCAAATAGTAGTATTAATCGTAAAAAAAAATTCGTCCCCATTCTTCAATCCTGTCCATCTGAAAAAAAAATTGTGAAAATTGACTACTTTTCGGCAAAATCACACTGTGATGGTACCTTAAAAAGTTAAGTTGATGTAAAAGTGTCGTCTATTATTTCCAACAAAAAAAAATTTCGATTAAAGACACGGTGTCAGCGCAGGATAATTTTTAATTTCACTTGATTGTCTAAATAAGACATAATATGCAACTTATTCAAGATCACAGACTAGAAAATAAATTTTAGGAGCGGTGTAGAGAGATTCTACAATATTATTTTCAAGACTGCAAAAACTAAAGGTCAAAAATGTAAAACAATATAAAAAATAAAATCTAAAAACTGGACGTATTGCGTCCAAACCATTGAGGCAACCAACAATGATTTGACAACAATATGTTGATTTTTTTCGATTTTGTTTTTTATAGTTTTTCATTTTTGACCCATGGTTTTTGCAATCTTGAAAATATAATGTTATATATAGAAACTGGTTGACTGAAATTCGTCTTTATAATATTTTGATTTATATTATACTTGATTAATCTTTTGTGACAAAATTCCGAGAACATTAATTTAAAGTTTTAAATAAAAACAATAAAATATTTGATTTTCTGTAAAAAAATCTCTTATTCTTTTATCATAGACCCAACCCTTTACGAGATACTTGGGAAAACGCCTTTTTCAAAATAGCACCACTTTCAGGATGATATCATTTTGGTTTTACTTTTCCTACAAATATACAAATCAGTGCAAAAAAAATAAATAAATAAATAAATAAAATTGTAAGTTTTGGTAATAGTCTTTAGTTTAAGACCCGACTCTAAATTTTGTTTTGTTATTTGGTTTATTAGCTTGTTCTTTATTGAACTCATGGAAGAAAATAAATTAGCACACCAAAAGCCATTTTTTGATTTGGTCGTAACATTCTGGAAGTTTATTTCGAATGTCGAAAATTACTACTTCCGGCTTCGACATTCCTTTTAAAGCTGTCTACTTCTGCTACAATATCAAACTACATTTCTGCCTTTCTAGTTCTTATGAATTACTAATTAGGTTATTAAACTCCAAACTCCACAAATCTTGGCTTACTAAATCTAACAACCGGATTTGAAAGGTGCCAGTATCAACATCAAAACGGAACCAGTTTTAGTTTTTTGCAGTTTGCCTTGAGAAGGTTCTAAATAAAAGCTAAGGTAGGCTTACTCAGTTTGAACTAATCCAATCGCTTAGCAAAGATATCCTTTATTGTTTTGATGGTTCTGGTGAAGTAACTGGTGTCAGTAGAAGCATATAATAGTGGCCGTCTCTTTTGTTTTATGTACCCACATATATGCGCGGGTTCCGTGTCTGTCCGCTTTAGATTTTAATTTTTTGGAAGAAACTTTAAGAGTATCATACGCTTGCGAGCCGCGGTTTACCGACTCCCGAACTGGACTGTATTAACTTAAGAGGGGAGTTCAAATAAAAAAGCAACTTTTTTATTTATGATTATTTTGCTTGTTGAAATTTTTTTTTTAAATTAGGGAGGGTTTCAAATAGAAAATTTTGTTTTTGAAACATTCATTACTCTTCCCTGTTGGGGGAGGGGGGGGCCCTTTTTCACAAGTTTTCAAGCGTTTACAAGGAACGCCAATTACATTAAAGGACCTGTCCATAAAGCTGAGTATGGGTTTCAGGTAATTTTAAAAATTAACTCTAAAATTGTAATCCCAAACTTCTAAAAATTATAAAACCCAATTTTTTATTAAAAAAAAATGTTTAAGAATAGTTACAATTGTTCAAATGGAAAAAGCATACTCCACTTTATGCGCAATATGTTTAGGAACAAAATTTAAAAAAAAAATTAAGTCTATCTTTTCTATAACTTGAGATATGATTTTCCTTGTCGGGCAAAACAAAAATAATAACAAAAGAAGCGGTTTACTCACTTTTTATTAAAACGTCTACAAAGGCATACAAATAAAAGAACATTATCTCAGTGCATACTATAACTCATGTACACACCAAAACTACATATTACTGATCAAATCGCGAGGGGGGTGGGGGAGGCGAGCGTTGTCTGCAAAGGAGCAGCAACTTGGCTGTGCAGCGGCTCACAAATAAATCTTTTTCTACTTGAAAAAAAAAAAAATTGGCCATGTTTTATATATCACCGTATCACAGAACAAAATAATAACAAAATACCCCTCTCGCAACATCCTGCATAACATAGCGAATTACCTTTTATAAAAGTTAGTTTTTCTTGGAAACTAGTTGACATAGAATAATAGCTTAAAGACCTATTTATGTGATTTTTTCTCCTCTTTCCAATGGTGTAAAAAAATTTCACTAAAATTTTTGAATAAGGGAAAATTTTGGGCAAAAACCATGTTCCGGGCATCGGACGTGTCTGGTTAACGAACTCGTCCAACGGTTTGGGACTTCCTATATTTTCACCAAATTTCATAAGTGTAAGACATTTCGTTCGAGAGTTATCGCGTGGACACACACATATATATATATATATATATATATATATATATATATATATATATATATATATATATATATATATATATATATATATATATATAAATTTTAGTGAATATTATTTTCGGTTTCTAGGGACCTCAAAACAAATTTCTGCCATAGCCCTGGGCTCAAGTCGCGTCATGACAGTGGCTGTAATAGCTGCCATTCTGGAAATTCGCTAAAAGGAGATTCGAAAAAAAATAGTTTATTAGCCGTTTCTGGCGTGAACTCCCCCCTTAACTTGATATTTCAAGTATTAAAAGCTATTTTTCAATAAATTAAAAATGAATTCATTCAAATCTTGAAAATCGATGTTTTTTCCAGTTTCTTTTATAACACTTACCATCAGTGACAGTATTTTGTTAATTTTACATAATATGTAATTTCGGTATCGGTAATCTTTTAATAAAAATATTTTATTAACTTTTACATCATTTTTGTTGTGCTACAACAAGAAGTCAAAAAGCATTTACAAAATCAATAAAAGGTATTAGAAGTCAATACGATGAAAAAAGGATTAAAACAAGGTGTAATAAAATTATATTACACTTAACAAGCCACCTAGGTAGGTAGGTAGTCTAAACGACTGGGGAAAACCAGAAAATCGTCAACAAGTCACGTACAGGTGTCATAATTCTAATAAAATGATTGTATTACAAAATTTTATACATAAAATCCTTTTTTGTCCAAAATTTACTACCCTATTTTTATTATATTCATGTCTCTTAATCCTCTATTTAAAAATATTTAAATAAAAATTGACAATACAGTAGGTAAAGTACTTGGTAATTGGTACAATTTTAACAAAATTTGGGAAATTCCAAAATATTTTATTGACCTGCCACCCAAACAGATTAGATTATAAATCAATTTTTATTGAATCATAAAATTTAATAATTAATTTATTAATTAACAAATTTAAAACACTTGAAATTCTGAAATATTTTAAATATTTCAAACAGTTAAATTGCGTGGAATTTGAAACTATTTGCAATTTTACAGTAGGGTAAAAGCCCCGATTGTGGAACACTATTTTTAGGTATTTCGTCAAACTTGCTTACAAAAATTAATAAATGAATTAAACACCCTTTTTTTTTTCTTAATAAGCATGAAACCAAGTTTTTTTAATCCAATGAATATGTTTTTAAGAAAATATAACCCAAAAATTTTGATTTATTAATGTTTTGTTTTATAATTTGTTGACATCTATAAAAAAACAGACAGAATATATTAACACCCTATAGAAAATCAGCACATTGACACCTAAAAAAGAACACGTATGTACGAACATAAGATACATTACATACATCTTTTGCCATCTTTTCACTCTATGACATAGAGTGACATCTAGAAGTGAATAGAATGTCAAATTAAAAAATATAGAATGGTTTAAATATTCGATAAAATAAACGACCAAAATCACAGAATATACCAAAATACCACAGAAAAATACTATATTTTGTTTCGCCATCTATGTATTTTGGTAAAGTTCTAATCAATTCTAAACCTTCTAAACTAACTTATCAAAATGGCGACAATTTTTCATTATTAATAAAATTTTGCAACTTTAAATCAATATTTTTTTATTTATCAATTGACGATACGCTCCGAAATAAAAAAAATATTAAAAATTTTACGATTTTAAAGCAGTAAGTAAATATTTTAGACTCAAAAAGAAATTAAAACTATTTATAATATAAATTTTTAGTTATTTTACGTACATGATTTTAGTTAAATACACAGGTTATATGTGTACTCAAAGAAATACACATATATATAAATTACATTTAAACCGAATAAAAAGATGATTTAGCTCTTATAATCTCTTAACTGGACTAATAAAAATTATTTGTATAGTTTTATTGCGCTAACTTCGAAAATTAACTGGAAAATGTTGAAATTTATAAGGCATGTGTTTCTATAAATAAGCATTGATCAAACGCAAAAGAGACACATTTAGCAAAAACTGTTTAATTTATATATGTATTTCTTTAATTAAGTAAAGAAACATTAAATGTGAGATGAATTTAAATTGAAAAACAATCATTCTATTAATAATAATTTTTGTTATCAGACGTTTCTTTCAGAAATAACTTCATTAAGATATAAATGTCAAAACTGTTTTTCTATTGGATCGCGTTCCACAAACGGGGCTTTTACCCTAAATAAAACATTAATTTTTTTTTATTATAAATAAAATAGCATTTAAACAGGTAAATTTGGACTATTATCAAGAATTTTGCACAAGAAATTTTGCGTGCATACAAAAAAACAGTTCTATTTTTATTATTTAATCTCATGTGGTGTTTTATCATAAATTTTACAATAATAAAAAAATAAAATTATCACAAAATGTGAATTTTTTATTCTAAAACAAGCAGCTTAATATGATCCTTGAATTTTATTAAATACAGGATAATATTACTTCTTAAGGCATTATATCACTTTGAAATACCAGAAAAGGTTTCATTGGAGAATTTTTCACTCCGTAATGAAAAGTGCATTCAATATAACACTTTTCAGCGTAGATTATACATAATCTTGAGGTATACAAAAAGAAATTTTTTTCAGTTTAAAAGAAAATACCTGTCGCAGCATCCTGCATAACATAGCGAATTTCCGTTTATAAAAATTAGTTTTTCTTGGAAACTAGTTGACATAGAATAATAGACCTTTTTTAAAGACCTTTTATATGTGATTTTTTCCAATGGTGTAAAAAAATTTCAAAAAAATTTTTAAATAAGGGGAAATTTTGGCAAAAAACGTAATTTTTTTCACGAAAATTGCCAAAAAAATCATGTTCCGGAGATCGGACGTGTTTAGTTAAGGAACTCGTCCAACGGTTTGGAACTTCCAATATTTACACCAAATTTGCAAAAAAGAATGGCGCAAACTGGTTCAGAAATGTGGGAGAAATCGGTGTACATACATAAAAAAAGAACATACGGCTTGAACTGAAACCTCCTCGTTTTTGAAATCGGTTAAAAATATATCTAATCGTTACATTTTTTTTTAAATATTTCAAATTTCATTTTTCAATTCAAATCATTTATATTAAAAATATGTATAAAAATCCAATTCAAAACTTAACGAAGGCGTATCAAATTAAACATTTAAATGACGCACCCTATATTTAATTTATTTCAAACAAATCAAATAAAAAAAAAGAAAATAAAAAAAAATTGAAACGTGATCTAAAAAGATGATATAATAGAAAAATAAATATGTAATGTAAACGGATATTATATTTATGACAAATAGTTAAAATTTGTCCATCAGGGACGAGCCCTTGTTCTCGTAACTGACATGATTGGTGTTAGTTATATCCGTATTAAATTGATTAAAATGATTTAGGGAGCCCAAGCACGTACAATTAAATAATTGTATGAAAATATCACGATTATGTAAGAATACGTGATGATCAGTTCCCGCGTAAAATAGTTAAACGTATTTAAAACAATGTTCTAATGTGTACAGTTTACATGCGCGGAATTTTCAAGAAATAGGTATACAGGTAAACATTTTTTTATGCCGGTAGATAGGGGCCGCATAAAAAAAATCGCACAAAAAAATATATTCAAAAATATCATAAATAGCTATAAAAAGTTTAGTTCGGTCCAGATTGTAAAAAAAACTTTTTTTATGCGGTGGATCGGGACCGCATAAAAAAAGTTTCATCGAAAATACATAACTCAGAACACTGAAAACTTTGAAAAAAGCTTAAAAGTTGCTTTTCTAAACAAGATACAGCATTAATTTACACCTGAGAACATTTTATTTCATTTTTATAATATTATGAAATAATTAATATTGGAAAGGTTTACTTTGTGAAAATCCATATTAATAAACATGGGATCGTTGCTTTGTCACTTTTCACAACAAAAATCGTATAAACACAAGTCGACTTTCGGCAATTACGCCATCCACAGGTGAAAAACACAACTAAAAAAAAAAAATTTTCGCAGAATGAATTTTTTTTAGTTGTGTTTTTCACCTGAGGATGGCGTAATGGCCGAAAGTCAACTCGTGTTTATGCGATTTTTGTTGTGAAAAGTGACAAAGCAACGTCCCATGTTTTTTAATATTATGAAAATTGTGAAAAATACATTTATAAAAAAAACTAAAGGATGCAATAACTTATATTCTTATGCAATGTACTGATTAAATGCTTAAAAACCATTAAAAAATATTTTGATCAACGAAAGTATTATAGTTAAAGTTTAAGTTTCTTACTTTCTCTTGATTTTGATTCACTTTATGCATTTTAATGACCATTTTTAAAAAGACCACATAAAAAAAACGTACAAAAAAGGATCGCATAAAAAAAGGTTTAGCTGTACTATATGGATATTAATAATTTATAATAAAATGTACCAACTATGATGGCGTAGACTGTACATACACTATGTCTGTCTGTGATTTTATCAAGGTGTGTGAATAAACAAAATTATAAATATGGAACACAAATCATCATTTAAATAGGATATGATGTGATTGTTTTTAAAATTCCGGTCGAATTTTTTTCCTACAGTAAAATCTCGATCGTACAATTAAAATATTTTTAAATAAATTAAAGTGTGATTGGTACAATAATAGTAGTGATGAGCAAATGCAAGACCAAGACCAAGACTTTGCAGTCTTGGTCTTGGTCTTGTTCTTGCATTAAGAATCTTGGTCTTGGTCTTGCTAGAGCAGTCTGAGTCTTGGTCTTGCAAAATGGAGTCTTGGTCTTGCTCTTGGTATTGCTAAAAGAACTTGCACTTTCTTGCATTTTTTTATTAGCGAATTTTTTCCTTCTAAGATCAGAATTTTCTCTCTTTACGGTATTAATTATACAAATTATATTTTTAACCTTCAAATAGTCTAGCAAAAACCTTTTTTCTTACTTTTGTCTTGGTCTTGTTCACTTGAGTCTTGGTATTGGTCTTGCAGCCATACTTATAGTCTTGGTCTTGATCTTGCTCTTGGTATACATAGTCTTGGTCTTGGTCTTGCAAAAAATGCAAGACCAAGACAAGACTGCAAGACTAAGACTAATTTTGCTCATCACTAAATAATAGCTATTTATGCAACAAGTACATAATGACGATCTTTATGAACGAGCGGTGTTTATGGCTGAGCGAGCTTGCGAGCGGGGCCAATAAAAAAGGCGAGTTCATAAAGTCAAATTATGTACAAGTTGCATACAAAGCTTTATGTACGACTGTTAAAATTCCTAGTTATCGATAAAAATCGAATTTATAAATCTCACGTCTATACTTTAAATAAAAAATGTATTTTATTATATATAGTTGGCATAGACAAATTTATTGTATTTAAAGTATGCTTTGGTTGTGATTATCTGTCATTTGATGTTAATATAATATTATGACATTTTTAGAAAATTTCTCAATAAAAGTTACTCATATTTAAAGACGAGAGGAGGAAATTGCCTGGAATAAATATTAATAGTAGTTGAGATTGTGTAATTAATATTAATTATATAAATATTTGTAAATATTGTATACAAAATAATACTTAAAGTTACTGTGTTTTTTGTTTATTGTAAAATTGAAAATAAAATTTATCAAGCAGACTATTCTTTATGGCACTTGTGCTTTTTGCTTTTCATTATGCAACTAGTGCCAAAAAGTACTACTTTTCGTATCTCTTAGCAATGCAATAAAATAGGCTTTTATGATTCAGTCGTACATAAAATATTTTAAAGATAAATTTTAATTATTTTTAGTGTTCCGTACCAAAACTGGCAAAACGGGATACTTATGGAATCATTTTGGGGTACGTCTGTTTGTCACAGGCGATTTTCTCACAAAATTTTCGATGTGAAAATTTAAAACTTAGCACAGAGATAGAATGTATAGTGGCTTAATTATAAATGTAAACCTGAATTTCGTTTTTCTGGGTTAATTATAGGTGGTATGCTGGAAAATGGCAACTTATTTTTCTCTAAGAGCATCAGGTTGGGTATCAAAGGAACGTCTATTAAAGCACGAATTCAATTCACGAATTTTTTTAAAACCTCTTACAGGGTGGCGATCGACCTGGAAAACCTGTAATTTTTGCCATTGACGAGCAAAAATAAAAGGTCGTAATAGGTCCTGGAATTTTATTCAGTCAGGAAATTATTTCTTTAACAATTGCATCCGGTCAAAGAAATTATTTCTTTAACACTTTGCGGTCATCCAGTTTACGGTCAAAAATTTTAACAACAGAGAGAGATAGAGGGATTGATAGAGTAGGGGAAAAATTTCGTGTACGTAATGACGTCATCAAGTTTAATTTTTTTATTTTTTAAATTAATAGCTACAAAAATGACAGGAATTAAATTTAATTTGGGGTAATTATTCCCGCCAACGCAAAACTTTTTGGGACCCCTGCCTTAAACTCTTGACACAAAATACCCCTGTCGCAGCATCCTGCATAACATAGCGAATTTCCGTTTATAAAAATTAGTTTTTCTCGGAAACTAGTTGTTCCTGGCATCCGACGTGTCTGGCTGACGAACTCATCCAAGGGTTTGGGACTTCCAATGTTCTCACCACGTTTCGTAAAAATTGGATACTTCGTTCGAGAGTTATCGCGCGGACACACACACACACACACACACACACATACACACACACACACACACATATATATATATATATATATATATATATATATATATATATATATATATATATATATATATAAATAAATTTTAGTGAATATTATTTTCGGGTTCTAGGGACCTCAAAACAAATTTCTGCCATAGTCCCGGGCTCAGGTCGCGGCATGACAGTGGCTGTAATAGCTGAATTCCATTCTGGAAATTCGCTAAGATCCGCGTATATTTTGAAATTTCGAACCTCGAACAACCAATTTTTTTTCCAATTTGTTCGTTTTAATTACATTATAATCGCGCAGATTGTAATTTAAAAATAATTTGCATGATTGCGCGCTATAGTGATAATTTAGCGTTATAAATTTTTGTAATAACATACATTGTAAAATTTCTTTATATATATATCGCGTATTGTTTGATTTACTTGCTAATTGTTTTAATGTAACGTAATGATGAATCGACTCCGATGGTCATTAGCTTTTTGACATTTGTATGTACATATTTGTTGCAATATACTTACTACTTGCAATGAAATGATACATTTGTTTTGTATGCATATGATTCTACATATTTATATGTCATTAATTAGTATGTTTCATACCATTCTACATGTATGTGAATATTGACAATCAGCGGTCTTAAAACTATGTTATCAATCGGCTCGTAAGGAATACCCGATTCGGCTGTTGTTTAAATACCGAATATTTGGCGAGTACCCTAGCCGAATTGACGAATATTTGGCGAATACTACTCTCAATTTTCCTCTTAGCGAATGTCCAAAATGGAATTCAGCTATTACAGCCACTGTCATGACGCGACTTGAGCCCGCGTCTATGGAAGAAATTTGTTTTGAGGTCCCTAGAAACCGAAAATAATATTCACCAAAATTTATATACCATGTGAGTTTTTTGAGAGTTGCCATTTCTATTACAACCAAATTTTTATGATAGAAATGGTACTGGAAAAGGTTCTTTTCTTGGATGTAATGGAAATGTAACCAAGAAAAACACTATCGGTTGAAGTAGCCTCAAGTACATATGCATATTTTTACCGCCTAACTGATAAATTAAAGAAAAATTAAAAAATTAAACTTGGATAAAAAAAACTTTTTTGCTCATTTATGTTGTTAATTAATGCATTAGATCAGTTTTATCGAAAAATTAATATATAGTCCCATTTAAAAATCTATAAGTTTGTATCATAGCTCGAAAACCATAAGAGCTATAAAGCTCCTGACTATAGCAATCGGTTGCCCCCGTAGATGTCTACAACTCTTAGTTGAACAATTTTTCGATTTATTCAACGGTTTGGCTGCAATAAAAATGGCAACTCTCGAAAAACTCACACGGTATATATATATATATATATATATATATATATATATATATATATATATATATATATATACATAATATGTGTGTGTGTGTGTCCGCGCGATAACTCTCGAACGAAGTATCCAATTTTTACGAAACTTGGTGAGAACATTGGAAGTAGTGATGAGCAAATGCAAGACCAAGACCAAGACTGCCAAGCCTTGCTCTTGCATTCAGAATTTTGGTCTTGGTCTTGCTAGAGCAGTTTGAGTTTTGGTCTTGGTATTGCTAAAAAATCTGGCACTTTCTTGGATTTTTTTATTAGCAAATTTTTTTTTAACCAGAACTAGCAGGAACTAGTGATGAGCAAATGCAAGACCAAGACCAAGACTTGGCAGTCTTGGTCTTGTTCTTGCATTAAGAATCTTGGCCTTGGTCTTGCTAGAGCAGTTTGAGTCTTGGTCTTGGTCTTGCAAAATGCAGTCTTGGTCTTGGTATTGCTAAAAAATCTTGCACTTTCTTGCATTCTTTTATTAGCGAATTTTTTCCTTCTAAAATCAGAATTTTCTCTTTTTACGGTATTAATTATACTTTCAAACTATTTAAATACTTTTGCAAGAGTCTTGCTTCTTTCTTTTGTCTTGGTCTTGCTCACTTGAGTCTTGATATTGGTCTTGCAGCCATACTTATAGTTTTGGTTTTGGTTTTGCTTTTGGTATACATAGTCTTGGCCTTGGTCTTGGTCTTGCAAAAAATGCAAGACCAAGACAAGACTGCAAGACCAAGACTAATTTTGCTCATCACTAATTGGAAGTCCCAAACCCTTGGATGAGTTCGTCAGCCAGACAGGTTGGATGCCAGGAACATGGTTTTTGTTCTTGCAAAAAAATACTTTTTGCCAAAATTTCCACTTATTCAAAAATTTTTGCGTAATTTTTTTACACCATTTAAAAAAGGAGAAAAAATTACATAAAAAGGTCTTTAAACTATTTTTCTATGTCAACTAGTTTCCGAGAAAAACTATTTTTTATAAACGGAAATTCGCTATGTTATGCAGGATGCTGCGACAGGGGTATTTCAAAATCATTGCTACATAGAAATTAGGGGTTTTAAAGTACCAACTTTTTTTTTTTTATACAAAACCATAAAAAAGTTAAAATACCACAAATATTTTAAAGATATTCTTCTAATTCTTCTAAATTCAATAATAAAGCATACAGCAATTAATTTTTTTTTTAAATTATTTCAAATTTAAAAATTTTCTAAATGCTAAAATACCTATATTAAAGATTACGCATATCATGGCTATGTAGCTGTATGTGTGTGTATTTTTGCCTGAATAGCTAGCTAGTGGGAAATTTTTTCTCTACAAATGTGTTTTTTTCCATTATTTGGTGTTCGACCGAACAGTGTTTCAATATTTTATATTCGGACGAATATAAAAAATCGCCAAATAGGCCAAATACCGAATAATAGTTGCCGAATAGTATTTTTCAAGATGGAAAATTTGTAAGAAGCAAATGTATAGGTAGCTAAATTAAGGGGAAAAAATTTTCTTGAAATTATTGTTACATCTTTAGGAAAACGTGAATTTTCCTTTCGTTTATTTCCTTGGAAGTTATTACATCTAAAATATGTTTGAAAAACAGAGCTTGAAAAATGAGTATTTTTTACAAGTAAAAATTCTTTTTATTTTTTCTCAAAATTAATTTACAAAAAAATAATATTCGTAGTTAATTATTATTCTCAATGGATTTATTAATTATTTATTAATTTCTTATTATTATTAATTAAAATAAATAAATAATTAAAATAGCTATAAGCAATTTATTCGTTGTTATAAAAAATATCAGATTTATTGCACTTTAGTACGGGCTTTAGTACTACCAGAGCATTTGACAACTGGTTTTAAAAAATGGCGGTAAAATATTTAGTGACTTATAATTACACAAGAAGTTTGTGTAATAATAAGTGCAAAACAGCAAAACTGGAATATTTTTTGGATTGACAGTTTTTTGAGTTAATTTTGTTCTCAAGCAACAAATTTGAATTGTAGAAAACAACTGAAGGTAAAAATAAATTAGTATATTATTTAATATTTTGTTACGATGGTTTTGAAATCAGTTAAATTACCAATAAAATCTTCTGTTTCATGACCAAGGGAATATTTTGTACTATTTTTTTTTTTCGCTATAAAAATTTATACATTTTTTTTTTCTTATGAGACTTAATTAATACGTATGAATTAAATTGTCAACTTTAAAAAAAGAATTTTTCTTCCTCGCTAATTTTACATAATTTAGTATGAAATTCGTAATTGTCTGAAAATTTTGACATTTTTTTGGATATTATGTAATTTTTAATTATAAAATAGGCATGACAGTCTTTAATTTTTTATCACTGACGAAATTACTATTTTTTTTTTTCTTTCAATTATGTAATTTTTAATAATAAATTTTAAAATGAATTGCCAAAAAATTTCACATATGAATTAAAAAATAAATATTATTTAATTCATTTTTATGAAATGTGACATTAGCTTTTATTAGAATACATATTACAGTAGTCTCCCCACAAGTGAAATTGTAAAGGGGTGTACGTCATCGAACATTTTTAAAATCTCTGTTTTATCTCTGTCTTACATAAGAAATTATTCATTATTTTTGTTGCAAAGTTTCATGTTGTAATATACATCATGAGATATTGAGTGCATGATTGGCCGTCTTTTATATACATTGTATAGCGATAATTATTCGATTTCGGCGTGTAAGCCAAAACCTTCAGTACAAAACACTCATATATTTTCAGGATGTTACCTTTCCGGTATATGGGAATCTCAAAATTTGGACAAAGATTCGAAAAAAAAATAGCTGAATTCCATTCTGGAAATTCGCTAATATGAATACAGAAATTAAATTATTTTGTATAAAAATTTCGTAGTTACATCAACGTTGGTTTGAAGGACTCAGTCTAAGTAATTATTATTTTAGCCATTTGACCACGTTAGCCTTTTGATTTTTTCAAATTATATGTTTAATGAAATTTCATATTAATTGAAATATAAAATATTTATTTATATTGTTTAATAAATTTAAATAATTAAAAAATAATAATTTATCTAATAAAAATAACGTTATACAAAACAAGAAGTTCGCCGTCTAGGAGTTATGTCTATTTTTTAATTGATAAAAATTATTATATGAATCAATTTTATGGGTTTTCAGTCGTCAATCACATTTACATTGTCTAACACATCGACATCTATTTATAATAATCGAATGTTAAATGTTAACATTAAGGGAATTTAAATTTCCCGCTTTCCACAGAACGCACCTGTATGTGAATGCTGTAAATATAGCTACTAATAAACAAAAAACATTTTGACCAATAACAAAGCGATTTGAATTCGGGACATTTTTGACTAGGTATCGGACATTTTTCGGATTAAACAGCATTGTATATGTCAGCAGATAGACAGATAATGAGTTGTATATATACGTATGTTTTATCAAAATATCTATTCATTTTGATTCACATTAATCACATCAAGTGCGATATACTTGCATATACAAAACACGAATGCTGTTTGATTCGAAAAATGTCCGCTACGTATTTTTGACACTAATTTTTTGAACTTACAAACTAATTTTTTGAACTCATTTTGAAAATACATTTTCTTTTTTTATTTAGCCGGAAAATCGCAGAATACGGTCAGTTCCTATTCTTCCCGCTCTTGGGAGCAGTCAAGGACCGCCACCTTTGCCACTGTCCCTATTCATCCCAATTTTATGTCAGTTTGACGTAGATTATTGATTTTATTTAGTAAAATACTTTCTATCTTTTAGTAAAATAAATTCTATCCTTTTAAACGTACACAAAATTAACCAAATTTCGAAAAACAACCTAAATTTTGTGTTCTTTCACTGTTAACTTTTCTATTAAATTTGTTTTAATAATCTTATCCATTTGAACATCATTATTATAGTATATTATGCAATAAGTGCAGGAAATTGTCGATTGCCCACGAGAGCGAAGTTGAGCGCATCATCCTAGTGAGTGCGTTCATTCGTTCGAGTGGGCAATCAACAATCCTGCACGAGTTGCATATACTATTTTTTATTACGAGTTTCACATACTTTTTTCCATTATTATTACTATTTTTTATTCCTTTTAAAAATAATATTTTTGAGTGTTTGTCTTTTTTTTTTAAAATTAAATATTTTTTAAATTATTTTGTTGGTGATTGCTATAGAAATAATTATGAAATATTTATTAAATGAATATAAATTTAAATAAGGCGCAATTTTAATAATGTCACCTGAGGCAGCTTTGCCTGTTTTGATTAAATTTTGCGTGTTATATTGTCAATTTGCGTGTGGAAAGTATACTTTCCGTATGCAAAAATGAATGTGGAAAGAGTACAGTGGGCAAACAGCTATTTTGCGTACAAAAATTTGTGCGCCAAGTTAGTATTTCGCCCGCATAAGTACAGTTGATTCTTTTTTTGTGCGGTGGAGGGAACCGCATAAAAAAACGCACATAAAAAATATATTCAAAAATATTATAAATAGCTATAAAAAGTATAGTTCGATCCAGATTGTACAAAAAACTTTTTTTATGCGGTTGGTCGGGACCGCATAAAAAAAGTTTCATCGAAAAAACATCACTCAAAACGCTCAAAACTTAGAAATTTCCTTAGAAGTTGCTTCTATAACAAGATAAAGCCTTAATTTACACATAGGAACATTTTATTTCCTTTTTATAATATTATAAAAATTTTGAAAAATACATGTGTAAAAAAAATTAAATGATGCAATAATTTATGTTCTTATGCAATGTATTGATGAAATGCTTAAAAGTCATTAAAAAGTATTTTTATCAAAGAAAGTTATTATAGTAATTGTTTAAGTTTCTTACTGTCTCGTGATTTTGATTCACATTGTGCATTTTAATGGCCATATTTTACTCTTTATAAAAAGAGTTCAGCTGTAATAAAAAATTATTTATTCCACACTTACAATTAACTCAAATAAAATCTACAACAAGCAATAAGATTTCAGTCGTTTTGTTCCTATACACCTCGCTGTTCGTCATCATTCTGGTTTACGGTAATATATTTTAAGATCATCTTTTAAGTGTTCTCTTAATACACAATAATTTTTGTAATTTGACAGCTTAAATACCATTTAGAATATTTATGAATCGACATTCCTGTTGTTATGGATTACAAAATAAATATTATTTGAAACTATTAAATTTTAAATGTCAATGCAGAATGCGTTTTTGTGGGGCGACGATTGTATGAATGAAATTGAACTTACCTGTTTCTCATACGTGGGTTTTTATTACCATTTGATTACCAAAAAAAATAAAATGGTATTGTTAATGTTAATAATGTTTATTCAAAAGACATTTTTTAAATACCAAACTTTTGTATAATACCGTAAGCGCCATTTCTGTTTTTGACAGATATAATAAAAAATTGTTCATGTTTTTAACAATAGAGAGCTTTTGTTAAACAACATTCTATTTTTCAAAATAATTTTCGGTATAAAAGAGAAAATTAATTGGTCAAAATTATTTGCCGGGGATTTGTTCGAAAAGTTGTTTGAAAAGTATCTTAGATGTTGACCAGTGGCGTACCGTGCCTTGGAGGGGCCTTGTATCAAAATTAGTTGGGGGCCCAAATGAAGGGTTAAAGATTTCTCACAAAAGAAACACAAATGCTTGCATTAAATTAAAATAAATATTTATTGATTATAAGTTATCGCTTCCTCCTAGAAATGGAGGCTAGCCAAACAATTCAAATTAAATATACACTTTTCTTGCCTTTTTTCGGAAAATTGATTTATTAAATCATCTATAGTTGAAGACGGTTTCAGTTTTTTTAAAATTTCTTCCTCTATAGACAATAGTGACAAGTCTGATAACCGTTCCTGCCCCATCGAAGTCGTTAGGTAATTTTTTATCAGTTTTAATTTTGAAAAACTTCTTTCAGCTGTTGCGGTTGTAACCGGAAGGGTCAAGAATAGAAAGCATGCTGTTATTACCTCCGGAAAACTGGATCCAAGGCTATTGAATTTTATCAGCAATAATTCCATGAGCTCTTTAATGGAATGAATTTTTTGAATTTCAGATTTTAAGCATGTTTTCAGTGCAATTAATTATTGATAAAGATTTACTGAGATGTCTTTACAATATTAATAGATTTGAGCGTTACTTTATGGTATTCCATATTTGTAAATAATAAACAAATATTTTACTTCGCAAAAATACCACTTTTATTTTGAAACTGTGACAATATTGTTTCGAACCGTTAGTTCATTTTCAAACAGAATGTTTGAAAATGAACTGACGGTTCGAAACAATAATGTCTTTACTGTATTTAGCCGGCAGTTTTCCGGAAGCATTTTTTATCACTTCGTTTGAAGAAGATAGGAGTTTCTCCGGTTGTAATACTTCGAACATATTACTCAGGTCACAAAAGCTCTGAAATCTGTTTAGTTTGAGAAATGAATATATCTAAACAGCAATAGTATACATTGACTTTGAAATATGATTCCGGGTCTGAAATTCTCTCGTATGACAGTTTTGTTGTATGTTTTTTTCCCGGGAAGCACGAGATTAAGTGACATTGTGGATAACATTTTACTAATTTTTGCTTACACACGTTAGGGGCCTCTTTAGCCCGGGGGCCCCGTATCATTGATACGGCTAATACGGCGGTAGCTACGCTCCTGATGTTGACCCAGGTAATAAGTTGTCATCACACCAGATTTCATCAAAATCCATCCAGTAGTTTTTACGTGATGCGTGAACAGACAGACAAAAATTTTAAAAATCGGTTTTTTTTGTTATCTGCATCGATAACTATATATGTCTATATACAATACCAGTACAATTTTCAAAAAATATTTCATGTACAGAAACGGTCTCGTTACAGTTTTATTGGTATATGTTTAGATTACAAAAGAAACCAAAATACGGTTAAATTTTAAATGCTAATGTGCAATGTGTTTTTGTGCTACAATTGCATGAATGAAATTGAACCTAGCTGTTTCTCATACGTGGGTTTTTATTACAAAAAAAAATTTTTTTACTACTTAATTACCGAAAAATAAAATGGTATTGTTAAAAATTTTTATTCAAAAGACATTTTTTAAATACCAAACTTTTGTATACCGTAAGCGCCATTTTTGTTTGACAGATACAATAAAAAAAATTGTACGTGTTTTTAACAATAGAGAGCGTGTTTAACAACATTCCATTTTTCAAAATAATCTTCGGTAAAAATGCAAAATATATTATTTATAGTTTAAATGGAAAAATTACAATGGGATTTAAATATTTATATAGTGTGAATATCCACACAGGTAGTCGGGGATATATATTAAAAGATTTGTCCAAACCAAAAAATATTATAAATATCGTAATATCAGAATATAATCCATTTATTTATTAGGGTCTATTGCAAAATTTATTGGAAATAATATGTTATTCATTCAAAACAAGTTTAAACGTTATTTTTGAATGAGGTAGTGTGATATCAGGACCGGCGTTTGAACAGGGTTGGCGCTTAAGGTGTCAAGTGTTTTGTGGCGTTAGAGCTGGGAAGCTCGACACTGTCCCTTTTTAAAACAAACGTGTAATCGAATTAATTTATAACAATCTCAGTTCTACGTCGTTTTCAATGATAACAACCACAATTTTACGAATATCCTCGACCTTCGTCATGTTTGTAACAGACTTTTATACAACTTTTCTATCTAATCCTCGCAGATACTTTAAAAATTTGAGGGAACCGTCTAGAAACTAAATTGCACAATTTCGGAAGTTTTGCCACTTGGTGGGATCTGCCGGTACAGAGACGAACAGACAGACGGACTGACGGACACACATAAAATTACCATTGTTCAGGAGGCTTTAAAACGTAAAGTATACGTGAAAATATTCGTTTTGGAGGGAAACGAATTTTAGTATTTCAAAGGTAGTCACAAAGCTTCCGCTACTTTAGTAGTCTCGGAAGCAATAATAGAGGGCTTTTTTATATAGGAAAAATGTTTATGCTTAACGTAGTTCCTCTGAGATAGTCAGGTACAAAAGTTCTCAACAAAAAAATTTTCTTTTATCAAAAGTTAAATAATGTATTAATATTGTTCAGTTATTATATTTGTATACCACTTGCTTTTTTTATTTCCGCACGCTTATGTTGTAGTAATATAAAAGTATTGTTGAAAAAGCGCTGTAAAAACGTTGTAAAATGATGTTTATAAATTATACTTAAAAAACGGCGTAGTGAATAATTTTTATTTCTTATTAAATATGGTTTGTAACTTCGTATTTTATAACATATTAAATTTTTATCAAATTCCTTTGATACGTTTTCATTTTATTTAAAAAAAAAAAAAATAGTTTTCCCATAAGAGTCCGTGTTAAAATTACAAAACTTTGAAATCGTTTTTTTGCAAAATTGAAGTAGTCAATTTTAATCGGAATAGGCTCGTATTATTGGTATTGAATTAAGTAAATATCTAGAGAAATTTCGTTAAAATCCTTTATAAAAATAGTTTTATCGACCAACTACCTTAAAATCACACGGTAAAAGTGGGCAAACTTGAGAAATCAATAGTGTGTTAAACTATAAAATACATTCTAATGAAAGACATCACTGTGTCTTTTGTTTTAATAAATATAGGATACATATACAGTCAGTATTATTCTCTTACGGTTGTAATTTGTACAGTATACTGTACACGGAGAGAAAAATCATATATAATTTTTGTAGATAAAATTTCAGAAAAATTACCAGGCTCTCTTATAATGCGTGCGCGATCGACGACCAACGTAAAAAATATTTTACGATCATGTAAATATTATTAAATTGAAACGTAAAAAGTATTAGTCATGGCTTCATAAAAATTGTTGTGCTAGCATGGTAAAATTTAATGTGCTAACACAGTTTCTATCACACTCTTATGCATATATGTTATAGTTTAATTCTTTCTTGTTGTCGTACTCTTTCATTTGCGCATCTGACCCGCAACCTTATGTTGGTTGGGCTGTACGCACTGAGGAACAATATACGTATTCAAACCTGCTTCGAAAAACTTCGAAGATGCCTGATCTTTTTCGACCTTCGATTCTTTATGATGCATACAAAAATGATTGGCAACAATATATTCTAATACTGAAAATAGTGAAGTAACAAAATGATGAATTAAACGGTGACAGTCCGTCCTGTAAGACAGTGTAATGAATACTGCTTGCTGCTTGTAAGACAGTCTAATGAATCAAGGTGCTTGGTTCGACCAAGTTGGTCGTCACACCACTCACCAGCCTGGCTATATGACTTGCATGTATGAGTGGGGTACATTTCAACAGCTTTGATACCTTCTTTCTGTTTCTTTCTTTCTACTATTAGCAGATAGCATTTGAATAATTATAAGACAGCATGGTAATTTTTGTAAGAAAAACAATTAAAAAATATTTTTCTGTCGGGAATGGAACTTTTTAGTGTGCTGTTTTACAAATTTTACGGAGCTAATATTACGGGAAGAATATTCTATCCTTTAAATTTTCTATGATTAATTATAATTTTTATATTTTTACCGTACAAAATTGAATATATTCGCCTTTTACACGTCGATTGTAGTGCTGAGCACAGTAATTTTTCTATGAATTTTCTCTCCGTGTAGGTATTCTTTCGGGTATACCTACTTGGCCGATAGAACCTATAGAAATTTTCACTTTAAAGACTTTAAAAAGAAGACTTCCCTCAAACTCATCTTGCATTGACCCTAACTCTTTCTGGTTTTACGCGGTATCTTTAAACCCTTTCTTTGAATAACTTTCGATAAATTTAGTCACCAAAAAAAAAATACTTCAAAAATTCGAAAATGTATCCTTTGTGTCCAGTCTGATCCAGTGCCCTAAACCGGAAATAACAAATTGTTCATTATTATAACACATTTGTATATGAGTATAGTTTGACGTGTTTAAAAAATATCAAAAGACTCATTTAAAATGAAAGAGATTCTTTCAAAAAAAAAAAAAAAAAATGTTTTATTTAACAATAGTATTTAAAAATAGACATAAAATGTCGTCTGGTACACACAAAAAAAAAAAAACAGATATAATCTATTATTAATTCACAATGTACAAAATTTCTTCACTACAAATAATGTAATAATAGTATTTGTAATAAAAATTGTAATTCTTGATAAAAATAAAAAAAAACGAGAAAATTTTATGAAAAGGAAAAAAAGAATGAACGAAGCAGTCGGAGAGACTGAGTGTGTGTTGCACAGATGAGACAGATCAAGCCTACATAAGATATAAAAAAGTGCAATCCGAAAGTTGCAATAAGTAGCAATTTACACCACTACTAATTTAGTCTATTACTGATCGTCGTGGTGTTCACGTCATAATAAATATCATGTTTTTTTTAATCAACTCGTGAAATTTAAACAAAAAAAGATATGAAGTATGTCGTATTTAAGTGTAAAAATTCTATTGAATAAAAAATTTCTCAAAATAAAGGGATATCTTTCTTAAAACAAATAAATTTATTTTTAATTGTTGACTGGTGGTAAGATTTGGTACTGCATATGTCATCATCAACATATCATACTAACACATTGGTATATTCGTGTCCATACATCACATGTTTTGATTGTATGTGTGCTGGTGTTACGTCACTCGTTGATTACAGTGGGCACAGTTTGGTAGACATACTAGTTTGACCCCGTGGTGTGTTGTTTGGACCGCGTCGTCGTCTGGGGTCAACTACACCGACACACCGCGTTACAATGCGCAACGCTTACTCGACTCGACGCACAATTACAAACGACGTTACAAATCAAAATAAGTCTACACGTCTAAAACTTACTATATACACTATTAAAAGTAAAATGACAAAAAAAAAACAAACTATGAAACATTTTGTACCGGGTGATTATTTGAGGAAAAAAATACATTTAGAAGAAAAAAAAATTCGAAAAATATTTTCATAGAATGTTAGTGAAACATCTCAAGAATATACTTCCAAATTTTCAGAGCGATATTCGAAGTATTTCGTATGTTTTAGGCTCTGAACTAGGGATGGCGGTTTTTCAAAAATAACCGGTTTTCGGTTATTTCGGTTTTGTTTCATGCTCGGTTTAACCTGGCGATTAAAACCGCTTAAAATAACCGGTTTTCGGTTTTTTCTAGGAAAAACAGCACTTATGCATACATTATATTTATTTTTAAACGAATTTAATACCGTAAATACAAAATTAAGCAATTTAACGAGCAAAATAACTATCAACTAACAAAAATGCGAAAGCAAAATATTGTTTTTAGGCAACAAAGAGCTGCAGGAAACACAAATTTATTCAAAAAAAAAAAAAATATTGAACTCATTTTCAGTGTAATACGTAAGACAAATTAACAGATAAATTCACATATTATATATATGCTTGTCTTGATTTCTTTTTTAGAAATACTCGTACAAATTCGTCAATTTTTTACTTTTTTTTACGTCCATGGGCATTCTACATAATAAATTATTAAAATTGACATAGTGTTTGAAAAATTACCAAACTGGATCGGCTGGGACTCGAACCCGGATCTCTTGGTTACCAGCCAAGCGCCTTACCAACTAGGCCACCGATCACTTCTTCGAGTGCCACTCCAATTCAGTAATCAATCAAACACAACCTCTCTCTAATGCGAGACGCAGTTTTATACTTTTAATTTCAAATGTTATCGAGTGCCTGTGAAACATTATTAGTGTATGGCGGATTTTTATCCGTATTTAAACATACACCAATATTCATATGTTCACTCAATGTCCAGCTTTGGCAAGACAAATTAACAGATAAATTCACATATTATATATATGCTTGTCTTGATTTTTTTTTAGAAATACTCGTACAAATTCGTCAATTTTTTACTTTTTTTTTACGTCCATGGGCATTCTACATAATAAATTATGTTAACAATATGGAAAAAGCTCTCAATTTTTCCGATAATAATTATGGTGACTAGAGCGCCCGCCATTTGGGAACTTGTGGAGTGATAAGCCCAAATAAAAGACTTTGGAGCCGCCATTTTTAAATATAATTATATTGAAACAAAAAAATATATCGTAAGACTTAAAGATCATATACCTATAGTAAATAAAATGCCAAATCTCGAAAATATAAATCGGTTTTTCCCTTGTTAAAAAAATCCCAAAAATGCCTTTAATTTCACTTATTTAAAAGTATTTCTTCCCTTAACCGCAATTACAATACAATTCTTTACTATATTTTGAATTTTTCATCAATTACTCGGCACCACAACCATAATAGTTTTTGGTTTTTTTTAGAGCAGCATAGTCAAAACATCGGAACTCTTATAATTTCGTCATGCCTTACATGGTTTAAAATTTTTTTGAAGTAAAAACTTCTATAGCGAGAGTAACTCTACGTGAGAGTGTAGTGAAATCTGTAATGGTCGAGTGTTACAAAAACAGTAACGCTTTGGCTCTAATAAAATATGTAATGGATACAGTAGTATGTTACCATACGAACAATTTAATCCTTCAGTTCCCATAAGTATGATAATTAAAATTTTCAATTTTCTACATTACAGGAGTATTTATGATACATATAGGGACCCCCAAAAAAAATATAGCAAAAAAAATAAATTTACGGAATTCTTTTTACATATAGGGGTCTCACCTAGAGGTGACACTGGGCATTAGAAAAGGTAAGGATTTTCAATAGCTTGCGCGAATTTTTTCAATATTTACACAAAAAATAAAACGTTTTTTTAACGAGAAGTAAAAAATGAATACTTACGGTTTTGGCATTTTTATTATTGATTTTTCCGTAGAAGGTCACGAAAACTTTTTTCACTTCAATAACCCGAGAAACAATTGAAAAAACTTAACAGATAACGTTTGGTTAGTGTTGCCAGAAAAAAATATTCTGTAAAATAACTTTTTAACTTTCAAATAGTATTAGTAGTTTTTGAAAAAGAAATGCGAAGTAGTAGAAAAAAATTATTTCTTAGTCTGTCACCTACAAGTGACACTGGGAATTGAAGGGTTAATTCATGTGTATCAAGTCTCATGAGAATATTGTAGTTTTTTCACTTTTACCATGGAAAAAAAGTTAGGACAAATTTTTACAACGAAAAAAATGGTACAAAACATTTCATTGGTCATTTAATTGTAGGTAAACACGATAAGAACGCAAAAAAAATTCGAACTGGTCAATTTAACTGATTTCAGAACCATAGAAACAATATATTAAAAAATAATGCGTAATATGAATTATACTAATTTATTCTATTCGTTAAATTGTCTTATCCTCGAGTTTTATATTTTTTCTGAATAAATTTGTGTTTTCTACAACTCAAATTTCTTTCCTAAAAGCAATTTAACTCAAAAAACTGTCAACTGTTTGTTAGTTGACAGTTCTTCTCGTTAAATTGCTACGCAAGAAATTTTTGTCAGACAAACCCAAATTTATTCGAAAAAATACAAACCTCTCGTATAATAATTGATAAATAATAATAATTTACATTTTACATACTAAAAGCATTACTACGATTAAATTAACATTTCTATTTACTAAAAATTAGATAAAAATAACTTCACTTTACTTTCATTATTATTACCTATCACTTACCAATTAATTTTTATCCTTGTCAGACTATTAAAATTCAACAAATCTATGAAAACCAAAATAATTAATTCAAATTAACGTTCTGATAGCTTTTAACAATTTAGTGGACTTGACGACGACGTCATAAGCTTTATTTTCGTTTTCAAAATGACAAAGTTCTTTTCAGACACGCTACATTACAAAATAAGAATTCTAAAAAACAAAAAAAAAGAAATCGGAGGGGTGTGTATTTTTTTTCTGACGGGGCCACCTGTATATAACTTTGGATGAAATATTCGACATGTACTCGTATATGTGCGTAAATAACGACGCCTAACTTTGGACGTGAGCCAACTAATCAACCACACCATGTTTTGTATAAATAGCCACACACTTCGGCATCGGCCAGTCACAGCATATGGACGCACTGAGCTAGCCAATAATCGCGATCTTATAATAGGGAAGATCGCATGACATTTGTTGTAGAATTATTTGTAAATATTTTTCTGAAAGTGAAGACTAGTTGTTCGTTTTAAATGTATTTTCCCGAGGTAAAAAGTAGCCTCTGTTCTTTTTCATCCCCTTTTAACAGTCAGTTGTTGTTATTTCGTTGTTTTGTTTTGAATACATTTTCCCTCGGGAACAAGATATTTTCTCGGGGTAAAAAGTAACTTCAGTTTATCACCGCTCGTTCTGCTAACAATATGTTAAGTTCGAACAAACTAATATGCTAAGTTCGATCTTTTTTGTTTCATTTAAAACATATTTTTCTACAGGAATGAGATTTTCCACGGGATTGAGATATTTTCTCGAGGTAAAAAGTCCCTTCTGAAGACAGTATACAAAGTTTAAAATCAATTACCCGTTTTTTAATAGCCAAATGTCTGTTGTAATTTAATACATTTTGCCTCGAGAATGAAATGTTTTTCCGGGATAAAAAGTAGCCTATAACCGTCTCTGTTCCGCAAGCTATGTTTGTGTAAAGTTTCTAGTTGATTGGTTAAACTGTTGAGACGTGAAAGTAAGTCAAACAAACAAATTCACTTTCACATTTATAGTATTAACTGGCTTTTATCCGCGACTTCGCTCGCGTGGCTTTTGAAATTATGACATCTAGTTAAATCGTATGAAGTGTACTTTCATCGCGTCACTATTGAGAATTGTTAATTTTTTCTTGGGAGTTTTCCCACAGAAGTAAAATATTTTTCTCGGATAAAAAATAGACTATAACATTCTTTTTTTTATATCATTTTAAATATATTTTCCCACGGGAATAAGACCTCCCACAGGATTTAGATATTTTCCCGGGGTCGAAAGTAACTTATGTTTATCGTTGTATATTGTTTTCTTTCTGCTAACAATATGCTATTCAATTGTCCGTTGTTATAATTTAAATATCAGGGTGACCGACCCTGGCCCGGTAGGAATATCATCTGCACGGAATTTGTTAACAATAGTAGATGTGCCAACTGACGATAACTGAATAGTTACCGATTGTTTATTTCCTTATAGGATACAAATAATATTTTGAACAGTAAATAGGTAATTTTATAGTAGTCGTCGGTAGAAATATTATTATTATTGGTGGTATCTATAGAAATATTTATTAATATTGTAAAATACATTTTATTAGTAAAAATTAAAAGAGTGCTCGTTTAATAGAAGTTGCGTAAAAATACGAATAACCGGTATCTTTATTGCTCTCTAAACAATGCAATTGTTTCATTTTGTTTTACCATGAATTTTTTTTAAAATGGAAAAAAGTATTTGCATTGTTATCCAATCTTTGTTATTCTAGGATCATTATATATTCTTATCATTCTTATAATTTATTTGAAAATTGCAAATCTTGCAAAAAAAAAAAAAATATATATATACATATATATTTTAACCAGTATTATGATTATGAGTCTCGTAAAATATGAAAATTTATTAAATGAAAACTATTAATGAAGGACTACGACAAAGTCGTATTTTATATCCGAATTAACTACACAATTTTAAACAGAAAAGTGTCGTTATGTTCGGTCTTAAAATGTTTTCTAACAGATACTCATATTATTAGTGCCGTTTGAACTATTGAAATTCTTTATTTAATCTATTTTACAAAGTCGCAAGGGAAACGTTTCAACGAATTTCTTGTTTTAGGATTTTACATATTAATTTTAGCGAATTACAGTCAGTGTCCTGGTAAGACTTAAGCCCGAAACTATAATAAAAATTTGATTTAGAGCCCCTAGAAACCGAAAATGATATTCAATATCATCCGCTTTTTACGAAATTTGGTATCACATCTATTATGGCCAGCACCCATTTGTGGTAGCATCACATATACATAATATGTGTGATTACTGGTCACACAAATGTGATGTGCTCAGACTGTCCAGTGGTACCCCTTAATATATCTTACGTTATGAATTTAGGTGTGTTTTAGTGATCTGATCATAAAAATTAAGATGATGAATCACTGTAAACAGCAAAAATTATGATCTCATCTTGAATTTCATTTTGACTAGATAATAAAAGAAACTATGTAAATTATTTAATTTTTAAAAAAGAGAAACCTTAATTAATAGAAACCACTTCCGCCAGTTACGTTTTAAAAATTTTAAAAAATTTCGTCACTCACTACACAGTTCTTTTTACTAGAATCGCCTACTATTACCGGGAGCGCTGGCGTCCGTTTGGATTACTATTGTTCATTATTCTAGTTACCGTTGAAATTGAATCCAATTTGACTAGTACATTTTTTTACCACCAGATAGCATAGCATACATATTCTACCAGAATTATTCTTGAGACATTTGAAAAATGTGCTTTCGTAATTCGATTATAGAAGCATGCAGATAAATAAATCATACATTAAAATAGTTACTTTACTTTTTATATAATTTACTTACAATTATCTTTTAACGCACTTAACTAATTTTTCAAAACAATTGCAACATAAAATAAAATGTTCATATATTTAATTTTTCTTGACGTAAATAATTTTTTTCTTTTCAATTTTGCAATCTTAAGAGCAAATTAAATAAATTAAATTAAAAAAGATTAACAAACTGGATTGGCTTGTATGAAAAAAATTATAAGATTTAATTCTTGTGTCATAGAATAAAAATAATTAAACAGAAGCGTGGCTAGTAAGTGCCTTCACAAATTTAACACATTCGAATCCATCCATATTTTTCTACTTATTGTATTTTCATAAAATTTTATGCAAAAATTCAACGTGAGAGACGTTTACCTACGTTATCATCAAAAACTGAAGCCGAATTACACGCACTTAATTTTTTATTATTTTTGTAATAGCTAGGATAACAGTGACAAAAAAAGGAAATCGACTTTTTAGGAATTGAAGCAGCAACTCAACAAAAAAATAATTTTGAAAATTCATTTCATACAACTACATTTTGCCATTTTTCTAAACCACTTTTTAACATTGTTTAATGACATAAAAATGAAAAATTCTACAAATGAATAATTTTTTAGTTTTTAATTTTGCTAATCTGATAAAAAATACGAAAAAAAATTAAATTTGTCGTTTATCATTTCAAGAAAAAATTTATCATTTTAAGTCTTTTAGTTGAAGGTAAAATAGTTGACTGAAAAATGACTAAATTTAAACAAAATTAGTCAACTAAACCGATTAATCTATTAATCATTCCACATCACTAATTGACACCCCGTGGACAATTATCAGGGTTTTTTAAGTACTTATTAAAATTCAAATTTAAATATTGTAATCGGTATTTTCGACACCGAAAGAAAAAACATTTCGACACCGAATTCTTTTGATCAGGTACACTGTTTACAAAATTCTCCCCCCCCCCCTTAATAAAATAAAAAGAAAATTATAAATTGTTATTATTCTGTTAATTTTTAATTCTGTGATCGGTAAACATAAAATAATTACTTCTAATGATTTAAATTCTTAGATATACAATGTATAAAATATTGAGATGAAAAATACGCAAACATTTTAATTGAACTACTAACGACTCTGGGTTGGGAAAAAGTCAAATCGACCTACATAATATGATTTTATAAAATAAATAAATAGTAAAAATTTTAAAAATATTTTCCAATATAAGCTTAGCGGTGCACTAGTATTTTTTTCTCACTGGACGTTTTTCAGTGCGCGCTTAAGGTACCATCACAGTGTGATTTGCCGAAAAATAAGTCAATTTTTACAATTCTTTTCGGATGGATAGGATGGGGGAATGGGGATGAATTTTTTTTACGATTAATACCACTATTTAACAAGACAAAAATATTTTTTCTATTTATTTTTTTTAAAATTATAATTTTTTTGAAAAAAGTTTATTATAAAATTCGGTGCTCACGATTGCGGCCGCAGTTTTTATCTGAAAAAAAAAAAAATCAAATGTATTATCAATCTGTAGGTAAGCCGCTATGTTCCTATGGGAGCTTTTTCTTTGAAATTTGAAAAAATGGCGGCGGTTTGAATTAATGATGAGCAAATGCAAGACCAAGACCAAGACTTGGCAGTCTTGGTCTTGATCTTGTTCTTGATCTTGTTCTTGCATTAAGAATCTTGGTCTTGGTCTTGCTAGAGCAGTTTGAGTCTTGGTATTGGTCTTGGTCTTAATATTGCTAAAGAATTTTGCACTTTCTTGCATTTTTTATTAGCGAATTTTTTCCTTCTAAAATCAGAATTTTCTCTCTTTACGGTATTAATTATACTTTTCAACTATTTAAATAATTTAGCAAGAGTCTTGCTTTTTTCTTGCTATTGTCTTGGTCTAGCTCACTTGAGTCTTGGTATTGGTCTTGCAGCCATACTTATAGTCTTGGTCTTGGTCTTGCTCTTGATATACATAGTCTTGGTCTTGCAAAAAATGCAAGACCAAGACAAGACTGCAAGACCAAGACTAATTTTTCTCGTCACTACTTTTTGTAAAGACACTTTTTTCAAAAAATTATAATAATTATAAAAAATAAATAAAAAAATATTTTTGTATTATTAAATAGTGGTATTAATCGTAAAAAAAATTCATCCCCATTCCCCCATCCTATCCATTCGAAAAAAAATTGTGAAAATTGACTATTTTTCGGCAAATCACACTGTAATGGCACCTTAACCTTAGACGGAATACATGTCACCTATTTTTGTAGATATGGAGAGACTACTCTAACTTTATTTTTTAAAATTTTACAACAATCGCAATTTAAACTATATTCGAAAATGATTTAAAAATTTCAGTCGTATAAAAAGTTCACATGTGTTTATACGAAATATAATTTGAATAATACTTTTTTGACCTGTTTTTTCCACATAATTTATAAAATTAATGTTTATTATGTCTGAAATATGTACAATATTTTTCTGTCTAGCCGTTTTATTTTATTTGTGGTGTAGGATACACGAGTATTATGATTTGTATGAAAAGTATGTGGCAGAAAAAATTAAAACACTCGAAAATTTTTGTAAAAATGGGCCAATAAAAATTATGACAGTTAAATGAATGAGATAATTGAAAATAAAAATTTTTCAAATTTCTTTTTTAATTAAAAATATTTCTAAATAATTATTTATTATTATTTATTATATATGAATTTTAATTATAAAAATTTTTCTAAGTATAAAAAAGTTATTTGAAGGTAAACTAGAAATCAGTAATTTTTTGTATTTATAAGGTATTGTCTTATATTTTGACACTTCCATTTTTTTTTTAAATTAATTATTACTTACCTAACCTTTTTTAATTTTTCTGAAAATTTTGCGTTTATTTATAATTTTTAACTGAGTCGTTCTAAATTTATTTATTTTTTTTAAATTTGTTCCTTTTTCCTTAAGAAATTTATTTTGCTTTTTTTGAAAGTTAATGGCTGACTGAGAAATTCGAAACGGATATATAAATTTTCGAAAATTTTAATTTATATTTATGAAAAAATATTAATGCTTGTGAACAATTTTTTTTCTCAAAAATAGATTTTTCAGGAAGTTATGAAAAACATACTTTTAGACAGTACATGTTGTTTTTTTTTAAGTACCGTTTGCGTCTACAGGGTACAACAGAAGAGGTATATTTTTTTAAAAATTTGCATCAGAAACATTTAGAAACTTAAAATCAAAAGTTTGGTGTAGAATTTTAAAAAAATTTTTCTTATTTCACAATTTCTAATTTACTGCATTTTAAAATCCAGTATCCGGTAAAATAGGAGAATTTGATTGCCTTACAAGCTCCTCCCTCCCAGCAGGGCCGTAACTAGGTTGGGCCAGCCAGGGCATTAGCCCGGGGCCCCCAGCTAAACGGGCCTCCAAGAGAATACAAAAAATTCCAAATTTCTAAATTTCTTGGAAAATTTTAAGGGTAGTATTTCTGTAAAATTAGCACAGGAAACGAGCAAACGATTAACAAGCAAAAAGAAGAAGGTCGCCGCTTTTTTTGGGGGGGGGCTAAATTTTATGGGGCGGTATTTCTGTAAAATTAAGGCGGCAAACGACTGACGAAAAAAAGGTCGCCGCTTTTTTGCCCGGGGGCGGAGTTTTTTGTTTTTGTCCGGGACGGTCTAGGGGCCCCTGAAAATCTAGTTACGGCCCTGCCCAAGAAGCTTAAAAATATCGAAAATATTTGAAATTTTACTCTCTAAAAATTTGCTAAAATGTAAATATGAAATAAAAAGTACAAATTTTCTGTTCATAGGTCGTATAATGTAGGAATTATGGCGGGTGTGTCAAATCGAGTAAAGATTCGAGGTATTGCAGTGCTCAGAGGCGTAACTGTAAATTTTGCGCCCTAGAGCGATTCTGACTCAAGCGCCCCTTTCTGCAAACTCCATTTTGTCCCAAAAATGTAGCTGATGACAAAACAAAATACCCCTGTCGCAGCATCCTGCATAACATAGCGAATTTCCGTTTATAAAAGTTAGTTTTTTTTGGAAACTAGTTGACATAGAATAATAGTTTAAAGACCTTTTTTATGTGATTTTTTCTCCTCTTTCCAATGGTGTAAGAAAATTTGTGGCAATGGTGGCAAAAAACGAATTCTTTTCACGAAAATTGCCAAAAAAATCATGTTCCGGGCATCGGACGTGTCTGGTTAACGAACTCGTCCAACGGTTTGGGACTTCCGATATTTTCACCAAATTTCATAAATGTAAAACGTTTCGTTCGAGAGTTATCGCGCGGACACACACACACACACACATATATATATATATATATATATATATATATATATATATATATATATATATATATATATATATATATATATATATATATATATTAGTGAATATTATTTTCGGTTTCTAGGGGCCTCAAAACAAATTTCTGCCATAGTCCCGGTCTCAAGTCGCATCATGACAGTGGCTGTAATAGCTGAATTCCATTCTGGAAATTCGCTAAAAAGGAATGCGGTTTAGTCCAAAAAATAGCAGTGAAAAACACCGAAAAATCAACAGAAAACTGCTTTCTCTTCTTGTTCTCCCACTTTTCCCTGTTACGCCCCTTTTTTGTCATTCGCCCTGGAGCGACTGCTCCACCTGCTACATTGCACTTACGCCTCTGGTAGTGCTCAAGGATGTGAAATTTTTTTCCACTGACTCAATATACTTTTATTGCACCCGGTATTAATTTTTTTTGAAAAAAATGATATATTTTATTTATGTATCTGATTTGAAATATGTCTTCATAATCATTGCCAGACATACAGACACTATGACTGTGTAAAACTACAAACGTTACAAACTTATTCTACAACATCCTCCGAAAAGTACAACACCTGAAATTCTAAACGACGTTTTTTTCTCTCGTATGTTTTCCTAGTGAATCTATTTCCGTCAACGCTTTTTTCATTGTATATCGATCGCACCTACTAAAGTAACGAACGACACACGAGACACAGGGACTCATAACTCAAAAAAATTTTGAGTTATGTTTTCATCTATTATATGACAGATTATTTTCAGTTTTATTCGACATACAGCCGGCTCGCGTTATGAGTCCGCCGATTTACATATATTGCTATTATAAACATTCCCCCTCCATGACCGAAAAAAATTAATTTCAATCTCTCGTTATAAGACCGGAATATTGGTCTTGATTAGGTACCGGGTTTCTTCGGACAGGTCAGGACCGTACTTATTTCAATAAAATTTTACAACTAAATTACATTAAATTATGCACATTTGAATGAATGTAATTGGTCAAAAATTACATTTTTCACCATTTAGAATACTAACAGCATTTTTTATTTGACGAAAGTAAGAAAATTCAAAAAATCGGAAAAAATTTTTGTAAAATATATTGAAAAGTTGTTGAATATTTAGACGGTCCACTATAATAGCTAAGACGTACCTATTAACTAAGATTTTTTATTATTGAAAAACAAATTTTTAACAAGCATCTATACTTCTATCTCTCAAAATTGAAAACAATAAAAAAAGATGAATTTATTTAATTTAAATGACATGTCATATAAATCGCATACATAATATAAACAAAAATACTTTTGATAGTCAATTAAAATTACAGTGGCACTTTTCATTTGTGCAGGTAATAAATAAAAGAAAAAAAAAGGTTGTTTAGATAAAATACGTATAAATAATATTTTGATACACATATGTATGTGTGTGTATGTAACTTGTGTACGTTGTTTTTATGAAAATATTTTGAACTTTTAGTCACATTGAGTGCAATATGTATACCTGCATATGCTAAAGACGAAACTGTCTGATCCGAAAGAAATCCGATACCTGGTTATAAGACCGGAATATTGGTCTTGATGTTTAATAGTGCAATTCATAAATCATCCTGTCAGAATCTTTTTATTCACTAAAGCAATTTTTTTTTATAGGTCCTTGTTTACATAATACATGTGTAGTTGAGCATAACAAATTTTGTTCCTTCATCGCGCGGATTATATATATTACAAACTTTGTTTGACTAACAATATTATTTACAATTTCTACAAAAGATTTAAAAAATTTTTTTAAAGAAAATATGTGTTGACAATATCGTTTAAACTCCTGTCACACAAACTAGAGAACGCATTTAGAAAATATTAGTAAATGTATTTATTAAAAATAGGTAAATTTTGTGCCGCTTCTAACAAATGGTAATACAACACTAAACGTCCGGGCTATTTGATTATAAATAACTACACACTCACACGCTTGAATAGTAGGGGAAGTGCGAGTTACGGCGGTTTACTACTAAGCACAAGTGGCGGTACAGGAATTCTTGGAATTATATTCTCCTATAGCCCCGTAAGCGAACTCATAACGAAAGTCGGCTGTATTAAAATCAAGAAAGGAGTTATAAACAAATGAGATAGAGAAAGATAAAGTACACTTAATTCACATGTCCAAAACAAGTGATCACGCTGTATTCGCTATGAGCTTTTGCCTAGAGTAGATACGAAATTCGACTGCAGCGCTCAAAGTGGACAAATATATCAGTTTATCAGGACGTTGTTTGTACATAATTTTACTATTTTCTTGAAGAAAAAGAATTTTTTTTGAAGTACTGTGTTTGGTTTTTCCAAAGCGAGTACTTATTACGATGTCTATTTACCATATTCTACAAAATAATAAAAAAAATTATTTGTAACCCTACTATGAAACGTCATTTTATTTTGAAATTTTCAAAAAAAAAAAAAAAAAAAAAAAAAAAATTTTGTGCTTTTTCATAGTTAATTATTATTGAAAACTATTCCATTCTATTACATTTTTAAGGTAAAATGAGCAGATGTATGGTTTTTGTTAAACAAATTTTAGTTTTTTAATATACATATTTTTCGTTCATTTATAATAGTAAAATGTCCTGATAAATTGTCAAATATGTAGTCATTTGATATAGGTGGCTATAGTTTCGGTTCGGTATTATTTGAAAAAAAAAAATAAAAAATAGATTTCTTTCTTTCTTAAAAAGACTACGAAATATATTTTTTTCGTTCTCACATGTAAGTATGATATATTAGCGAAAGAATAATTTCTTTACACATAGTTAATTCATATGTCCATAACAACTGCGAGCAGTTTGTAAGTTTTTAAATAAATCTTGAAATAATTCTGTTGATATTATAAGCGCCACATCAGTTCAAATTTCATGTGGGCACTTTAGAACAATTATTTTTGCTACCAGCTACATATTATAATTCTGTCGACTTACCTATGTGTGAAAATTTCAGGAATGTTAACAACATTTTCAAAATTCAGTTTTCTGTCGGTGTCTAAACAGATTTAATTTTATCAAATAGTGTAAAAATATTATTTAAATAACTTTTCAAGTTTTGCTGATAAAATTTTAATAATTTTGCCGTTATATGTATAATAATATTATCAAAGCTTTAGAAATGTAATCTAGAATCTGAAAATTCAATTTTCAGCAGGTGTCGGCCATCTGCAGTAATTTTACCGCTCGTTACCAGATGGCTAAAGTTGTGACAGCTAAAGAAATGGTAGCAATGGACCATTTTCTCAAATATGTAGCAATCTATCACCAGGGCGGCGACACAAGTATTTGGGAATACATGTCTATAATCGAGATATTAATTTAACCAACCAAAAATCACCTGTTAATTCCACTTTAGCAATGAAATTTTCCAATTCTGTTACCTAGGAATATTGTTTATTTTTTAGAAATTAATATTCCAACTATAGAGACGTAGTTCCGAATAACCCGTGTCGTCGCCCTGGTGTTAAACAATTTTTTCATGCGGTTACATAGCAATTTTTAAATTAAAATTTCAATCATAGAGATGTAGATATTTTGAGAAAATGGCTCATTTGGAATTGTTTGTCTTCATTTCAAAACAATTTAAGTTATTAGTAGTCTTCATAATCTTGTTAAATTTGTTAAATGTTATTTATGTTATTCTTCGAAATAGTTAAAAATCATGAACGACCTATTTGCAACTGTGTTAATTATTACATATTTGACAGTTATGACAGTTATTTTATAGTTTTATACCAGTTCTCGATTTCAATTGAACAAATAACATGCTCTTGGCCTTGTTATTTGTTATCGTCGAATTTCATCAATTTTTTCGCGATTTGTTAATTTTTTTCTTCGAAATCACACATTTAACATATTATAGCATGTTTAACAAAGATTATGAAGACTACTATTATTTAAAAAAAAAAATAAGAATGGCATTCGAAAAATATGCGAATTTTTTGTTTTCTAAACAGGATAAATTTTATAAATTGTCAAAACCTAAGCAATAGTTATTTTTTTTAACACTTAGAGTTGATACTTGTGAAATTCACCTAACTCTTATTATGACTAAATTTATGAATTTTATAGCCTAAAAAGGATTAACTGACCTTGATGACATCATCGGATTGATTGTTTATCTTTTGATAATTAAACTCAATTAATTTAAATAATTTTTTATAGAAATAAATCCACTCTAATAAAACTTAAATCCACGCCATTTCTTAAAAAATTCCGGTGCTTATCACAGGTATAGTATATTGTGCAATAAGTGCGGGAAATTGCCGATTGCCCACGAAAGCGAAGTTAAGCGCACTCACTACGTTCGTGCGCTCATTCGCTTTTGAGTGGGGCAATCAACAATCCCGCACGAGTTGCACATACTATTTTTTATTACGAATTTCACATGCTTTTTTCTATTATTATCACTATTTTTGACATTTTTATTACTTTTTAAAATAATATTTTTAAGTGTTCGTCTTTTTTTTCTGAATTAATTATCGTTTAAATTACTTTGTTGGTGGTTTCTATAGAAATAATTATGAAATATTTATTAAATGAAAAATTAAGAGGCGGCTTTGCGTGTTTTATTGTCAATTTGCGTGTGGAAAGTTACTTTCCACACGCAAAAAAGTATGCGGGAAGAGTACAGTGGGCAAACAGCTATTTTGCGTACAGAAATGTGTGCGCCAAATTAGTATTTCTCCCGTATGAGTAATAAAAAAAAATTAAACTTATAATTTAAAACATAAAGTTGATAAAATTGAAAACGTTTGCTCGGATTTTTCCCTTCCATATTTAATGACGTTATATAGGTAAAATTTATATTTTTTCATGATATAACCATTAATTAAGTTACTTGAAATCGATTTCCATTTTGGCGTTTAAAACATTAAAATTAGAATACCCTATAGAATACGATAAAATTTCGACCATTGTACCGTGAGAATTCATAAAGCGAGACGTCACTGCTTTTAAACTGTCATTTTCAACATGATAAATTGTGAAAATTTTGAAAAGTGCAAAAAAGAAAGGAAATACATGACCATATGACAAAATAACTGTACCAGTATGTATTTTTTTAAAAATATCCTAAAAAGAAAGAAATATTTTTTTTAATTATAGCCGCAATAACCACGTAGAGCAGCTTGTATTGCCGCCTGAATGACCAAAATGATTTTCATGGAATTTTTTTACATAACCGTGTTAAGGGACAGTAATAACTTAAAGATGATTATTTTTAGTCGAATTTTTCCTTGAAAAAATTAGACTTATACAGTCTATACGACAAGAACGGCGAGAGGCGAGAGTAGGGGCGCTATCCGTTTTCGGACCCGTAGAACATGAATATGTAGAAAAAAAACGTTCAACAAGTAAACATTTAACAAGTTTAACAAATACAAGTAGGCGAACAGTAATTTTAAATACAAGTAGGCGAATAGTAATTTTAAAAAATTTAAAAAAAAAGTGAATTTACTTTTATAACAAATGAAATACATACATATTAAGTAATTTAAAAATGTTATTAAAGTCACTGTTTATTTATAAATTAGGAATTTTGGATTTTTATTATTTATAAAATATAAATTTTGGATTTTTTTGGAAAGAAAAAATATCTTCATAAAAGCCTTCCAGTTTACTATTTAAGTTCCTTTTTTAATATTTAAAAATAAAACACAAAGGCAATTGGCGGATAAGCATGGATAGAAATGCCCTCGTACGAATTGTGTTGGCTTTTTCCCTGTTAACTGCTATCGACACAAAATTGAAATTTACTGAGATTCAGCTCTTAAAAACTTAAACCCTTTTTTTAAAGCCCTGATCAACCGGACACTCATCATCAGTTTTGAAACCACCAAAATTACAAATCGCTTGTGGACTTTCAATTATATTTCGCTTGTAGACACTCAATACCGAAGATGAAAGGAAAAATTCGACTTCCGTGATGGGGCTCCGCTGCTCACGGCGTTTTTATTCATGCATTTTAACAAACAAGGAAACATTCATTTATATTTTCCTTGTTTGTCCCATATGTATTAGGGTTTCCGATCTCTGGCCAAAAAATCGATCTTGTGGATCGATTCGAATCGTCAAATCAAAAATCGATGCAGGAGAAAATCGGCTTACAAAAGATCGATCTGACGAAAATCGATTCAGTTTTTGTACTTACAGAAAATAAAAGAAATATAAAAGTTTTAATGTAAAGTTTCTTATTAAGTAATCACAAATCAGTTTCAAAAAAATTTTCAATTTCCTTTGAAGATGAACTGCTGAATTTAATATAAGTAAAGTGGTTTCCAGTTTGCGCTAAAAGTGTCAAACGAATCCAAAATTTGACTGAATTTTCTATAAATGAGTCATAAAAGTGGTAAAATTATTTGACAACATACATAGTTAAAATATATTCTACAATAATTTTGAAAAACATATTTTTACTAAAAATATTCTAATTTAAATTTAAAAAGATCGATCTCCGATCCCGTGAATTTTTCACGGTCTCTGTATCGATTTGGTATCCAAAAAATCGATTCGAAAAATCGAAGATCGGCTCTCCAAAAATCGATTTTCGATAAAATCGAATCGAGATCGGAAACCCTAGCATGCATTCTGTACCATTCATCCAATTGCGATAAGTTGTGCGCACGCCCACGAAGGTTTCTGAATTAGTACAACGATTTTACAATGGGTGGCGCGCGAGTTGTTTCAACTAATGTGTGTATTTCATATGGTTCATTGAGTGGCCTGACAACGCATACCCGGGTACTCGCTAGTTTTTTCATATTTTTTAATATACTTCAAGAAAAATCGTCATTTCTTCAACTTCTTTGTAATCTTGGAAATATCATTTTTATAGCAAAAAGTAAAATATGCAAAAAAAGAAAAAATGCAGAAATGCTACTAAGGGACAAGGGTGTATGTATAACAGAAAATTTTTTCAAGAAAATTCCGTGCGAATAATTTTGACTGTTCAGGTGCCAATACAAGCCATTCTATAGACACATATGGATATTATTCTCGCCGCCTTCTTGGCCACTTTTGAAAGTATACATATGCTGCATTTTATGAATGAGTTTTAATACTTTAACGTTTTTTGTTCAATGTAAATTATTGTATATGTGTGTGACGTAACAAGTTCATCTGAGAAAGTGTAGGTGGTTTAAGATATCTAATTATACATCACAACAGGCGACACAGGCGCCCTGATTGGTGGTAGTGTCAACTACCTCAGGTCGCACGACCTACACGCATACTTGTTTCTTAAATATTACTGCATTTTATTACTAATAATATTATTATTTGTATTTTGTGTATACAAATTTATATAAAATTTATGTTTAAATTTTTTTTTCGTATTTTGTTTTTATTATAAAAATAATTAAATAATAATGAAGCAAAAAAAAAAAAACATTAAACAATTTTATCTTTATAAAAAATATGTTGCATAAATAACCATAGGCGCCATCTACGTCACTGTTTTGATAGAAATGAAGATAAAAATAAAATGTATTTTTTTCAAAGTTAACCCTTTATCAGTTCAAAATTCAATTTTGAATGTTTAATAAATACCTATCAAATAATCGATATCAACTTTTTGACATTTTAATGTGAGGTTATGTCAGTTGTCAATTTTAATTAATTGCACACTTAATACATGCTTAATAAGCTTAATACCCCCGCTCTCACCAACAGGAAGCAAAGGGCAATAACAAAAATTCCATACGGAATCTGAATAATTTATGCAAGATAATAGTTTATACTGAAACGTAAGTACGTAGTTATTGCAAAACAAATAATTGCATAAATAGGTGAAAAAAATGCGTTTACATTTAGTTTTTGTAAACATAACGTACGATATTGGAACGTATTCAATTTAACTGAAATGTTTATATTTTGAAGAAAAACAGATAGTCATTTTAACTAATTTACGAATGGAAAATTCAGCTATTACAGCAACTGTTATGGTGAGATTTGAGCGTGAGACTGGATGTGTATGTATATGTAGTATACCTCATTTCAGTTAAAATTGATCATGAGTTTTCGTTAAAAAATTAAATAATTCTTATATTCGAAACAAATAAATTTTCTATTTTTTTCTAAAAACAAACTGCAAATTTAAAATTTACGTAAATGCAATAATAAAAGAGATAAAACCAAGAAAACGGAAACTATTTAAATTTAAAATGACGAAGCATGGTTAAATTTAACTGAAACGAACCATATATATCCGCACGATAAATTTCAAACAAATCTGATTTTTACGAAATTTAATGAAAACGTTTCTGTTTTATTTCCGAAATTTAATGAAAATTACCGCTTTTAGCAGTTTTTAAAAAAACTGGTTTTTGTGGGACGTCATTAAGTCCCATCTTTAAAAAAAAAAAGTTTGTATGTGTAAACTATTGCTTTATCTTGTTTAGAAAAGCAACTTCCAGGGAAATTGAGAGGCTTTGAACGTTTTGAATTATGTATTTTCTATTAAACTTTTTTATGGAGTCCCGATCCAACGCAAAAAAAGTTTTTTTCTACTCCTACTATTAAAACTAACATTTTGTAAACGGCTAACTATATGTAAAAATTAACAATTGCCCACACTGTGCGGAAATACAGTGAGAAATTATTTCCCACGCCTTAATATAATAAAAAAGTAGGCTATTCCGTTAGTTTAATATATAATAATAATAATATATAGAAATAATACTAAAAATATACATATATGTATGTTGATTATTTATTATTGTTTCCATAGTTTCAGAGTATACTTTGGCAAAAATTTGAACATCTTAGCACTGACATTATAATTTTAAAAATTTTTTACTACCTACTTATTTAAATTTTATTTTAATTATTTATGTTAAATTTTACGAAAAAAAATGTGCTCATAGAAAAAGTATAGTGTAAAATGCGTGGGAAAAGCTTATTTCTCACCCATACGAATTGTTGCACTCGCCCTGCGGGCTCGCACAAATATACTATTTTTTTTTTACAATCTGTAACCAACTACTTTTTATAACTAGTTATAATTTATAATTTTTTTGAATATTTTTTTTTTTATAAAATAAAATTGTATAAAAAAAAATTTAAATTTTTTGAACCGTTTTAATATTGCAAATTCTCAACACTTGGCACCCACGTTTGCTTAAAAAATCAGTAAATCGGCGAAGAATGTTTTGAACTCTCTCTTTTAGTAATTTAGATAAGTACTGTGTAATTGAATTTTTATTTTTGATTAAATTTTGTAAAAAAAAAAAAAAGATGATAAAACCATATAACAGATGTTTTTGTAAAAATAACTTTCATTTTTTCAAAAATATATTTTTTTAATAGGTACCTACTACTTAATTTCTCTCCTCTTTTTTTTTAAAAAAAAAAACTATTTTTATAGTTTAAAAATGATAAATTTCTTAATAAAATTCGTACTTTTGAAAAAAAACTCAAAATCATAATTCAAATTGCAAATTTCTACGAAATAATTCCCATAAATTATAAAGAATGAGTAACATTTTGAAAAAAATTAAAATTCTCTAGTTGATTTCTTTATTTTATTTGCAATTTTGCCCGTCAAATATTTTTCACATAATCAGTATAATGCAGGTTCGTATTTAGGTGTGAGTTTTGTTCCAAAACACAAAAATTCTATAACCGGACAATGTACGGTCATTTCTGTGTGTTGGAACAAAGCTATTTGAAAACTTCCTCCAAAAATGATTGATTTATCAAATTAATTTGATAAATATTCCATCAAAAGAAACCTTCAAATTCTTTCAATTCCTATACAGCAACTTCTAAACAAAAACAAACAAATTATCCATCAAAACATGGTGATGTCACAACAGGTTTTTGATATAATAACCAGAAGTCAAACATAACATCGTGTGAATACATAATTAACTTAAAACAAAATACTTCCTGTATATTTTACCATTCTTTTTATTAAATTAATTTGCATCATATCTGTGTTTATAATTCGACCCGTTTGTCTGTCTGTGACTGGACCGCGCGTCTCCTGTTTCAAAAACATGGCTCATGGAATCATAGAAATTCACTTTAATGATCAAAATTACGGTATAAACTGGCTAAATTGTAAAAATTAAGTGAATGTCTAACCACGAGTCCATGATTTGATTAATATTTTTATACCGTCATTTCTATTGAAAATAAAATTTATACTATATGTGGAGAAGGTATTATGAAAAAAAAGTGTAATATACAAACGAAATATACAGTGTGTTTATTGTGAAAAAATATTTCTACTTAATTCTTACTTAAAAATTGTACTTAAATTATCTACTTTGTAGCAAGCATTCGCACTGACACTAATTAGTGTGTAAACGAACCATAATAGAAAATTATTTTTATTGTAACAATAAGAATTTGAATTTGACATTTCATTTTACACGCTCTGCTACCAAAATTATAGCAAGAAAAATAAATTCAAAATAAAAGTAATGAAAAATAATTTAATGATACAAAATTAAAAAATTATTAAAAATCACAGTGTATCACAGTGGAGCTTTAAAATTAATCTCACCATTCCAAACGATATTAAATATCTTTTCAGTCTGAACCGAAAGTTCAAAATTTAATTGAACCTTCACCCAATTTAGAAAATGAAGATGATCGTGGAATCTAACTTCCAAAATAATTAACTCCGATTTCGCAAATAAAAATACATTATTTTAAGAATATTAATTACAACTAATTAAGGTTGTTACTTTTAAAAAATATTTTAACTTATTGACGAAAACATTTCTAGATTCTTGCCAAATTTGAATAAAGTAAAAAGGCGGAAAAATATATTAACAATTAAAATTAAAGTTATGGGTATATCTGGAAATTTTATAAATTTCCAAATATACCCACAATTTGGCAATATACTGCCCTAGTTTTAAAGTAGTAACACAATTGAAATGGATATTTTAGACGTTACGTCATGTTGTTTGTCCGGACCCCCCCCCCTTCCACGTTTCATATCGTCATGCTAGCCTATTGCTACCACCCCCTTCTTGCGTGCCTACTTTATGGATAACCCCCTATTGAAAAGTACAGATAAAAAATTTCTTTGAGATACCACACCGTGTGTTATTGTTAAAAAAGGCTCATAAAATGAAGTTGAAGTTCGCTTTACCATTTTTAATTTTAAAGCCCCGTTTACGAAATACTGAGGTTGAATATATGATGGTTAAAATTGTGACGTCAGTACAATGACAATTATTAATGAACAATTTTTTTTAATGATTTTTACAATATTTATCAAATATTAAAAAAAAAAGACTTAAAAAACATGAGATCGTTGCTTTGTCACTTTTCACAACAAAAATCGTATAAACACGAGTCGACTTTCGGCAATTACGCCATCCTCAGGTGAAAAACACAACTAAAAACTGTTCTTTTTGGCGAAGCTATTTATATAAATAGCTTCGTCAATTTTTGTTGTGAAAAGTGACAAAGCAACGATCCCATGTTTTTTAATATGGATTTTCACAAAGTAAACCTTTCCAATATTAATTATTTAAAAAAAGACTATAATATACTATGGAAAAGCGAGATATTTAGGATAGTTTTCTAATTTTAGTAAAGTACCGTATTTTGTGTACATAATTCAACCTGTATATTTATTTGTAAGAATTAAATGAAGATATTTAAAAAACGATTGATGTATTGATAAAAGTTACCTTCGGTTTCAATGTTTTTTTGTTCGTAGTATTAGTTATAAAACAATAAATCTTCATTGTGATGAATATCAATTAAAAAATTTGTAATTTTTTTGTTGTAATTAACATATCTGATTAAATTAATATAAAGAAATAAACAAGAAAATAGTATTTTAGAAGTAAACAATTCTTTGACTTTCAATACCCTTCAATCTTTTACTCTATTCAGCTCTGGCCACTATTTAGTCGAAAGTTTTATTTTTCATATTTTCTTTTTGAAGTAATTAACACATCATTTAGCCTATTTACCACATGAATGAACGTGTCTAATGTATATGATTGGAGAAAATTTGCCAAAATTTTGAAATTATAAAAATTTCAACAGGTATTTTATTATTATTCAATTTTTTTACTTTGAAGTGGTTTTAACATTTCGACAACATAGACGATATTTCGGTGCCAAAAAATATGTTTTTGGATAAAATTTAGTAATCAGAATCAGATTGATAAGAATAAATTGATGTTTTGGAAGTTGAAAGCGACAAAAATTTACTATTTATTTTTAAATATGGAAACATTTAAAGCTTCCAGATTTTTTTTTTAGGCATTCTTACTGAAGTTTACTAGCTAATTTGTTGCTGTGTTCAAAAACTAAGTAATATTTTCTGAAGTATCCATTCTGTAGATTTTATTTCACTCCTTCTGAATAATGCCAGGAAAATACGTTTCGATGGATGCCAGGAAAATACGTTTCGATGGAAAATACGATGGAGCAATTCAAAGGATTTTCAAAATTGTTTGAATAATTTTTGAGTTTATTCCGAACAAATACACAAACAAAATAATATGCCGTCAAACCAGATAACTTTGACTATTAAAGGTTATTTTTCCAAACCACATTTTATGTCAAATAAACTAAAATGTCATGGTTCAAGATGTCTCTAGCAAATTTTTTTAGTGACAGGAGCACTTCAGTAAATCAGTGGTATCAACGATTTTTTTCGAACATAATTTTTGGTTGAAAACGTATCATATGAATGGGGTATTTGACAGTATCAAAGAAAAGCAATTAAAACAAATTTTAATGAAAATTTATAATAAAAGACAGCAATTTATTATACTAATTTATCTTAACTATCATTATTTGATTTAAAAAAATTTAATTTAAAAAGTAATTTTATAGCTAAAATCCACGTAAGCAGAAACGGGCTGTGACGTTGCTTTCTCTTATATTTCAACACTATCACCACTAGTGTCGCTACTTAATTTCCGGTTAGTAAACATAACTATGGAAATTAATCAACATTTAGTTAATTTTTTTAAAAATCAACAATTTCTTTTCCTAGTTACAGGAAAAATAAACTTTTTTTTTCTTAGTTACAGGACACCTGTTGCTATCTAGAGAATGTGACGTAACTGACAGCTAGTAAACGTTTTCGTGTAGATTTTGAGAACAAATACTAAAATAATTTTTTCTAACAATTTTCGGCATTATTTTTAAAAATTAAAAACGTATACATACATAATACATAAATATGTGTGTTTTAAAATAATTTCCCAAAATTAGTCAAATTCCCCATTAAAAAATATTAATAATTTGAAGAAATCGAAGAGAGAAAATTTTTATAATATTACTAATTTGTTAAAAATACCCTTGTCACTGAAACAATGCGGCTGCCCAAAAAATGCTACAGACATCAATAACCTTGAAATTTTAACATCTTGACGGTCATTGAAGTCATAAGATGTCAAGTGAAACCTTGCTAATTCACATATCATGGTGTACAACGTCAACAATTTCATTAAAAGTGTATTAGCTTTAGCTGTCAAAATAGTATACCAGTTGGGCGTTTTGTCATTTAGGTTATGAGTTAAGACCATCATGACGTTAATTTGTTTGACAAAGTTGTCTTGAGTTTGACGGTATAGCAGTGTATGAGCATACGCGATCGCTGATTTGCGCAGATCGCAAATTTTATAAGTATCTGTGCCTAATCATCATTTTTCAGACACAAAAACAAAAAATTTAGATCAGACTTTAATTTTAGAGTCTAGACAAAAGAAATAAATTTGTAAATACATAATTACAGTAAAATCTGTAAACAAAGTAATATTTCATTTTTATCTGTTAGAAAAGAGAATTAATTTATTGAATTTATTTTTTTTTCTTAAAATTTATTATTGGGGCACTAGTTACACAAATGTTGTACATACTTCATAAATAAATTACTGAGACCATTTTAATATTTAATAGTGTAATTTTGGTGTCGACTTTTTTAATAGTAATTTTCATTTAAAAAAAAAATTAAACTGTGTTAGTGCAATAAGTACATTTTGAAATCGTTTTCGAAATTTTTTTTATATTTTATTAAATGATTCAAAAGAAATTTTTATTTATGCGATCCGATAAAATAAAAATCAAACATAAATTTTATTTATATCAGGAATGAAAAATACGGTTTTTGACATTACAAACAAAAAATATTTTCTGTGACAAATAAATGTATTATCAATAGACAATACAACTAGGCTACTATTGGCGCCTCTAACACTGATAAGAGAAACTGATTTTTTTTTTTTTGAATGAATTTAGAATGAAAGTACCCTTTTGGTGAACACGCTGTATATGTATAAGAGAATTATGTAATAAAATAGATTTGTATTTTTTCTTGTAATTGTTGTATGTCCTCGAGCAATGTCTGATGTCTGAATTTCTCTAATCATAAAGAATAATAAAATATGTGTGGTGTCGATTGGAGACTTAAAGTGAGTGTAATATCGAAAAAGTAGTCGGAAATGATGTGGGATGAAGACTTTCTTATAAAGATTGAGATTAATTTATTTTTGAATAATAAAATAAAGAAAGAAGTTGCTGAATTTTTTTGCAAGATTAAAATTTGATGGCGCCAACATGACGTTTGTCCCCAAATGCAAAATTATTTTAATTGGGAAATACAAGATACAAAAATCGGTTTTTCCCTTTTGTTTCATAAAATTAATTGTAAAATGAAGAGTTTTTTTAAGGAAAATTTACTCAACTGTATTGTTTTCCAGCAATTTAAAAATTTATAATTTCCTCTTCGGTAAAATTAACACTTCTTATGAAAATTTCTTCTCCGACGTCGTATTATATATATAATTACCGATTTTGATGAAACACTGCCATTGTGGATGGCACACAGCTTCCTCGTACACGTAACGAATTTTTATCCAGCCTTTAATGTGACTTTGTGCTTAAACTGCATCTTATTAACGTTATTAACGTTTGAAACAAGAATAATTTTTAAGGCGAGGATAGGGTGAAGTTGTACTTCTTAAATTTTTCTAATCGGCTACATAACTATGGAAATTACGAAAAGACTGACTATGTAGCTTTTTTAATGTCAAATCAATCCGTAAAAAATTAAAATTAGCCATTTTTCTTAAGCTCCGTCCATTGACAAATTCCAATAGGCATTATTTGACATTTCGAATTGTCAAGTAATGGCAAGTTTTTTTGTTTTTACAGTTAAACTTTTTTGTTTCCATAGAAAGAAGAGAAACAAAGAGTTCATTCCATACACCCATTGTCCAAGGGGACAAACTAGGTGGTCTATGTCTCTGTTCCACTTGTAATGAGTTTGTGACGTAAAATCTCCCCCACCATGTCGTGTAGGTACACACCGCTTGCAATTGTGTTAGTTTGTTGTTTGCCTTTGTGTGCGTATTCACACATACCACCACACCACACGTATTATGGGACAGACCAAGCTGTCCAATTTAAGTAACAATGGTAACATTGTTAACACAATGCAGGCAATGCAGTGTGTGTTCGGCGACGGACACTGACTGACTATCTGCCTTAAGCTATGACTGGCATACAAATGACTAGGGTTTCCGATCTCGATTCGATTTTATCGAAAATCGATTTTTGGAGAGCCGATCTTCGATTTTTTGGATACCAAATCGATACAGAGATCGTGAAAAATTCACGGGATCGGAGATCGATCTTTTTAAATTTAAATTAGAATATTTTTAGTAAAAATATGTTTTTCAAAATTATTGTAGAATATATTTTAACGATGTAAGTTGTCAAATAATTTTACCACTTTTATGACTCATTTATAGAAAATTCAGTCAAATTTTGGATTCGTTTGACACTTTTAGCGCAAACTGGAAACCACTTTACTTATATTAAATTCAGCAGTTCATCTTCAAAGGAAATTGAAAATTTTTTTGTAACTGATTTGTGATTACTTAATAAGAAACTTTACATTAAAACTTTTATATTTCTTTTATTTTCTGTAAGTACAAAAACTGAATCGATTTTCGTCAGATCGATCTTTTGTAAGCCGATTTTCTCCTGCATCGATTTTTGATTTGACGATTCGAATCGATCCACAAGATCGATTTTTTGGCCAGAGATCGGAAACCCTACAAATGACTCCAAGCGAATTACACTTTTTTTATATTAGTTGGCTTCTAGTATTCTATGCCCATTGTCTAACAAATTTTACGTTTACGCATGAACAGTAACTATCATTGATTATATTGAAATTTACAGGGGACATTCTTAAGATTTGAGCAAAATGGCACTAATAGTAAGTAAGATATCGACATTTAATGGGATTTCACGGTAGCGCCAATTTTATTTAAAAATATAAATTATATTTCTATGTAGTTACATACTTTTTGTTTATCTTAAAATTTTTTATACATAGAAACCAAAAGAGTAGTGTGTGTTGTTATGTATTTGTGTGAGTAGGAAAACATCCTTGTGATGAATGATGATTGATAAACATCGCACACATAATGCGTAACCAACTAATCAATTAATCATTGATCGCGGTCGGCCTCTGGGGATGCTTTGTTTGGTTTCAGATGCCGAAGCCGTGGGACTGAAAGTGTTAATGGTCATCGTAGCTTTTAAAAAGTGAAATCGCTCCTCAAAATTAAAGTCAAATTTGAATTTTAATTACTAGAAAAACTATTCCGATAAAATTGGGAATAAAATTTTACCTATTTTCTAGTTTACCTATTTCCGTTCAAAGTCGCCACCTGCATTTCCTACGAGTCTATACTCAGTCCAATCCGGCGCTGCCTGGGCTCGAACCCCGGGTCAGTCTCTTTACGTACCCTACAAGAAAATTTTAAATTATGATCTGTGTGACCTGTGATATTTTTCAAATATTTCTCACTCAACTCTACTAAATCAAACCAAACCTAAAATAATTTATAAAGAATGGAATGCAAGTACAAAAAAAGTACATATAGTAAAACATTCATAGGTACATATTACAATAGCTAGGCTAACTTTACTCACGAGGCTGGCTATAACATAACTATTTCTTTTGCTAGCCGTGTAATATGTAATAAGTAACAAATAAATCTGACGGATGATCTACTCTTTAGTATGCATACCACACGTTTCATGGTCTTTAGCACAAACGTATAGCGCTGTAAAAAAAAAATTGTGAACTGAACTGAACCTGATGTTATGGCGTGGACAAATTTTAAATATTGTAATACATATAAAAAGATAATATATAATTTATTTTAAATTATATAGGTGCATGGCATATAAGTATGTAAGAATAAAACAATAGTCAACAATACACATACCAAGTCAGAAATCAAAAAGGTATATGATAATAATTATAACAAAAAAGGCAAAAATTTTTTTTTTATTAAGTAAAAGCTAGCATATAGTATGTATACAGGGTGTCTTCGTAACGATATAGTATGCAGAAATACCAGACGCGTCGAATACTGTCTCAAAACTTCCCAAATTCCGTGTGACTTAGGAGCTCTAGTCAAAATAGTACACGGAGAGAAAATTCATATAAAAATTACTGTACTCAGCACTACAATCGGCGTGTAAAAGGCGAACATACATATTCAAATTTATACGGTAAAAATATAAAAATTATAATTAATCATAGAAAATTTAAAGGATAGAATACCCCTGTCGCAGCATCCTGCATAACATAGCGAATTTCCGTTTATAAAAGTTAGTTTTTCTCGGAAACTAGTTGACATAGAACAATAGTTTAAAGACCTTTTTTATATAATATTTCCTCCCCTTTTAAATGGTGTAAAATAATTTCGCAAAAATTGTTGATTAAGTGGAAATTTTGGCAAAAAACTAATTTTTTGCAAGAACAAAAACCATGTTCCTGGCATCCGATGTGTCTGGTTAACGAACTCGTCCAACGGTTTGGAACTTCCAATATTTTCACCAAATTTCGTAAACCTAGGACATTCCGTTCGAGAGTTATCATGTGGACACACACATATATACATATATATATATATATATATATATATATATATATATATATATATATATATATATATATATATATATATACATATACATATATATATATATATATATATATATATATATATATATATATAAATTTTAGCGAATATTATTTTCGGTTTTTAGGGACCTCAAAACAAATTTCTGCCATGGTCCCGGGCTCAGGTCGCGTTATGACAGTGACTGTAATAGCTGAATTCCATTCTGGAAATTCGCTAATATTATTTCCGTAATATTAGCTCCGTAAAATTTGTAAAACAGCACAGTAAAAAGTTCCATTCCATTTTACATGATCGTAAAATATTTTTTACTTTGGTCGTGCATCGCGCACGCATTATAAGAGAGCATGGTAATTTTTCTGAAATTTTATCTACAAAAATTATATGATTTTTCTCTCCGTGTATATTATTCAACGAGCTGGTAATGATAGCTATCACTCACGAAAATGAAATTGCGAAACGAGCCGAGTTTACGAGGCGGGTGTCGCAATGCATTTGAGTGAGTATTAGCGATTGCAAGCGAGTTGAATACTAATGATTTTTCTAGGACTTTCTGACTTTTTGATTTAAATAAAAATGAATAGTTGATCCTTTTCTTGTGCGGTGGAGGGGACCACATAAAAAAATCGCACAAAAAAAAAATATATTCAAAAATATCATAAATAGCTATATAAAGTATAGTTCGGTCCAGATTGTACAAAAAACTTTTTTTATGCGGTTGGTCGGGACCGCATAAAAAAAGTTTCATCGAAAAAACATCACTCAAAACGCTCAAAACTTAGCAATTTCCTTAGAAGTTGCTTCTATAAACAAGATAAAGCATTAATTTACACGTAGAAACATTTTATTTCAATTTTATAATATTATGAAGATTTTGAAAAATACATCTGTAACAAAATTAAATGATGCAGTAACGTATGTTCTTATGCAATGTATTGATTAAATGCTTAAAAGCCGTTAAAAAGTATTTTTATCAAAGAAAGTTATTATAGTAATAGTTTAAGTTTCTTACTGTCTCGTAATTTTGATTCACATTATCCATTTTAATGGCCATTTTTTACAAACCGCATAAAAAAAATCACACAAAAAAAAATCGTATAAAAAAGAGTTTAGCTATATAACTAAATATTAAATTAAAAGAATAAAATTTTTAATTTATCCTTAATTTCATTAAATGTTTGTATATGTATGGAAACGATCAAAATAAAATTCAAATGGGTTTATTTGCACGTTACTACGCAACATACATATATTAAATTAAAACTTATAGATATAGTATTTGTTAAATTCCATTTAACATTTTCTAATTTTTAATATTTTATTTCAAATATTGCCGCCGTTTGTTAGCGCTATCTGAATGGTATATTGCTAACTAAATACGAGTGTTAACGATTTGACACGACGAAGTGAAGCGTACGAGTCGCTTACAGAGAGTTGCGTTCTGAACAACGTACGATTCGGATGTGCGCGCGTGTTTTACGTAAACACAAAAAGTTATGTACTTATTTATTTCATTTTTGTAACAATTTTGCTATTTATTTTAATTATTCAACCGATTTGCTTGAAATAGAACTTGTACTTGATCAACAAATAAATCAATTTTAAAAGAATAAGTGTTCTTGTTACTGGTCCTTCGTTTTATACAACAACAATCAATTGCTATCGAAGAGAACACGGGAAATCGTCAAATACAGTCTACTCCGCATCCTCCAGTATTCACAAAACAATCGCAAACCCATTGAATAATAGTTAATACGGTGATTTCATTGGTCGAAAGGTATTGAGTAATGATCATTCCTCCACATCTTTGAATAATGCCTAACTTTCTCAAAAATTAACGGATATGTAATGAGTGTGTTCTTCAACAAGAGTAGAAGAAATTTTTTTCTGTCGATAACATCTTATACTGCACATTCTGATAACACTTTTTTACGTACAATTTAAAATTTTTCTTATAATATATAAAAAAAAAAAAAAAAAATAAAGAGTAGTTTAAAATCAGAAATTGCTTGAATTATAAATGGCGACGGCCATACCATGTTGAATACACCGGTTCTCGTCCGATCACCGAAGTTAAGCAACATCGGGCGCGGTTAGTACTTGGATGGGTGACCGCTTGGGAACACCGCGTGCTGTTGCCATTTTTTTTTTTTTTGACACTTATTAAATATATTCTAAACAGGGCCGAATCTAGGGGAAGGGCCAGTGGAGGCACGTGCCCCCCTGCAAGGTTTTAGGGTCGCCAAAAACACGAGTTCAGCGGCGCGAAAATATTGAATTTGAGTTTTTTTTTTGCTCGTCATTTGCTTTTTACAGGAAAAGAGTGAAAATATTGGTGCGCCAAAAAGTTTTTCTCGGTGAAGGCACCAACAGCAAAGTTTGCCTCCCCTCGTAATAATTGTAGGTCCGACCCTTATTCTAATATAGTATTTTATTCAGTAAACCAGTGAAATTGGGCCTTATTTTTAACATTTTATCAAAATTGTGTTTTGTTTTCCTTTTAATTATATTTTCCAGTTGTACCAAGTAACAGTCGTCATCAATAAAGTATAAAATTTTTAATTTAAAAAAAATTACAGTACTTTAAAATAAGAAATTATTTCCTAAAATTTTGCTGTGACCACCCGGTTTTAAGTTATGATCCCGAGCTTTTGTTTTTTCTATCAAAAGCGCGCCTGCTTCCAAAAACCATTCATATATAAATAAAAATAACATACTTTCTTACAATAAGATATTGGAAAAAAAAGAAATTTGAAATTATTGATTTTTCGGTTGTAGCTTCTAAATTACATGGAATTTGGGAAGTTTGGAAATAGGATTCGACGCACCAAGTGCTTCGAAACTGTATCTATCACCGTTTACGAGATTCCTATGCAGATAATTTTATTGTAGACACTCGTTTCAGTTTAGCTGAACGATAAGTGAACATATGAATACTACGTGTATTTAAATGCAGACAAAAGTCTGTCATACGTAGTAGTGTTTCACAAGCACTCGATAATATTTGAAATTGAAAAATTGTAACTGCTTCTCCCGTTATAGAGAGTACATACACATAAGTGATTGAATGTTGTCTGTATCGGGCGCCTGTCGTGCAAAGGATCGATGGTGTAATGGATAGCACACCTGGCTAGTTACCAGGAGATCCTGGGTTCGATTCCCGGCCGATCCGGATAATTTTTTCAATCACTGTGATTTTTAATTTGCATGTAGACACTCTGTATAAAATATAATAATAACAGTAATGATAAAAAGTGAAATAATTTTTTGCTGTACATTTCAAGTCGTTTTATGGACATACCCACATTATTTGCCTCCATTGTATTACGAAAAAATAATAAATTTAAGATTTTTTTTACCAAAGATTGGTTCAAAGTATGTATGTATTGCCTTGTAAATGAGTGGGAGCGTTATAACTAATGATTACGATTGAGGAGACAAACTCCTTCAAAATACGTTTAAATGACAAAACTTTTCTTAGCAAAAATTCCATCTGTTAAGTTATGTAATATGAAATGTCGTTTTGGTAAAAATCTGTGTTTTTTACTGGGAATAACAATGTGCAAAAGGCATTAGATTCTACTACGACTCAAAAAATGCGTTGACAAGTGTCCCCCTAGGCACCGTGAAAAATGCCGCCCCCACCTTTTGCTCAAAAACAAAAAAATCTTAACTTTTCCTGGCAAAAAAACGCCAATTTACAAATTTTGCCGCCCTGTTCTAAAAATCTGCCGCCCCTAGGTGGGGCAGACGGTGTGGTAGTCCGGGGGCCTGAAATTTTTGCTAGGGACCCGAACGAATTGAGAAAGCGTTTTTTCTTGCTTGTTGACTTTTTTTGGAGAAAAATTTTTACTTTTTTTTGGGGAGCTCGTAACTGTTTTCGACGGCCCTGATAACAAGGCAATATATTTTGTTTGATCTAATTTTTACTTCCGCTGTTGACCATTTAACCGACAAAATACTATCCAATTAATACTATATAGTAAATGTTGCGATTTGGAAAGGAACTCTTCAGTTGCGTTTTACGTGATGATGAGTTAATTACTCGAAAGCCAGCTCGTAACAAACCAATTTAATTTAATGGAAAGCGACAAAGTAAATTATTCTTCCGAAAGTTTATTCCTTGAAGGATATCAAATTATCTAATAAATTTTGATGAAGTCAAATGATATTTGAGGAATTAAGAAGAGAAAACCTTGATTTAGGAAAACTTTTTTACTAACTGTAATTATTACATAAAATCCTTCTGAACAAAACGACTAATTTTTTTCTCTATTTATGTTACAGAATGTGTCCTCGGCAAACAAGTTTACGAGATTGGAGCCTCATGGTTTCCCGATCTTGGACCACCGTTAGGTGTGATGTATTGCATGAAATGCGAATGTATTCGAGTAAGTAATCCAAAACTTGAAAATGAGGAAGACATTTTGAAAGAAGACGTTTTTAAAGAAACTTTTTCTTCTTTAGATACAGAAAAAACGCCGAATAATTGCAAGAGTTCAATGCCGCAATATTACCAAAGAGTGTCCAGAGCCAAAATGTAGTGAACCTGTCCTATATCCTGGTCGATGCTGTAAAGTTTGCCCTGGCGAGAAAAACAGTACGTATTCGACCACAGATCCATTATTTGTCACTTACAAGCTAGCTTTCGAGTAATTAACGCTTCAATTGTGTTATAGCTTATACCTGATGATGAGTTAATTACTCGAAAGCTAGTTAGTAACTGAATAGCTTAATTTAGTGAAAAGTGACAATGAAAATTATTTTCATATTCTGTAGTATGGATTTTCTTAAAATAAATCTTTCAAATGGTAATTTTTATTGATTTATGATTTATTTTTTTGCAGGTCCAGACATCTTGCAGGTACATCCAACACATCTGTTTGACGTAGATGACGACAAAAATAAACGTAAGAAAATTTTCTAATTTAATTCGAAAATAAAAATTAATTATTTCGTCTAATTTTTCAGATTTCGCTACACTGATGACCGGACGTACAACAGCTCCAATTTTATCGGACGATTCCTTCTTATACAACAACATTGTTGCAACTGGACGTTTCATCTTCCACAAAAAAAGTTTATACTATTCATTCTACATCTCAGAAAAAGCTGCCCGACCACGCCTCCTACAATTCACCGATTCCGAGGGAAACATTTTGAAGGAACATCTTATCTCAGCACCAGGAGGCACCGTGAATAGTCTCTACCAAAACACAACCGGCAAAATATGTGGCGTTTGGAAACGTGTTGCCCGCGATTATCGTCGAATTCTGCGCGACGAACAAATGTTCGTTACTTTCTTGTGGGGTGCCAAAGAACAACAAGAAATGGCACTAAGTGGGAAAATCGCAAGATATCCAGCACTTGGCAATGAATTGTTGAGTTCGTTGCTGGAACCGGCTCCATTCACTGATCCAAAAATTATGGCTGGTGCTGGAGCTACGGCAATCGTGTCAACGCCATCAAATATAACACCTTCGATTCATATCGCGCTTCTGTTTAATGGAATTTTCGCCCCGGACAATATTGCTGACGTGCCACTGAACATAACATTGAGCATTGCCAAGAAACAACAACCAATAATCCAGAGGACCGTTTACGTAACCAAACCATCTTCAGAGCTTAACGTCGTAGAGATTAGTTCACTAATTTCTGCGTCCGAATTACGTTTGTTAACTCGGGGTCGATTAATTCTCACCATCGCCAATAATCTACGACCAAACGATCTCAAATTGGTTGGATCTGTCATGGCTAGAACAACTTGCGAGCTATTCGAAACTCAGCTCTTATCCACAAACAAAGAAGAACCAGCAACAGGTTTAGCTTGGATGTACGTCAACAAAGAAGGCTCATTGGTCTACCACATTCAGGTGGACGACTTGGAAGCAGAAAACAACTCATTAATTACTTTGGTCGACGTCAGTGGAAAACGAAAGGTCGAATTAGAAGATTTGACCCCATCATTCTATAACGGTTGGGCCAACGGTACTTTGGAACGTCTTGCACCACGAGTTCTTGAACCTCTGTACGCGGGAAAAATTGAAGTGAATGTGGCGACACAAGATGTTGATAGTGTGATTAAAGGACGCCTATTACCACGTTCAGTAGCTGACGCGCGAGACTCAATTGCGCCATTTCTCATGAAACGAATTGACACAAGTGTATCCCCGTCCATTGTGGGAATCGCCTGGTTTACCATCGACGTTGAATGTAATATCCATTACGAAATCACTTTTTCGGGGCTGGATGAGAAAAATAAATACTATAGTCTATATTTGGAACATATTCCAATACTAGCACCTGGAGCACCGGTGTCTAAGCGATTATTGGAAGAGAATATCCGAAGCAATCAAGTGGAAGGCTACATCCTCAATGTACCCCAAACGGAACTGTTGCGTATCGATTCTGAAATCTCGTATTTGGTCCTCCGAGAAGAAAATGATAAAGTTGTCCTGAATGCCACGTTAAAACAAGTCCACGTGCCATACCATTGTCTTCCCCTCTATTCGGATAGTAATGACGTGTCCGCGTTAAATATGGACGCAACAGGCGACAGTATCCAGCAGATCCAAAAATGTTACCACGAACATCAGTTCTACGATATTGGAGCTCAGTGGACAAGTAAAGCGGATCCATGCACTATGTGCCATTGCCAACTGGGCGTGGTCAAGTGTGACACGTACAAATGTCCCGTGTTGGACTGTCCGACCCCAATGATCAAGAAACAGGAGTCTGATGTGTGTTGTCCGGTATGTGCAAGTAAGTATCATTTTTAGTGTTCCGTACAAAAAAATTAGCAAAATCCAACACTTTAAAAACAGCTGTACGAAACATTGCCTGTGAAAGTCTGATTTGCACTTGACCCATTTTTTGCTTTTTTTTATTAGATGCCACAGAAGACAACAGTCTCACCTCGAAACAAGGTTGCGTCCTGGCGAATAAGTTCTACCCATCGGGAAGCAGTTGGAATCCATACATCCCACCGATCGGTTTCGACTATTGCGTCACCTGTATGTGCGAGAATCCAACTTTACGGGTATACTGTGTGCGCCAAACTTGTCCCGCGTTGACCTGCAAAGAGAATGAAGCTATTCGAAAGAATCGCACTACGTGCTGTAAAGAGTGTCCCGATTCTGTCAATAATTCAAACGAAAAATACGAGGATCGATTCCAGCAAGACGAAGAGGTGAAGATTAACGTCATCGAGGAACGCAGAGACAAGCAAAAGATCTTGGACGCTGGCGGTTGCACCGTTGGAAATAACGTCTACGAGAACGGCGAAGAGTGGCATCCAAAATTGTATATTGGTAGTGCGCCCAAGTGTATACTCTGTCGTTGCCGGGTAAAATAAACATCCCAAAATTTGAAGCAAAACTGTTCGATTACGAACTAGCTTTCGAGTTTTTAACTCATTATCACGTAAAACTTTTCAGTTGTGTTTTACCTGATGATGAGTTAATTAATCGAAAGCTAGCTCATAATCGAATAGTTCAAATGTTAATTATCCAAAATTTGAAATTTCTATGATGTCAATTTCTAAATTTTTTTTTTGTAGGACTCAAAACCGTCATGCGAACGAAAACGTTGTTCTCGATCGCTCTGTCGCAAAAAACGCACCACCGAACTTTACAAATACTCGGAACCGATCGATGAATGTTGCGCGCAAAAATGTCATCGTCGCAATCGAAGACATCATGGTCACCGATTACGTATCAACAACAGTTGAAGAACGCCACTGGATGTGTTCGTAAACATCGGTGTACAATAACGGTTCATATCCGACATCGAGGTTGCGTTCAATTGGAGTCGAAACACGAAAAGACTGAATCACATTTTTGCAAAATTTTTGAAAATATGCATTTAAAAGATTGTGATAAAAAAAAAAAATAATAACACAAGAGCCATTAAATGACAAACATAATGTACTTACATCACAAGTTTTAGGATTAGTACTTACAAATAAATCTCCGATTGAACGCTGTATGTAAAATAAATTTTTGAAATATTTACAGGCGTTTATATACAGAATGTTCGAGCGTAGACGCATCAACAGTGATGCATTTATTCTGGGACATTTTTTATTTAGTGAACAAAAGAGCAAATGTATAGAAATTACATATTAATTAACAAATTACGTATATTTTCATTTATATATGCTCATTATTTTAATTATTTTTTGTTACCATGAACCAAAGATGAGAGAAAATATATTCTAACCTATATTTGTCATAATTTATTTAATTCAACTAGTCCCAACAAATTCGACAGTATGAAAATTTTCAATTTGTAACATTAAACTATTTATTTATTTCAATAAATCAACATTTCTTTACTATTTAATCCCTTCAATACAGAAACTATCCGGACTAGTAACATTTTAACGAACCATTGAATAAAAAGACACAAAATAGAACAAATATACAATCTATACCTACATAATGATTTAAAGAGAGATATATCTATCTTGGAGGAACCATAGAGACTGAAACATCACAGTTGTCAAACTTGAAAAATCAGAAATTCAACAGAAATCTTCTTATTCAATGGAACAAACAAACATTCATATTAATACCGCGAAATTTAAAATTGACATTTCGAATCATTTTTATTTACTAACTGACTGATAGTAATTTAATTGTTTAATTTTAACATGTATTTAATTATTTATGAATATTTATGCTTTAAAATTATATTTCAAGTGTGCTTTTTTTAACAAAAATTTTAACAATCATGCAAATAAACAGTATTGTAGTTATTTTAACCTTAAAATTTATTGTAATTAATTCCTTTAGTTGTTGAAAGGATTAAAAAAGTATTCATTTTATGTAAATAAATCATTTTTTGTTAATATTTATTTGATTACGTATGAATTATTGTAATATAATTTTTTATTCCTAATTAAATATAGGTCGTAATAATTTTTTTTTATTAATATATATTTTATTCAATGTAACAAATACTTCTTAGAAAAGGTTTAAAAATAAAATTAGAGCTTTGTTATGTTAACAACAATTAATTGTATATTTTATATTATATAGATTTTTTTTTAATTGCAAAAACTAAATAAATAAATTTTTAATTAATTGACTTACTTTGGAAAAAATAGTTTTTGTAAAATACTGTAACATTTACGGTAACGTTACTTTGACAGTTTTTTCTTTTCCACAAATATTACAATACTTTTTTCTTTTTCTTTTTTTAAATTTTGATTGAAATTGCAAATTGAGATTATGTTTCCATTTGCCATTAACTTTTTTTTTAAATTTGAATTCTAAATTGCAAAAAATATTGTACGCAACACGTGTAAAATAAGTGCTTTTATCACTCGATGAGCCTCATTGTTACCACCACCTCCACTTTCTTTTTGTTAACATAGCTGCTCTAACTGTCAAAATAAAGTTACCCGTAAAATTTACATTATACAAAAATCATTTAATATTAAATTTTTCAAAATTTGTGAAAATAGTTCTCGGTATGTATTCGTTCGATTTACAAACTTGGAAAATTTGCTATTCTTGTAGTGCCGTGTTGATTATTTTGAAAAAAAAATTGTATAGTAGCATTTTTTAATTATTTTATTTAACTAATATTGAGAATCCTAATCATCAAAAAAACATACACATTTGTAAATATTTTTGTCTTTTTGCTATAGTTGTAAAATTAATTGTATTCACCTATATAAAATATATACTTTTTATAGAAAGTTTATGCTGCTTTTTTCTTTTCGTGTTATAAATTTCGCGCCAGAAAAACTAAAAATTATCCTATACATGCACCCAAAACTGTGTTACCAACACACGTATTTAATTTTTTTGTCAAGCGTGTGAATTGTCTAATAGATGTCACTTATAGCAGTATTTAATACGTTCAGTGTGGCTATACACGGGTCCATGTATGGTCGCATGTGAGTCGGTTCGTGTAGAAACATAAATGCCGGTTCACCACAATATAAGTACCTAGTACCTGTAATGAGCTCTGAGAATTCAACAAAATAGAGGGAATATAAGTACGAGTATATACAAATATATGGAGGTGTCAGTGTAAAAGTGAACCAAGTCCATAAAAATTTTTTTTCTAAAAGTGCCTTTAAAGTTTAAGAAATCACAGCCCTTAAACTTTGAAAGCATTTTAAAAAAAAATTATGGACTTGGTTCACTTTTACACTAACCCTCTCATATATGAAAATGAAGCCAAGAAGTGACTAAAGTGGCGGACAAATATGGCAGTTAAGTAAGGTAGGATTTAAAAATTTTCTATATTTGCTGATATTATATTTGTCGTTATAAATGTTGTTAGAATATTTATTAAAAAATAATCTCAAATTACAATAAAAATTAAGAAATATTCATTACTACCGGACACTTTATAGGTTATGTGTTAACCAATATGGCGATTTTGCTTCAAAAAATATTATATCTATTCTATATACATATGAGCATATCCCTGCCACTCTCCATACTGCCATACCATTAGCGCCACGTAGCGAACTGTGACATTAAAAGGTCCATCCTTGAAAACAAGTGGCAGGGACATACATATGAGCGATATGAGCCATAGAGTAATAGTAGGTACGTATGGACGGGAAAACTGTATCTCGTACAAAGTACAAACCATAGAGTAATAGAGACAACATATCTATCCCTACACTACTGGAACCAGTGTAACATGTAAGAGATAGACAATATGTTGTATACACACACTGGGTTTACATTCTATTAGTGCGATTTTGTGTATTTGTGTGAGTAACGAAGATAGTAGGGGCGGTCACGTGGCTCAGTTATTGCATACATATAGCTATGACAGCACACGCATGTACTAGGGGATGTAACAATACCAACAACAATCAAGTCCATTATCGTGTGATTGATCTTCAATCATCGACTGCTACTGACAAACTGACAACTAAGAAGCCTAATGAGCACAGAAGTACACACTCGTGATTTCAGAAAAGAGATAGTTGCGGGGTCTCTGTCGTCTGTGATATGAGTCTTGGAGTAATGGAGACACAGCAACTATCTCTATTATAAAATCTGCAGTGTGCATTTTTGTGTACCTTAGGCTCGTAGGTAGTCAGTGCCTCAGTGGCACTCACCAAGTGTAAGTCAGTCAAACAACAATGGATTTGATTGTTGTTAGCACTGTAGAACTCCCACACGCAGCGTTGTGGTATCACACATATGTATGCGAAGCAGGGTCACGTGACTGCCACCTCTATTCCGATTACGCACACATACACAAATTAGCGCGTCAATACAAAGTAAATTCACCGTGCACGTATATAACATATTTTCTATCTCTTACTGGTTACACTGATTCTGTATTGTATTGAGATACGTATTGTACCTCTGTCCTCTGTGCATATGAAGAATACTACTGACATCTATGGATATCGGATTGAACTTTTGCAACTACTAATACTTACGATAGCACTCAAAATGTGGCACTGATGTCCACTTCAAATGCAACAATTAGCACTGAATGTATTATGTAATTTAGCCTCAGTTTTAGTACGCATCCCAAAATTATTTTAAATTCTTCTATTATTTTTTTTAAAGAAGATTCTCGTCGTAATGATTATAAACACACATTATCATTTTAGTTTAAAAAAAAAAAAGAAAGGTTAAAATGTAACGTGAATAAGCAAGTATTGAAAATGCATTGTAATTTTAAATTTTGATAATATTTTTATCTTTTAATACTGATATCTCATATTGTGTAAGGTCAAAATTATATTTACAGAGCTACAATTTTTTTTAATGTATTTTATTTAATGTTGATTGTATGATTTTTTCGAGCGGTATCAAATATTTAGTTAGTTTTCGAGAAAAATTAAAGGAGACAATATGAAAAATACAATTCTTGGGGGATCGAATTAATGACCTAATTAGTGTTCATTAATCAGGTACGTGGTCTGGCACAAAGGACCCCTCCGGATAAGATAGGTGAATCTGCCTAAGGCCGAACCTGGGTCGGGAGTGCCATAGTAGCGTTCGCCCTTGCACATGTATTCCATAGCTGCAATATTAGGCCAAGGTAGCTGTGCGATTAAGGCTCATTACCAGTGTTTTCATCAGTATGGAAAGGTCTCGCAAAATATTATAAATCGAAAAACATGACCGCCGTCACAAAAAGGTAAACTGAAAAGTTAATAATAAGTTATCCTTGAATTTTTATCGCAGTTGGGGAACACTTTCGTTAAGGACACATGCTTGTGAAGGTTCCGTGCCACCAAGTTATCTTTATCCACACTTAACGAGCCATGCCATTGTCCAGGAGGTAGGGCGAGGACCTAGTGCACGTGTTTTTTTTTTTAAATTTTTGATGTTTTGTAAGACTTTTCCAGCAGGAAACACTGGTTATGAGATTTTATCACGCACAGCACACGTGCTTTTATTTAAAATGACAGGAAAGCTTTGTGATTTCCTATGGCTGGATAAACCCATTAAAACGACTATAAAGCCGCGTGTCTAGAGCACTTGCCCTGGTACAACTCGAAAGCAGAAAGCTAGTTTTCCCCAACATTGCCAGATACTTTTTAATATTTTTTTACTAATTGGAAGCTATATTATGTCACCTAGCATATGTTAGTCAGAGTAAAGTAAGAATTTTAACAATATCACCTCCATCTAAATTGTTTCAGATGCTCTTCCATGCTTTTTAGTGGCAGTGCTTGTTTGTTTACTCCACTGGTTTTTCCACGACGTCACCTAGCCTGTATTACTCACAAGTAAAGGTCTTGAAGTGATAATTCCCAATTTTGATGAAACTTGGTAGGTGTGTAGAACACAGGAAAATAACAAACACGTATTTTTTTTTATCGGCCAAAAACGCCATTTAAGGGGTGAAATCCACCCCCAAAGTTGGGGTAAAAATTTGATTTTGTCAAATTACTCGAAAACTATAACAGATAGAAAAAAAGTTTAAATTGACTCAACCCTTAATTTTTAAAGGTTTTCCTACTGATGGACTCAAATCCAGGGTCGGACCTACTGGAGGGGCCTTGACTACAAAATTGAGGGTAAAATTTGAAATAGGGTAAATATGGTTGGACCTATGAAAATATTGATATCAAATATGAAAACTACATCAAAAATGAAAACTACGTTAAAAGCTCAAATCTTAATCTAAAATCTTACATGTGCACTCAATATTTTACTTATATCTTCCAAAAGAACTTTTTAAATCGTTTTTGTTTATTGTATTTTTTACTTTACAATTAATATTTAAACAAAAATATTGGATAAAATTTTATTATAATGTTATTCATACAAAATTAAGGACTCTATATAAATTCCGGTAGCTCTAGTTAATATTGGAAACTGTTGAAATATTTTAAAAATAGAATCGGTAGAGGCAAAATTTAGATTGGCATGGCATATAATTGTATTGTTTTAGAGCTAGAAAAATATAGAGACATATTAACACATATAAATCCAGGGTTGTAGTTATTAGCGAGTCTTTAGTAAAATTTTTTGATAAAATTTGCACTGCGATATATATGTATATGCGAATAATACTGTTAGAATGAAGTCTTTTATATTTTTAGTAGTGATCATGTAATATTACATTTCCTTTAGAGTACTGTTTTACTAGTTAATAAAAATGTTGGATCAGTAATTTGAAAAGAAAATCGGGAATTATCACTTCAAGACCTTTACTTGTCAGAGTAACGTAAGGATTCTAAAGGTACAACAGACATTTAAATCGGGTCACATGTAGTTGCTGCCATCTATCACCTAACAAGGGGTCGATTTTGACCAGGATATCACAGCCAGCTCAAATGTTGAGTAACTTGTTTAAAGGACTACATTAGTAAAAGTTCAACTAAAAACACTTTAGTATACTCGTTTAGGGGTTTTTGAACGGTTTCTCATCATATCAGCGTAAAGATAAGTTGGTGGTAAGGAACCGTCAGAAGCATGTGTCCTTAACGAAAGTGTTCCCCAATTGCGATAAAAATTCAAGGATAACTTTTCAGTTTACCTTTTTGTAACGGCGGTAATGTTTTTCGATTTATGATATTTTGATGAAAACACTGACAATGAGCCTTAATCGCACACGCCTGCTTTTTTTGAGGGTGACAGGAAGGCATCGCCATATTTCATGGCTAAACAAGGTCACTAAGGCGGCTGCAACACCGAGTGTCACTAGAGCGCCTTGTATTTAAATCCTTAAATTAGCCTTACTTGCCCAATTTTTCGAAATATTTTTAGACATATATTTACTAATTGGAAGGCGTAGATTTCAAAAATCTATGTCTCATTTTGGTCCAAGGTCGCGTTATGTGTTTTCTTAAAGGTCATTTAGAAATTTTTGCAAATATCTTCTTCTAAACACCATGTTCTGGAGAGCTACATGCACTGTCTTATGGAGCTCTTAAAACCCTACATGCATATTATATATATATATATATATATATATATATATATATATATATATATATATATATGTTATATATATATATATATATATATATATATATATATATATAATACTTATGCACTTGGGGGGAAGGAAAATGGAAAATCGGGAAAAGTCCAAAATTGAACATTTTGGTACAACTCGAAAACGCAAACCTACCTTGACCTAATATTACAGCCATGGAATACATGTGCAAGGGCGAACACTAGCATGGCACTCCCGACCCAAGTTGGGCCTTAAGCAGATTCACCTATCTTGGCCGGAGGGGTCCTTTCAATTATCTCACAATCAATTAGAAAATCAGAAAATCGAGACTCAAGCTATTAATTTAGTGATAACATTCTTTTTAGTCTATAAAGTAAAAAATTGAAATAAATGCGGAACTGATAATGAAATTTGAAAAAAAAAATTATTGCATCTTTAAACTGCTTTACAGTAAAACCTTTATTAAATGTTTGATGGTTATCAGTTTAATTTAGGATATTTTATTTAGTAATTTTTCATCATTTATAAAACCGCATATTAAATATCTTTTATTTTCATCTGAATTTTATGTAAAATTTTACACTTTAATAATTTGATAATATCAACACGAAAAAAACCCAAATTTTGCAAAAAAAAAAAAAATATTTTTTCTATCTCCAATTATTAAATCGTTCATATATTGTACCGGATCTCAAAAAAATACTTATACAGCTTGATTCATAAGTTGTTTGACTCTTTTTGACAACATAAAAAAGTGAAAAGGTGGGAACGGTGACATTACAGTCACAAAACTATGACATTTTTCATGATTTTATAAAAAATGAAAACATAATTTTCAACATTTTCAAGGTAGACGGCTGTAATTTTAAATAAAATCAATTAATACTGTAAACACATCACAACACGTGTTCTATGATTGCTCAAGGCTCAAACGACGCCAATTTAGATTATCCGTTAAATTTAATTATCCGTTATTTCAAGAGGAATCTGTTTAAATTATTGTTGACGTTTTACAAATTAGTCACTCATTTAAACATAGGGTGCGTTCGGTAGAAAAAATCTTCAGCTCAGAACAGAAATCAAGTAATACACAGTTCTGTCTTGTGTCAAATTTAAATTTTGCTGAGGTCAGTTACATAATTCTACCATATTGTTGTTTACTTTGATTCTTCTATAATATATAAAATTATAAATTAAAAAATAATTTTTTTTTTGTAACAATGTAAAATAACAATAATATAACAATGTAAAATTATGTAAAAAATAAAACAAAAAAATGACTAATGTGTTGACAAATATGGCGGTTAAACAAAGTTGAATTAAAAATGTTTCTATATTTATCGCTGTTATGTTTATTGTTATAAATATTGTTAAAATATTATAAATAAATAGTTCCAAATTACAAAAAAAGTTATATACAAATTAAGAAATAGCAATTACCACCGACAGTTTGTAGGTTATAAAATGTGTTAACAAATATGGTGATTTTGCTTCAAAAGAATTATATGTACTCCATCTATTGTAATTCTAATATCAATGTGAATTTTTTCTACCGACTGCAGCCATACATTTTTGGCTTATTTTCAACAATTAATTCTCTTTTGCAAATTCTTTTTAGAGTTCCGAGATTTTTTATTCCCTAAAAAGAATTTGCAAAATTTCGTCCATCTGTTTGTTCATCTGTCAGCCCCCATAATTCCTACGTTTTTCAACCTATGAAAATGAAATTTTACATTAAATCACTATATTGAGCCGTACTGTGGGCTGGATTATACATGATAATAAAGTTTTTCCCCTTAAGGATCCACAAAAAATATAAAATATAAAATATTCGCTAGACCGGTTTCGGCTAATTTTGTAGCCCTCTTCAGTAACATAAAATATAAAAAAGGAACCATAAATATATAATAAATATAAAAATCAGAAATAGCGTAAAACTAGACATATAAATATAAAAAAATTCGTCAAATGCGTGTTTGACACGCACTAAGTAATATCGTCTCACTCAGTGACCGAGATGTCGATTCTCCCCAAAAAAATCGATTTTTGGATCGATTTAAATCGAAATTTAAATAACAATTCTATTGTACATTAAAATTTTGTTGACAATTATACAAATTGCTAAAGTATATACATAAATTTTGAAGATATACAATCTACTAATACGAAATAAACCTTTATAAAATGGTAATTGCATCTTTAATTTCGAAATGATAATTTTAAAATTTTTAAATAACAATGTATAATTCACCAAAAATAATATAAATAATAAACAAATATTTTACTTCGCAAAAATACCACTTTTATTTTGAAACTGTGACAATATTGTTTCAAACCGTCAGTTCATTTTGAAACAGAAAATTGAATTCTGAATTGAATTACTAAATCAAAATATGAAACAGTTTGTTTCCAATTTTTATTCAAACCCCAAAGCGTAAAAACAGTGACGTGTTTGGCAACAAGATTAGATCGCCCCACTTCTCCAAAATCACTATATCCAAATACTGCAACATTGAGATTGAGACACTGATATCCAGTAGTTCAAAACCCACTAAACTTTCTGTCGTAATATTCTTATGTTATTCGTTTGTTCTGTAAAATCTTATAATTTCTAGAAGACTGCAAAAAAATTACCAAAAGAACGAATGTTCGGCTAATTAGTGAATTTTATGAAAAAATAAGTACACTGTAAAAAATGTAACAAAATACGTAATTTTTAAAATGCCTAAAAGATTTTTAAAAATTTACTGTAACATCACCATTTACTGTTAAACACTACCCAGGCCTTATTGTTTGTAAAGTTAACTGGAAAATAATGAATGTATTTTTAAGTTATTTTTAGACAATTTATGTAAATTTATTGTTTTTGTTTCCTATTAAGCTACTGGAAATATAATCTTACGTAATTGTATAAAGAATTCATGTATTTATAGCGTTTATGTTAAACTCATATAAAACACACATTAAACTCTGTTTTAAGTTGTAATTGTTAATTAAAATAAACATACATTATCATCAGACTTACTTTACTTTCCACAAAAAATATAACAAAAACATAAAAATAAAAATAAAAAAATCTAACATGGTAGAACATTTTTTACTCTTTTTTTCATAATCAGTATTCCAAAATCTATAAGAAAGTTCGCTTCAACTTGATGAGGAAATATTATGATGTTGACCTGTTAGTGCAAAAATATTTACTCAAATATGTGATAGTTAATTTTGAAGCTTCCCGCTCTGTTTTGGATAGAAAATGACTGACATGCCACGACTCTATTTATTATAGGGACTCTAAAGTAAAATAAATTTGACATTTCCGAGAAGCGCGTAGATATTTCAAAGGGGGTGTTTTTTTAAACTTATTTATGTGTTTTTGAGTTTAATATTAAAATTTTGCTTTTAATTCGTTTAATTATTATATTAAATTCGTTAATAAATGTCATTAATAGTTTTTTTTCTTAAAGTATAGCGTTCATAGGAAAAAAAAAATAACCCTCTAAACAAAAAAAATATTCGCAGAACTGATATTTCAGATCGGTCACACACTAATTTTAAAAATCAGAAATAAAATAAAGGATTAGGAAAAATTATTTTCCTTCGTTAAAAATATATACATTTAAAAAAGTAATAATAATAAACAACCATTAAATTAGAAATATATAAATATAAAATAATGAAAATAAAATTAAAAACAGCGTTAAAAATAGAAGTAAAAATATATAAAAACAACAGTAAAAAATAAAAAATAAAAATGAAATAGAAGTAAAAATATATAAAAATAAAACCAACAATAAAAATGAAAATAAATATAAAAGTTAAAATATGTAAATATAAAAATAAAATTTTTATTATTATTTTTATTGTTGTCTTTATTTTTATATTTATATATTTTTACTTTTATATTTATTTTCATTTTTATTGTTGCTTTTATTTTTATATATTTTTACTTCTATTTCATTTTTATTTTTTATTTTTTACTGTGGTTTTTATATATTTTTACTTCTATTTTTAACGCTGTTTTTAATTTTATTTTCATTTTTTTATATTTATATATTTCTAATTTAATAGTTGTTTATTATTATTACTTTTTTAAATGTACATATTTTTAACGAAGGAAAATAATTTTTCCTAATCCTTTATTTTATTTCTGTTTTTTCTTTTTTTTTTTATATTTATATTTCTAGTTTTACTCTATTTCTGATTTTTATATTTTTTATCATATATTTATGGTTCCTTTTTTATATTTTATGCTACTGAAGAGGGCTACAAAAGTAGCCGAAACCGGTCTAGCGAATATTTTATATTTTATATTTTTTGTGGGTCCCTAAGAGGAAAAAACTTTATTATTATGTGAAATGTTACATGTAAATGCTACAGGTGTAGGTCTCAGTTAATATACCGCAAAAAAATTTTCTTAATTTTTTGAGATATTTATTCGTTGTTGAGAATGGGTACGAAAATTTTTCTGACCAAAGCAATCAAATTTTCGTCAGTCAAGTAACGAAAAATGTATTCTTTGTAATATGTACAATGGAACTGAAAGTTAATTTAAAATTATCCAAAATTTTCTAGACAAATCCATACGTTACTGACCGAACTAGGAGATTTCAATAACTAATGTGTATCAAAATTTTAGTTAAAATGTTACTTTTCCTTTCATTTGGTCGTGATATTGTATTACAATGTATCTAAGTTATGACACAGATTATCTGGCAATATTAATATGTTTAAAACTATGTCATACACCTCTAACACAATGCTAAATACTCAATTCTTAAATTAACTTCATTTATGTATGCTCATTACTCATTTTATACTGGCAGCATTTACTCGTATTACCCGTATTACCTATATTATCTATCATTCACTGGTTTTATTATAGTTTGATAACTACTTGCTTGAAAAAAAAATTGAATTTTTTTTTAGTTTTAAAAATAAAAAGTGAAATTGTGAACGTGATTTTTACTAATTATGTGATTTGGAACGGTAAGAAATTTTTATAAAACATTTCCTTCCAAAAAACAACTCATTTTTATTTTTTAATAACTTTCAAAAAATAACAATAAAATTAGTAATAAAAGTGTAAAAATTGGTTTCCAATTTACGTATTCATTACACTATTCTACAAAAAAACTGAGTTAGGCTAGAGTTACACTGAAAGCGGATACGTAAGACAAAATAAATAATATTTTATTATTCAAATGAACGAAGATGGCCACATTACAAACGAGTTATTCTTGCGCACACTTCATAATCAACAGTGTTAGAAATTAAAACAAAAAAAAAATTAGTACATTTTTTTGCGTAGAATTAACGAACCCAGTAACGTAAAAGCCCCCATACAGGATCACTACTTTTAGATGTGTCATTAAAGTGGCTTATAAAAATTAATAAATAAATTAAACATCCATTTTTTTTTCTTAATAAGCATGAAACCAAGTTTTTTTTTTCCAATGCATATGTTTTTAAACAAATACAACCCAACAATTTTTAATTATTAATGTTTTTCCTTCACAAAATGCAAGCACCTATATCGGAATTCATTTACATCAATAGTTCGGAATACTTAAAAAAACACGCGTGGAATATATAACATAGAGTGACATCTAGTAATACATAGAATGTCAAAGTAGGAAACACAGAATGGTTTACATCTTCGATGAAATAAACGATCGAAATACTGTATTTTGTACAAATATTGTTTCGCCATCTATGTATTTTGTAAAAAACGACAGTGGTTATTTTATTTTATTTCAGTTCTAAAACTAATTTGTCAAAATGGCGACAATTTTTCATTATAAAATTTTGCAATTTCAAATCAATATTTTTTTATTTACCAATTGATGATACGCTTCGAAATAAAAAAAAAAAAAAATATTAAAAATTTTACGATTTTAAAGCAGTAAGTAAATATTTTAGACTCAAAAAGAAATTAAAACAATTTATAATATAAATTTTAGTTATTTTACGTACATGATTTAAGTTACAAAGGTTATATCTGTACTGAATAGAAATACATATATATATATATATATATATATATATATATATATATATATATATATATATATATATATATAATTATATTTAAACCAAATAAAAATGTGATTTAGCTCTTATAAACTCTTAACTGGACTAATAAAAATTATTAGTATAGTGTTATTGCGCTAACTTTGAAAACTAACTGGAAAATGTTGAAATTTATAAGGCATGTGTTTCTATAAATAAGCATTGATCAAACGCAAAAGATACACATTCAGCAAAAATTGTTTAATATATATATATATATATATATATATATATATATATATATATATATATATATATATATATATATATGTATTTCTTCAACTAAGTAAGGAAACATTAAATGCGAGGTGAATTTAAATTGGAAAACAATCATTCTATTAATAATAATTTTTGTTATCAGACGTTTCTTTCAGAAATAACTTCATTAATATGTAAATATCAAAAGTGTTTTGACTTTTACGTTAATTTAAATTTACAGTTTTCATCAAATAAAAATTAAATTATACAATTATCAAAAAACAAATAAACTCTTACATAATAAAATCGTATTTCTGAAATCGTATCCATATTGTGACCCTAGCCTAAATAACGGCCGTTAAAAATTGCGCATGCGCTACTTTTCAATGTATATAAAATTTGGAACAGTGAAAATGGTGTTTTTTAATTTTATTTTAAAACACTTAGGTATTTATAGAATATAAACACAAAATAATAAATAAAATTACGTAATTTTTAAAATGCATTTAATCTATTTTGCATTATGTTTAATGAATGTATCAAGTATAATTATAATTAAAGATATTTGTTAATTGCATTATTAATGATATAAAATTGCACATTCATTTTGAAAGTATAAATTTTAATGACTTTGAAACATCATTTGAATTTGTAAATATTTTTTTATTTTATTTTAACACTTTATTGCTAGCATAAGGAGCACAAATTTTACGGTTTTGATCTAGCGGTTAAATATTACAATATCCATTACGGTATTCATATTTCATTGTTACAGATCAGTGACGGCTTGCAATTAAAATTAAAAAATAATTATTAATTAAAATTTGGTAAGTACATCTAAAGAAAAGAAAATAATAATTTTTTTAAATTTAAATAATTTTTATTTTTGAAATGGAATGATGTAAATGTCTTATATTTAACAACGCGACGTCTAAAAATAAAATTTTATTTAAGTAATTGAAGTATTTTGAACTATTATTTAATGTACAAAAGTCATGTACTCTGAATGGTTTGTAAATATTTACTGAAATTGATTATTAAAAAATTAAACAAGTTGCTCTGTATTGTTAGTTTGAGTCAAGCGTTCTCAATAAAAAAATCTATTTTTAATTGAAACACTCAAAAATACACTACAAATCAAAAATATGTAGTTATAGATCTAAAATTTTCAGATTTTTTCAAACAACGATGCTTTTCATGCAAGTTAGAACATTAAGAACATTTTCTTTAAATGACCGTAAAAAAATATTTTTTTAAAAAAAATTAGTGATAAGTACAGCTGAACTCTTTCTTGTGCGGTGGATAGGGACCGCATAAAAAAAATCGCACAAAAAAACATATTCAAAAATATCATAAATAGCTATAAAAAGTATAGTTCGATCCAGATTGTACAGAAAACTTTTTTTTATACGGTTGGTCGGGACCGCATAAAAAAGTTTCATCGAAAAAAACATCACTCAAAACGCTCAAAACTTAGAAATTTCCTTAGAAGTTGCTTCTTTAAACAAGATAAAGCATTAATTTACACGTAGAAACATTTTATTTCAATTTTATAGTATTATGAACATTTTGAAAAATACATCTGTAACAAAATTAAATGCTGCAATAACTTACGTTCTTTTGCAATGTATTGATTAAATGCTTAAAAGTCGTTAAAAAGTATTTTTATCAAAGAAAGTTATTATAGTAATTGTTTAAGTTTCTTACTGTCTCGTGATTTTGATTCACATTATTCATTTCAATGGCCATTTTTTACAAACCGCATAAAAATAATCGCACAAAAAAGAACCGCATAAAGTTCACCTGTATGTGTGTTGGAACGAAATAAGCTTTTACTGGGACAGTTGCTGATTTTATAAGAATTTCGTAGTTCTGACAATAACGAAATTCTTATGGTTTCGTTATGTTTGTCCGCTTTTATAAAACTACACTAGCTGGTATTTTTTCCTAGTCGAGGCGCTATTTTTTATAAATAACAACACTTATTGACTATCACAATTGGTAATGAAAAAATTACGCGCGCACCTCTAGTAGTAAAATCAGAAGCTCTATAAAGCAGAACATGTAGTATATATATATATCCAATCGGTGATGTAAATACGTATAATTCACGTATTTCTATCGCCAGTTAGATACAGTTTTCACCACCAGAGGAATGAATGAGAACTGTTACGGCGCCAGTTGCTTTAAACGCCAAAATACAAATTTTTATCACTTCATTAAATAATACTTTAGTTATTTATTTCAATAATAAAATAAACATAAAGAAATCTTTAAAAAATTATTGAATATTTTGATTTAAAATAAAAACCATTTTTATTATAATAAAAGTTATTTTTGGATAAAAAAAACAAATTTTGTTAAACTGTTACGATTATTGAAACCATTTTTATTATAATAAAAGTTATTTTTGGATAAAAATACAAATTGTGTTAATACAATATTTACACTTTCCGTAATTTTAAACTCGGTTGCCGGATTTTCCTTTTTTTTGGGCGCAAAAATTAAATTTTTGTCTCGGAGTGTATTTTTACTCTGTTATACTGTTCATGTGATGATGAACCGACAATGATTTTACTACAATAATTGGCAGCTTTAATGTGACCATTTGTATGAGATAAACTTACGGAATACTACAGTATAAAATCAGTTACTGAACCTTTGAGTTAACATAGTGAATTTTTTAATTATTGTAATAAATAACTGTATTATATTTATTAAATAATGCAAGACTGATTTAAAAGTATTAAACTAAATAAACTTTGCACTAATTTAAGAAGTTAAATTAAATTTTTAAATTTTTTTAAATATTAAATAAAATTATATAACAAATGTAAGTACGATTAAACATTTTTATATTTTTGTTTTAAAATTGTTACTTTCTTTTTTTTTTTTAATTTAATTTTAATTGTTTGGAAATTTTAAATTCTCTTTGTTAACAATTAACAACTCAAATGCATACCGGTATACTCATAATTCAGTTTCGACCTTGAAAAATATCAACTGCACGCTTTTTCAAAAAAAATTTGATTATGTTAACTTATTTTAATAACAAAAAATTTCCAAATAATTTCGATTATTTCTTTTTATTCAGATCCAAATATCAATAATATTTCAAAAAACAGTCGTCAATTAAAGCGCCAAAATTCAAAAATTTAAATTTGGATATTGTTAGCTTAAAATATCTAAATTTACCATTACTAATTTAATTAACATAAAATTTTTAATTGTATGTCATCAATATGATAACTTATTTTGCAACAGTTTTTTTAATTAACATGCCTACAAATTCGAAAATATTTAAAATGGCAAAAACTGAAATGAAATAACTTGAACACCGAATATATGTTTAATTCATTTCGAATTAAGTCAATTAAAAAATAATCAAGAATATTGATCAATGATTTTAATGAACATGTATAATTACCATAATTATCATAGGAATTAAATACAAATTAAATAAAATTTACAACTTTACAATCTAATAAAGTCGTAAAGCTAGACTTCCACTTGCAAGTATACTTGCGTATAAGTAAAGTTTTAACACGTAAAAAATGTATTTGCATCCATCAAAAAGCCAAAATACATATTTCTTTGAATATAATTTGACTTTTTTGTTGCTAACACCACAGAAAAATATTATGCTTTATTGTTGTTGACCTTATCAAAGATAAAAAGAACAAGTTCCGAGCCAAAAAGTTTCTGGGAACATAAAAATTTAGCTAAAGTAACCTGTACTATGGAATAAATTACTAACAGAAATAATAACCATTTCCTCAGACTCTTCATAAAGAAGGATTCATTTATCCATATTGCCTTCTTGCACTTTGATGTTTTCATACTTTGTCAGATTCCGTCATTTTAAATTGAGGTGGGGATTATTTTTAACAACCATAGTAGAAATATTTTTACTTATACAAGTAGACTTCTATAACACTATATATACTTGCATGCAAGTGTAGTTGCATGTAGAAATCCGACTTAACAAAATACTGTTGACGTGGCGGGAAAAGTTTTATTGACATGGTAGTATTTTTGAATTTTTATCTCCGAGACAAAACACCATTTACAAAAAGATACTATATATTTCATAATTAATAATTAATATGTTACCTAACGTTATACTTAAGTCACAAATACATAATTAAACGAAAATTTCCGGTTCAGTCCCGAGAAATTAAATATTAATTAAGCATAAAAATTCAAAATATGTAAAAATTTGCAAAAAAAGTGACTGAACCAGGACTTTTATATTTTTTTTGTTATTCTACTGATTAATTCTATATTTTTATAATTTAAAAACTGGTATCTAGAACTTTCCCAATTAACCTTGTCACCCATTTGAACTCTAATTGCAAAATAATAAAATATTCTTTTTATAGATTGCAAGTAAGTACAGTTTGCACCATCGGAGTTTGCAAACTTTGTTCTTAGTAGGATCTGTCTTGTAATTAGGTTAGGGTCACACTGGAAAAGTGTACATAAGACAAAACACTTATGCATTCCTGTACGTACTCGTCTTGACTTAATTATCATGTTTTATTATATATATAAAAAAAAAAACAATTACTTGAATAGTATGTCTTCTGGACATAATTAAAAAAAAATCTGTGTTCCACCGAGGGATGAAAGGTCAAGAAAAACGCCACCTGTAGTCTACATGAAAGGGAATGCGGTTTCTAAAGAGGTCAAAATAAAACTACGTAGTTGATAGACGCTTTCTAATTATGATTCTCACGATTCTCACTTTAAACAACTATAGCGACAGTTGTACTGTTCACACACACCATATACTGCCATTCCTCTCCTCAGTTATTTCTTGCGGATTCTGGTTGCGTGAACTGTACCTACATACTTTTCTATAATTTATATAAATTCGTGTCAGCGACTTTACTGATTCAATCAATCAAATCATTTTTATTCAATCACAGAAACATTTTCTAAATACTTATGTTTGTTTTAATCATTTCATATTTTATGTAAAAAAAATTTTAATGAGTATTTATATTAATTAAATATTTTTATACGTAAATGGCAAATAAATAAAAATACACTGCCAATGGGGTGTGGCACACAGCTTCCTCGTACTCGTAAAAGACTTTAAAACAGTATTCTACCAAATATATATACCGTGAAATTATATTTTCGCCTTAAAGTTCATAAAAAATTGTTGTAACTCAAAATACTTAGTGGCTAAATTATAAAATAATAGCAAAAATATTTTAGAAACTATTCCTCAAAATACCCTAAAAATTTGAGCGAAATGGGACTAGCAGTAAATAAGACATTGACGTTTAATGGGATTTCATGGTAGCGGGGTAGCTACCGTTACTCCGATTTCAATTAAATTCATAGGGGGCCATCTCGGAATCAAACTGCATAATTTATGAAAATTTCATAAAAAAGAATTGAATAGTCCAGAAGTTATGCCACTTGGTGCAATTTTGGAATGACATGGTAGCGGCGTTGCTACCGTTACTCCGATTTTGATTAAATTCATAGGGGAGCATCTAGGAACCAAACTGCATAATTTCTGAAAATTTCATTAAAAACAGTCGAATAGTTCAGAAGTGATGCCACTTGATGGAAACTGGCTACACACAGACGGACGGACAGACAGACACCAAACCAAAATTGTTCAGGAAGCTCTAAAACGTAAAATGTGCGTAAAAAATTTTATTTTGGAAGGAAAAAATTTTTTATTTTTCAAAAGCGATCACAATGCTTCCGCTACTTTAGTAGTCTCGGAAGCAATAATTTATTAATAAAATTTAGTTAACTTATTTGTAATTGAATTTCAGTTACTTTTAATATATATATATATATATATATATATATATATATATATATATATATATATATATATATATATATATATTGTATATATATATATATATATATACAAGGTGGTCCAGAATTATGTACCGTAATTGCTAGAGCTGGTAGTACGTTCAAAAATAATGGTACCTGTTCATGTACACTTTTTTTCAAAACTCACTAATAAGGGAGATACAACTCTGTAAAGGGGTGAAACGAAAACCATTATTTCTTAAATATTTTCCAAAGGCTTTTGAATAACGGATTGATATTTTAGGGGTACTTATTTTGCGTTAGAAGGATTAAATTTATGTCAACACTTATTCCACCACTCATGACTAAGGGGTGGTTTTGGGTGGTAGGTGTGAGTTATCACGTCTTTTCTTTTTTAACTTGCAATTATTTAAACAAAATCCTTGATAATATGATACCTCAGACAATTTCACGCAAAAAAGGTATACTTGTTACATTTCGATAAATATTACCGTTTTCGAGTAATTTAAAGTAGAAGTATCTATTTCCAAATTATCCCCTAATCATAAGTGATGGAATAGTTGATACCATAAATTTAATTATCTTAATGTTCATACGCACCCCTAGATTATGAATCGAGTAATCAAAAGCGCCCAAAATTGTTTTTAAAAGAAGAAGTTAGTTTCGTTCCACCCCTCTACATTTTACCCCTCTGCTTTACCTCCCTTATTATTGAGTTTTGGAAAAAAGTGTAGATGAAAAGGTACCATTATTTTTGAACATACTATCAGCTCCAGCAATTACGGTACATAATTCTGGATCACCCTGTATATATATATATATATATATATATATATATATATATATATATATATATATATATATATATATATATTAGTGAAGTAGATTTTCGGGCTCTAGAGGCTCCAAAACAAATTTCTACCATAGTCCCGGGCTTATGTCTTACCATAAGAGCTGCTGTAATAGCTGAATTTCCAGAATGGAAATTCGCTAAAAAATGAAAAGAAATGTAACGTTAAAAAAAGTATGATTAAAAAAATATTGAATTTGCAATTTTATTTGAATGAGCCTTTGGACTCGTTTGATAATTACTACTTGTATAAGTTAGTAATTTTGCAAAAATTCAGATAATTTAAGTAATATTGAATTAAATAATAGACAATTATTTTGAATTACATTGTCTAAAACAGTGTATAAACAGTGTATAACTGTGTCTATTTAAACAGCAAAATACTATAATTTCAGGAGCTATTAAGTACAATAATTGACAAAGTCTGTAATTAATTGCTGTCATGTGAACTGGCATTGTTGAAATTTTCAATGTCGTTTAAATATAGTATAAAACTATGATAATATTGTAGGCCGCTATTAATGAAATTGCTACAAATAGAAAGAATTATTGACAATAAGAAATTCACAATTAGTCAAGCGGTTGGTAAATCCTACTTATTCCTTGCCCAATTTTTAAGTTTTTCCATAGTCAGAACGACCATGGAACACTTATTTCACCAAATCAGTCTGTCCGTCTATCGCATTCTTATAGTTTTCACATATCTGAACCTGTGAAAATGGATACAAAACGTAAAAAATAGTGGGAATGAAAATTTTTTCCACATTACCTTATCCTTAGAAAGGAATCTTATAATAAAATTGTGGTTAATTTAAACATTTTTCATTTTTTTTTAAACCTGTTTAACCCTCGTTTTATTAGGAAACATCGCTTAAAAAATCAAATTCGGGTAAAATTTTCGTTTCTCGCTAACATGAGTGTTTCTTCGTTGGCCTATATTTCAATGCTAAGAAAATGTTTAAGGTAGTTGACCGGTAAAACGATTTTTTCAAACGATTTTAACGAAACTTTCCTAGATATTTATTTAATTCAATGCCAATAATACGAGCCTATTCCGATTAAAATTGACTACTCCAATTTTGAGAAAAACGATTTCAAAGTTTTGTAATTTTAACACGGGCTCTTATGGGAAAACCCTATTTTTTTTTCTAATAAAATGAAAACATGTCAAAGGAATTTGATAAAAATTTAATATGTTATAAGATACAAAGTTACAAACCATATTTAATAGAAAATAAAAATTATTCACTACGCCATTTTTGAAATATAATTTATAAACATCATTTTACAACGTTTTTACAACGCTTTTTAAACAATGTTTTTATATTGCTACAACATTAGCGCGCGCAAATTAAAAAAAAAAACAAATGGTATACAAATATAATAACTGAAGAATATTAATACATTATTTACTTTTCGGTAAAAGCAATTTTTTTCGCTTCTTTAAATGGGATGACTTTCCGAAAGGGTGTTATTAGTGATCATAAGCTTTTATAATAAAATTAAATTATTTTATTACTTGCAACAAATGCCACCCTGTGTTTTCTCCAATTTTGTTTAAAAAATATATTACCTGTTTTACGAGTGACGGTTTCTTTTAACATTTACATAGGCAAGTAGACAGCCTGCTGCGAACAATACTAATGATTATTGTCGTACTTGAAAAGTCATCCCATTTACAAATAGTTAAAGTATACCAGACTATCTCAGAGCAACTACGTTAAGGGAAATACAGAAACTCGAGAAATATATATAAATTATGACGTAATTGATCTTCAGAATAACATTAGCATCGGCGCCCATATGATGATTTGTAAGGGGGGCTACAACTAGGGTCAAAAAGGAATATATATAATAATAATATTTTTAAAATTTTGTAAGCAGCCATAAAAATTTCGATATTTTCCCAAAAAATAGTCCTGGATGAGCAAAAAAAAAAAAAAACACGTTTCCTTTCCTGCGGACTCCCTCCAACATCTAGGCGGGGACGCGAATCACCAATTTCGCTATTTTCCACAAAAACACCGTTGACGAGCAAAAAAATCGTCGTTTTGCCTACTTCGGCTTCCTTTTTAATCCGAAATTTTTAAATTTTCCCCCAAACATCACCAACTTGATAAGCTGGGAGGGAGGGATCCAAGTATGTGCGCCCATGAACATTAGTAACACATATGCAAATAACAATATCCAATATACTTTGCTATTTTTAAGATATAGCTGTGGAAAACTCTAATTACTGAGAAACTCTGACTTAATGCGCACCCCATACGCACTCTATAAATTTTTTTAGGTCTCTTTTCTTCTGTCTCATTCTTTTTGTCAGTGATATATGTTCACCCGATGAATTATACAGTCCGTCTAATTGAGATTTTACTCTATTATGATTAGTTAACAGAATCAAATTAACCAATAATTATGATTATCCGTAAAAGGTCACATAAAACGTGCTAATAAAACCATTAAAGTAAATTAATCAGTAAGAAGTTTTTCCCATATATTTTCCTTAAAATTTTACTCATGTGTATTAAGTCCCATATTTTTACACGATAAACATGATAAGAATCAAACGAAAGTTTTTATTGGTAAATTTAACTGATTTCAAAATCATTGTAACAAAATAGTAAATAATAAAATTGGTCTTACCGTATTACACCTGAGTTTTATATTTTTTCTGAATAAATCTGTTTTCTACAACACAAAATTGTTGTCTAAAAGCAAGTTGAAGAACTGTCAATAAGAAAAAAAACATGGCAGCCAAGCTGCCATGTTTTTTTCTCTTGTTGACCGTTCTTCTCGTTAAATCGCTAGGCAACAAATTTTCATTCGAAAAACACGAACTTATTCGAAAAAATACAAACCACTCGTGTAGTAAAAAGTGAGAAACTAAGTTTTTCTTTATTTCTGATTTCAGATCATGCATCAATCGTGGCTCAACATTTGTATTTTCCTTCTATCAGTAACAATATATTCCACAACAAATGCCTACAAAATATTGGGCGTATTTCCACACTCGGGTAAGAGTCATTTCGACGTATTCGTCCCACTGATGCGAGAACTCGCGCGGCGAGGGCACGACGTCACTGTAATTAGCCATTTCCCTGAAAAGAATCCCCTACCAAACTATAAGGATATCAGTTTGGTTGGAACGTCACCAATCTTAGTTGAAGTTGTGGATGCGTCAACCGTTAAATTGCCAATGTATAAAAAATTCTTCTTTGATACATTTTGGCTTTCGTATATGGGCTTAAATAATTGTGAGGCGCTGGGTTCGCCGCAAATGCAAAATTTCATTAAATCAAATCAATCGTTTGATCTGATAATTCAAGAACATTTTAACACGGACTGCTATCTGGTGTTAAATCATATATTTAAAGCGCCAAGTATCGCTATCAGCTCCTGTACGCAGATGCCATGGACATATGATCGTTTTGGTACTCCCCTAAATCCTTCATACGTACCAATCAATTTATTAAATTTCTCCGATAAAATGTCATTCTTTCAACGTGTTATCAACACGCTCAGTCAAATCACGGTAAATTATATATTATCGGATATTTTGATGACTCGGCCTGGTATGAAAATTGTGCGAAAACATCTTGGGGACGACGTGCCTGATTTAACGGAACTAGCAAAAAATACGAGTTTGATGTTGTTGAATTCACATTATTCGATCAATAGAGCACGACCATTACCGCAAGGCATCATCGAAGTTTCTGGGATACACTTGGAAAAACCGAAAAAACTGCCTGAGGTAAATAAAATTAAGGGGAGATTCGTTAAAAAAACATCAAAAATCGACCTTTTTTATTATTTTATTTTTTTTTTTTATAAAAATAATCATTTTATTAAAAAAACTAAATATACAACATTGTTTCTACATGTCTTAAGATTACAAAAAATTTTTTTTTTAAACAAAATTCAAAAATGGGCTGAGTATAAATCTCTTTGAAGTCGGCACTGTGAGATTTTCCCACCTTGATGGTTCCTCGCGTTCTAAAATCCCCAATGAACCAAAATCAAAAAATCAAGAAATTTCTGAAAATATACATATACAGTTATGGCACTAACTGGGATCTAAGAAAAAAATAAAAAACCAACGCAAAATCGCATTTTGAAAATAAATTTTCAAAAATCACCGCTTTTTCTCGAATATAAACAGCCGCCATTTTGAAAATATATTACGGACCCAAAAGATCCTAGTTCCTGCCAAAATGACGGTATCGAATAATATACACTTTCATTTATGTCGATATTTCAAATACTTTTTGAGATATATGAGGAACCATGTCAAAAAACGTACATTCGAGAAAAAAGGATTTAAAGTTTTTTATTTAAATTGAATTATAGTAAATTTGGTACACTAAAATGCCCATAAGTTTTGGATTTTTCCATTTTTTTAAATAAAATTTTAGGAGAATATTTCTGATACCTTAAGGAACATAATTATGCAGAAAAAAATCTACTTTTCTTTCTTTTTTTTACCGAATCTCCCCTTAAAGGATATCCACAAAGTCATTAAACTAATAACATTCTCTAAATAAAAACACTTTTGAAAAAAAAATGTGGTTTGTTTCGCTTGCGCATCTGACGGTGAAATTAGAAACTTTATCAGATAGAACATGTTCTATCTAATATAACTTCTAATTTCACCACTAGAGACGCAAATGAAAACCTTTGCGTTGGCAACAGTAACATCTTGGCGCAAATTATTTATTCTTCAATAATTTTTAGGATTTAGATCAATTCATCAGCAACTCAAAACACGGTGTGATTTACTTCAGTATGGGCTCAATGATCAAAGGAACAACATTCCCAATTGAAAAACGTCAAATGTTCCTAGAAGCTTTCGCTGAACTGAAACAAAACGTGCTATGGAAATATGAAAATCAATCGATGCCCGGTCAGCCAAGTAACGTGAAAGTCAGCAAATGGATGCCCCAGTGGGATATATTAAGTAAGACGAAATTTTCTCTTTTCAATTTTAAGCCTCCTTTATGATATATTGAGTTCCAGACAATTTTTTTGTTGTCCTTCCTTTCTAACTTTTGAACTAGAAATCCAAAAAATTTGCAAAAATGTCAAGTAGTAGCACCTGATAAAAGCTTTTAACTAAAATTATTTCAGGAAATTTTTTGGTAACTTGGAAAGTCACAGAGATCCAATGAGTCCTTAAAATTTCATTTTGCTTACTTTTTTCGTTTTCACAAAAAAAAAAATTCTAAAAGCAAAGTCTGATTTTTGGTAAGCCGTTTCATACAATAAAATGCCGTAAGACGTAAGGAGTGTTGCCATCTAGTGACATTAAATAAAACTTTTTGTATAGTTTTTTAACTTAACCACTCGTAGATGTATGTAAATATTCGTAGGGACTTTTTAGCGAATTTTGGAATCGAAAATTCAGCTATTACGGCCACTGTCATGACACGACTTGAGCCCGAAAATGTGACAGAAATTTGTTTTGAGGTCTCTAGAAATTAAAAATGACATTCACTAAAATTTATATATGATGTATTAGTATATTGTGCAATAAGTGCGGGAAATTGTCGATTGCCCACGAAAGCGAAGTTGAGCGCACGAACGTAGTGAGTGCGCTCATTCGCTTGAGTGGGGCAATCGACAATCCTGCACAAGTTGCACATACTATTTTTTATTACGAATTTCACATACTTTTTTCTATTATTATCACTAATTTTGACATTTTTATTATTTTCTAAAATAATATATTTTAAGTGTTCGTCTTTTTTTCTTAATTAATTATCGTTTAAATTACTTTGTTGGTGGTTTCTATAGAAATAATTATGAAATATTTATTAAATGAAAAATTAAGAGACGGCTTTGCGTGTTTTGATTAAATTTTGCGTGTTTTATTGTCAATTTGCGTGTGGAAAGTTACTTTCCACACGCAAAAAAGTATGCGGGAAGAGTACAGTGGGCAAACAGCTATTTTGCGTACAGAAATGTGTGCGCCAAGTTAGTACTTCTCCTGCATGAGTAATAAAAAAATATTTATGTATTTATATATGTATTTATGTGTACCGGCACATAATTACATAGTTTGCCGTGCATAAAATTAATTATAAATTAATAATATTAGTATGCTGGGAGAATAATCTTGGTAACAGAGAACAGGAAAAAATACATGATTTTGGACTGACAATCAGATTATTATTTCTCTTAATAAATATCGATAAATACGGAGTCAACCATACACAATTTAATTATATATATATATCAGCACGATAACTCTCGAACGAAAGGCTCTGTTTTTATAAAATTTGGTGAAAACATTGGAAGTCCAAAAATCTTGATCGAGTTCTTCACGCAGATCAGTCCGATGCTCGAAACATGGTTTTTTGGGCGTTTTTCGTGAGAAAATTAATTTTTTGCTAAAATTTCCCCAAGTTCAAAAGTTTTTGCGATATTTTTTTACACCATTAGAAACGAGAAAAAAATCACATAAAAAAGGTTTTTAAACCATTATTCTTTGTAAACTGATCTCTGAGAAAAACTAATTTTTATAAATTCGCTATGTTATGCAGGATGCTGCGACAGGGATATTTTGTTACTTGAAACATCCGTTTCAAAAGTCAAAACAAATGTTGTGTTTTCGACAACTTTGATATTCAAAAATATCTGCATACATCTATGAGTGGTTTCATTAGAAAACTACACAAAGTTTCATCTAACGTCACTAGACGGCAACACTCTTTACGTTTTACGCCATTTTATTGTGTGAACGCCTAATCAGCTGGATGTGACGTCTTAAAAAAAACTATTTCTAAGACCATTTGAATTAGAAAAAATTTGGGGGACAGGTCTACCCACACTGTCAACTTCCCATTGGGTGTCCTTAAAGACTAGAGACTACTACATAAATAATTTTTTTTTCATTTCAGGCGACTCCTCCCCTGGGCCCCCGATAGAGGCTTTGCCCCTTGCACCATACCGGGGGCTTCACCTTCTGTACCTAAGGGTGGGGGTTCCACCCTTATCAAACAAATGATAACATCATTTGTTCTCAAGATATGCGAGACAAAATATATTTTGGCAAAAAACTAATTTTTTCAAGTTTCTTATTTCATATTTTTTTTTTTAATTTTGTAATAAAATACTGGCATTTTTAACATCAAGGAAGGTTCTTAGGCCATTATATAATAATGTTATGGTAAAAAATCCATATAATCTATGTTATCTTAATAAAGTTAATTTCGTTTTTTTACCACAAAAAACAAACCACTAATCCGAATTTGCTAAAAACTTTATCCGGTCTTCATTTTTTGATTACGCATCTAATGAAATTAGTCCGGAGTTGATATCATCATTTGTTCTCGAGATATGCGAGACGAAAAAAAATTCACGAACGAACGAACTAACGAACACACAGACATCACACTAAAAACGATGGATTCGGATTCTAGTGACCTTAAAACGTGAAGATATGTCAAAATTAGCGATTCGTAAAATCGGACCCATTACAATAACTTCCTATGGGAAGTTAATAACTACGAAACGCTAATTTCTGTGTGACTCAACACTCGCTTGACGGATTTTTTTTCTGTTTAGATCATCCTAATGTTATCGCTTACATTGGACACGGAGGCCTATTAGGATCAATCGAAGGAGTTGCCACTGCCAAACCAATGATCCTGATGCCAATGTATGGGGACCAGTACACAAACGCAAAGGGTCTAGAACGAAGTGGCGCTGTCACACTGCTAGATTTTGACACAATCACAAAAGAACAAATTCGTGATGCGTTAAAATTCGTTTTGGATCCAAAAACGCAAGAGAAGGCGAAACTTTTATCGAAAGCGTTCCACGATCGGCCAATGAAACCGATGGAGGCGGCAGTTTGGTGGGTGGAGTATGTCGCGCGAAATAAAGGTAGTGAATTTCTACGTAGTTCCGTGATTGATATGCCCGTCTATCAATCATCACTATTAGATGTAATTGCATTTTTGATAGTTGTTTTAATTGTTATTTTGTACATTTGTTATAGATTAATTAAATTAATTATTAAAAAATTATTTATTAAAAAAGATAAGAAATTAAAAAATGAATAAAAAAAATAATATATTGTATTTTTACTTATTCTTCCTCCAGTCTTGAACCGTAGATACAATAGAGAAGACGGCTGCCAGTTTTTGCCGCTAGATACACCACCATCGTAAGTGTCATAATGTGTTTTTGAGGTTATTTGAGATATAATCAAATTACTACATATATTTGTCGTTAAAAGTAGACATTTTACCGTGAAACATCAAAAATTATCTAACAGAAAAGATTCCAAACTATACATGTTTTGAGTTGTCAAATAGACAGATCGGCGGCACATACAGTAGTGGCGCCATCTACAAATAGCTTTTAACCTTTTTAAATGATTAAGACGAGTTAACTCGTCCTGCAATATGGCGGTTCAAAATGCTGTGATATGTATACATATATTCACTAAAGCAGCTTCCACATTCTCGCCGAAGTTGGACGAAGTAGTTCCTCGCGAGGTTGGCCGAGGCATAAGAATAGCATTGAAACACCAACCGCGAAGCACAACGAAATGACCCTCTACATTCTCGACTCGTCCAACCTCGGCGAGAATGTGGAAGCTGCTTAATATTTACTGGTACAGGTGCCGCCATCTGTCACCGATTTTCTGAAATACGGTATAATTCTAAATAATGTTCAATTTTATCAACATAGTTTAGTATAATTTATAATATTTTATAAATTCCTAGTGTTTACTTTTTTGATGTTGGAATCTTTGATTTTTTTCTTTTTCTTCTTATGTAACCTTATCTATTGTACTTATCACTGGCAGTAAAAAGTCCAGTATTTTGAGACAAAAAAATTTTTCATATGGTTTGTTTAAAAGCGTTAACCGTCCACCCCATATTTGTGATACAAAACTAACATTAAAAAATTCACAAAAATTGAAAGAACGGCTTCAAAAACCTATAATTCGCTTCCAATTTCATCATTCTCCCATTTTATTTACGGTTTTCAGAGTATCGATAAAATTTTAGTAAAACTGATGACGTCTTAAAACTAAAAAATTTATTATTCTCCAAATCTAACTTTATGGAAGTGATTTGAAGTAGAGTGATTGATTGAATTAGGGTAATATTTGGGCGTGAACTTTTTACTTCTGCTATTAAAATAACGAAATTCCTTTTAGAAATATGTCTAATTCGACGGAAGTCTGTTATATAGTGATTCTACGTGTCTAATTTTGGTAAAAATAAACAATATTTCCTTTCAGTTGCATTCAGTGGCATCCCCCCTGCAGGTGTTATTAGGGGACGGGAAAAGTGCAAGTTCGGGGGCGCCAAAATGTTGAATTTGAGTTTTTTTCTTTTTGCTCGTCATTTGCTTTTTGTAGGGATTTTTGCCCCCCTCATAATAATTGTAGGTCCGGCCCTGGTTGCATTATTCTCTTCTGATGAACTGTAAAAAAGCTATAAAAGTTAATGCGTATCAGACACACATTTGGCCACATTTAAAAGTATTCTCTTATCTAGATATTATATAACTTATGTTAATATTACTACATATATGTTAAATCGTTTATCTATCTTTAAAAACAAAATCAAAATGTTTTTTTACGTAACATCCCTGAAAATATCAATTATTTCAAACTAGCTTTTGTTTTATTTTCTAAAACTAGATATTTGTTGACATTTGTTGTATTTTAATATTTACAAAATATTTTCAAAAAGCTTGAAAAACAGAAGAGAAAACCACAAAGAAGACTAATAGGACTAATAGTAAGCTTCTATTGTACTTTATTCCTGTACTTAAGTTCAAAATAAGTCCAAATTACAAAGTATAAAAGTAAGTACTAGATTAAGTCTCGAAAACACATACTTCAATCAGTCAATTAAGGATTTAAATTGAAATTTACTGAAATTTTCCATCATTTCGTAGAAAAAAATTGAAATCACAAAGAAGAATCAACGTAAAAATATAAGGTAAATTTTTAAATACATAATCTACTCATCTCACTTCAGCTCATTGAAAATATGATGCAAATAAAAATTTTAACACAATTCATTAGTATATTTACATTTTTATCAACATAAATAATAACACTGAATTAAAACACGTCCCGTAAACAAATTTGGCTCAGACTCGCAATAAATTTTGAAAATATTACGATCGAGTTTAAAAAAAGACTTGAACAATTTATTTGTATTCTAGAAAATATCAAAACAATCTGCCGTTTCTTTCCACCATACGAAATCCGTATTTGGTTTTCTCATTTTAATTTACATGATCTCAATTATATTGAAAAACTGTGACCTTTAGGCATTTATTTTTTAGTAACCATATTGAATATCTTTCATTAAAGTGGTCTTTTAATCTGTCAAATGTACTTGAATTTTTGAGCAAAGAATGCCTGTAAAAGTGGATATTACACCACCACCGCCAGCAAACTCAAAACAACCGGGAATAACAAAATCGTTACTGTATAATGGTTCAAAATTTCAAGGGCATCAAAAGTCAAAGGGAAATTCGTACGAAGTTGAGGTGGTATTACAGGTTAGTTTTTCGGTGTAATATTATTTTCGGTGAAAATTCTCAACAATTTGGATTCGTTTTATAGTATGTGGACGAGGAGAATTCATATTTGTGTGGCTATTTAAAAATAAAAGGTTTAACCGAAGAGTTTCCAACATTAACCACATTCTTTGACGGTGAAATAATCAGTCAAAAATATCCATTTTTGACACGAAAATGGGACGCGGACGAAGATGTAGATAAAAAACATTGGGTAATTACGTCAAATCGATACATTTTCCATAAAATTGGGAATACTACGATTCGTACGGCGTAAAAATTTGATGCGACAGTTCCCTGTAGAACTCGACAAGATAAAACGAAAAACAAGAATAAAATTTTACGATATCTCACTTCGTTTTCGAGGTATTGAACGTTAAACGTGTCTTTAAATTCGGATATATTGTATGTATAGTATATGTAATATTTTGAAAATGAGTGTGTTCCATTTAGAAAAACAAATGACACTGTGTAACACAGTGCATAGGGAAAAAGTGAGGCTACTAGAATCAAAACACAATATCCAAATTTGAAAAAAATGAGTTAGCAGTGATTTCTGTAGTATTTTTGGCGGGGAATCTAAATTTAAGAGATTAAACCAATAAGAGAGTTCATTTTAGATCACGTGGTCACGTGATTTGGTTTCAAAACTAAACAATATCAGTGAATATTGGCGTAAGTAGAAAAAGCAATCTGTGCATTAATTTTTCGGTTAATTTCAGACTGAGGCGAGACGTAGTTCACAGAGGCAACTACTATGTGGCACTGCAAGTATTTTGCTAGTCAGGACATGATTTATGATAGTCCGCCATTTTCGATCAAAAGTTTGTTAAAAATAAACTGGAAATAAATTAAATATTTTTAGAAAATCGTAAAAGGACCCCGCACAAACCTTATGGAAATTTGATCCCGGTTAATTTCTTCGAAACTTTGGCAAATAATAGTTCTTGACCTGTAGAATAAAAGTCTCCACAGGCGCAAAGCTCAATAATGGACAGATTTTGAAATATATGTAATTAAATATACGTATACTGTCCCTGTAAAACCGATCACCTATCAAATGATGTCGGCAAAAAATTTGCAGAAAAGTAGAATCGATTGCCGACACCATTTGATAGGTGATCGGCTTTACAGAGACAGTATACGTGGTATACGTATATTTAAATGCATATATCTCAAAATCTGTCCATTATTGAACTTTGCGCCTATGGAGACTTTTGTTCTACAGGTCAAGAACTATTATTTGACAAAGTTTCGAAGAAATTAACCGGGACCAAATTTCCATAAGGTTTGTGGGGGGTCCTTTAACTTAGAAAGAATAGTTAAATTTAAAACTTTTTAACTTATAACGTATTAAGACATATTTACTCAAACATGTGATAATTATTTTTGATATTCTTTGACGAAAAATGGCTGACATGTTCCGACTATATTTTAGTATAGGGATTCGACATAAATTCATAGTGTTTTGTCATCTAGCTATCGTTTTTTACACTATATTTTTAGGACAAACAATTCTATATGAAAGCTTGTTCTAGTTACGTCTCTGTTCTCTGACAATATCCACATGGTTTGGTTTCAAAACTAAACAATATCCACATGCTTTGGAGTCAAAAGTAATAATATCCAACGCATAATGACAAAACTCACAATATCCAAAATAAATTTTTTTTTTTTATATTTGTGCTTTAAAAACTGTGGTTATTACTATTTTAATCGATTCTAGTAGTATGTTTTATCCTAAAAACAGTTCAAAAGTCAAAAAAAAATTGTATTGGAATATAGAGAACTAGAGGTTTTTGAGCTGACTGAAAATTTCAGTTTTTGGATATTGTGAGATTTGATTCTAGTAACCTCAAGTAACGCTAACCAAATTTCTGTGATTTTTGTACTTTATTTTTTCACAAAAAAACTAATTTTTTTTGGGCTGGAGTTCCGAAAATGGAAACGCTTAGAATCACTTGAAATTTTTACCAGACACTCGACAATAATATTAGTTCCGACTAGTTAGTTTTGACAATATACTTCAACTTTAATATAAAAACTAGGCAGTGAGGTTAATGAAGGTTAGGTTAGTTTAATTAGTTTTGACAATATACTTCGACTTTTATATAAAAACTAGGTGGTGAGGTTAGTTAAGGTTAGGTTAGGTTAGTTTTGACAATAGTTATAAATTGTGTTTTCTAAATGGAACACGCTCTGAATATATCCGAATTTAAAGACAAGTTTAACGTTCAGTATCTCGAAAACGAAGCGAGATATCGAAAAATTTTATTCTTGTTTTTCGTTTTATTTTGTCGAGTTCTACATGGAACTGTCGCATCAAATCTTGTCGCCGTACGAATCGTAGTCTCGCCATAAAATATATTAAAATTTGTACTTGATTGCATTTTTTTTTTTTTTTTAGAGTAAATTTTCATCATTTTACCAATATGCGAAAACATTCAATTCGGACAGTTTCGATTATGACGCACTAGCACAAACAGATTTTGTATTTATGAGATGGAAAGAACATTTTTTGGTACCGGATCATAGAATAAAGGATATTAATGGCGCTTCATTCGCTGGATTCTATTATATTTGCTTCCAAAAATCGACCGCCACAATTGAAGGATATTATTATCATCGAAGTTCTGAGTGGTTTGTTTGTTTTATTTATCACGTACTTTTAGTTTTAATAATACACAGTATAATTTCAATATTTCATCTGTTATATATGTCAAATTATTGAGATTGTACTGTAATTAAAGTAAAGGCTAACTTCAAAAATGCATCACTGCTTGCATGAGGCAGAGTCAAAAGTTCAAAAACGCATCAGACGCATCACAACGAAAAATCAAAAGTTCATTTTTGCATTTGATGCGTCAAAACAATGCATCAAGAAATTTGGTGATGCGTGTTCAAGATGCATGTCATGTGTATAATGTAGAATTATAACTACTTGCCATATTATGTAGGTATTAACACCAACAGGAATAATTCCGAAAAACAAATTGTTGAAAAAGATTAATGTATTTACCTTTGATTAAAATTGTTTAAACTATTTGAATACATCTTGCACTCAAAATAGGTATATAATATTTTTTATTCAAATAATTTCAATATTTTCAATTTCAAGTAAGTTCAAGTTGAAATTCAAAGATAATATACCTATACAAGGACTGTATTGCTATATTATCTATAGTCTATCATGCTACATTATCTGTCTTATCTATAGCCAAATCAGAGGCTAAATGATGCCAATATCCCGTTCAAAAACATCTATGTGCATCAAATTTCAAGAGAGCATCAGCAGCGCATCATGTAGTATTAGACGCATCAGAAAAGTCATGATGCTGCATCGATGCGGTAAAGTTTACATTTTTGAAGTTACCCAAAACCTTTGAGTTAGGATACACACGAATATGATATGGACGGTATCCTTATGAAATTATCGTAATTTATCGGGGTAATTTTCCGGCGAATATAATCCCCAAAATCAGAAACCGCCAACTAAAATCCCTGCAAACTTTCCGGAAGGGAAATAGGGCTCAAAAAATTACTTTTAATTGATTACGTGGTATGAAAGCTTTTCCAAAAACTTCTCAGTTGGACAAAATTCGAGATTATTCTTCACTATTAATTCTTTAAATGATTAAGACGAGTTATCTCGTCCTACAATATGGCGGCTCAAAATGCTGTAATATGTATATATTCACTGGTACAGGTGTCGCCGTCTATGATAGATCGACGAAATGCGTAGTATAATTTATATTTTGTAAATTCCTAGGGTTCACTTTTTTAATGTTGGGATCTTCTATTTTTTTTTTTTTATAGGGACTCTAGTATCGTACGAACACGAGTGCCATCTTTGATTTAGACACTTTTTTGAATACATTGAGTTTCGTCTCCTTGTCTAATCTCCATAGTACCTATAATAAATAGAGTGGTGACATGTGTGATGAACGCTGATTGGTTCCGGCATTTTCTATCCAAATTTTGCGTAAAATACATTGAATGTAAAATAAATGTTAACAAAAACCATTTCGTTTAACTTAGAAAGAATAATTAAATTAAAATTTTTTAATTGTTCATTGGTTCGTAACTTATTAACAACAATTATATACTCAAAAATATTTACTCAAACATGTGATAATTAAATAATTGACTGTTGAGGGATTTACTTCGTGAAATTTCATTTTAAGATGATGGCCGAAGGGACTGAAAACGCGTTAAGTAAAAAGGATAGTATTTTCGTGAAATTGACAAAGGAATTAAAACTTGAAATATTTTCAATGTGATAATTAATTTTGAAGCATCCCGCTCTGTTTTGGATAGAAAGTGGATGACATGTCACGATTCTATTTATTGTAGGGACTCTACTTGCAGTAGCCTAGCACTGACATCTATTGGTAATATTTTAAATTAATAATAATCGTTTTAAACTAAGAATAAGGCGTGTTATGAATGCCAGAAAGCCATGAAACATCCTTAACCGGTTCATTGTCATGGACATTGTAAAACGCCAAGTGAAATCTCATTAACTGCGATATCTCATTAACGCTGTACCACGTCAACAATTCCATATAAAGTGTATTAGCTGTCAAACTAGTGTATCAGTTGGTCATTTTTCATAATAGGGTACTTGACTGCAATTGAGAAATGATTCTAAATGCTTTGTTCTTACGTATAAATTAGTTAATTTTTGTTAAATTTTTAAAAATCTTCAAAAAAAAACATTGTTCAATTTTAAATGAACAAATTGGCGGGAAAAACGACTTGGCGTAGTGGCGTATGCAATGACGTCACTATTTAACTCAAACAAATGTCGCTTTCATTCATGTCAACATTTGTCAACATGGTTGCAAATTTGTACACAATATTCAGCAGTCATCATGCTCAGTTTTAGTGGTATTTACAACTTTCTACTTTGTTATCTTCTTCATTTATCATCACTGTAATATTTTCATGAAGCCCTACAAGTATTAAATACACTTTAAGAAAACCGTTTGACGTAACTTAAAAATTGTAGCAAAAAATAAAAGCATTTTTTACATAATATTTAAAACAAGTTGATAAGAATATTTTACGTATTAAGTGACGATGTATTCCTTCCATCAATTTTTTTTTGATTGCAAAATTAATTGCAAACCAAAAAGTTCAAAATAAATTACAAAGAAAAACAACTTCTCTTGGTCAATTAGAATTGTAAAAATGTCACAATGAAAATGCAATTTGTCATAGACAATACGTAACTACAGAAATAAGATCTGCTATAAAAAATGACGTCATTTTCAAATATCACTGCGTTTTTAATCATTTAAATGAAGGCTAAAAATTTATAATTTTTAAAATCGAATTTTTAACCCTAGAATCATAGGTACACGTCAAAACGACGTACGAACTTCTCTACCTGCTCCAATACTACGACTTGTTGTTACTTGTTTGCCGTGAGATTTCTGTTATCTAATTTATTTGTTATTATAACACACCACATATATTTTTTTTGTTTATAGTCATTGTCGTTTTGTTTGTATTGAAATAGTGTCCGTCAAAAGGACGTCGTGTATGATTAACGTATGTTTTTTTTTTTGAAGATTTTGTACACTACATATAAAAGTTTTCCTATTTTTTTTTTTTTTTTTAAATTTATTAAAGATATGGATGTTATAATTAATTTATTCAATGATTATGATAATGTGAAAGATGATTACAGCTGTTAGACTTATAGAGACGACATAATACTGAAGTTTTAATATATTGAATCGAAAACTAAAGAATGCATTTCGAATGACTTAATTAATAAAAGATTAACAATTTATTTTGTGGAAAATATTTTAATTTTTATTATTTTTTGAGATCTTATTCGAAAAATTACCAACAAATTTTAGAAAATTTACAAATGTGCCTAACGGGGAAATAACTACATATCTATAGGAATATCTATGACTGAAAAATTTCACATTCTGTAAAGTCACACATGTCCACTGACTCATAATAGTTCATAAATTAATTATTACAATTGATGTATTTATCTATTTTTTAATTTTTATAATGAAAATATGCTTTGATAAAAAGATTAAAAAAAATTAATAAATATTTACATTAAGAAATTTTTTCAAATCAAATTTTTTTAAATATTTTGTTCGCTTTTGTAGTATTGTTATGTAAAAAAAATGTTTTTTGCAAATAAACTCTAAAACTCTCCGTAAAAAGTCCATCCGTCAAAACGACGTCGATGTATGATTAACGTTTCTCGTAGACCAACGTATGATTCTAGGGTTAAATAACTAAAGAATATTTTTATTTGTCGCTACTAAAATTGAATATATTTAAGGATAATATATAAAATTATTCAACATTTAAAACAAATTTTGAATACAGTCAAGTACCGTATTCGTTAACGTGTTGAATAAAGAAACCTCATGGCATCCATAATACCGAAATAAAGCCGCTGTGTCACGTGGGTATTCCCAATGTTACGAGTGGTTAAGTTAGGAAACTACATTAAGTTTCACCCAGGATCACTAGATGGTGTTACCTCGTACGTCTTACGTCATCCATTATGCAAACATTCCCACAAAATAACAATGATTACGAGTTAAATCAGTCACATAACTTTTCCGCGATTTTTTTCAGGTTCCAATCGTTGAATTTAACCCACGTTCCCGAACATAGCATTCAAATCTACGAATTCAGATAAACGGAATATGGATCTATCTGTCGAAACAATGTGCAAAGATAATATCCGAGATGAACCGATCAACGCTCGTATGGCTAACGATCCATCTGACCATTTTACCATTTCATCAACATATTTGGATTTATTTTGTAATTATTTACTTTTTAATTTTTATCAATTTAATATATTATACAACTGTAATTAACTGTGGATGTTCAAAGAGTCCCCCCGCCCTGGTCCTTGTTAGTTTCAAAAAAAAATTTAGTAGAAATGTGTTTGGTTTTTTTCGGAAATCACATTTTTTTTGGATTTTAAGCACCCAAAAAAAATTTCTTTTTGCTCTTTTAAATTTTGTAAAATATTTTCTTTTTACTTTGTTTTTGTATAAAGTCGTTCATTGTGTCTCTTTAAATATCCAAAATTTGTGAAAAACTAATATGCTTACGTGTTATTTTTTTCTTTTGTGTTTAGTAGGTATATTTTTTTATGGAATATTTTTTAATATTTGTAACAACCAAATGATTTTTTTGTTTCAATTTTTGTCATCATATGTTTGTATAAATATGAATTTACAAATTCTTTTAAATGTCGATTTTATTATTAGAAATTTGTAAGTTGTAAGTTGAAAATTTTTGAACATAGTGGATCTATTATCATTTTAAGACAAATAAAAACTTTATTATTTATGTTTTAAAAATGATGTGTGTGGTTTATTCATCAATCCTGTCCGATTCTCTTAATTTTCGCTTAACTCTTTAAATAATTAATAGTCTAGTCTAGAAGAGCCATTTTAGTGAAATTCTCATAAAGGGCACCAAAAATTATGATTTTGGTGTCATTCGATTCGTATTGACCTCTAGAAACTTTTTGAAAAAGTTGAAAATACGCTCATAAAAATTGTAATTGTTATAAACAAAAGAGTGAAAAAAAATGAGTGTTTTTGTTTTTTTGAAAAATTTCAAAAACTATTAAAGATTTTTGAAATTAAAAAAAGATCTGAAAAGAGCAGGAAATTTCACAAAAATAAGTCCTGACTCCCGAAACTGTATCTCCAATATTTATAATTTTAACAGAGCCCTAAAGTTATTGCTAAAATGGGGTGTTTGGCGTTCTCGCGCGCCGTGTCATTCAAACACGGTAAACAAAAAAATTATTTAAATATATTAAATATCAATGTTAAGGAATGAAAAAATTCACGTACCTTCGGAATAAGTTGATAAACAATAATCCGTGCAAAAAAAATTTTTATATGTATTTTTCCATTAGTTATGCTATTGTTAATTAACAAAATTTTTGAAACCGAAAGTTGACATAGAAACCTTAATAATTATTTAACTAAAAAGCTCAAATTTTTTTTTGCTTCGTAGAATTGTTCTGAAGAGATGAAAACCCGTTGAAAAAATCAAAAATTTTTAATTTTCCTCTTATTTATAAACAATCAATTGCATTGAAAAATGGGAAATGTTAATAAAGCATTTGTTTTTTTTTTTTTGTTTTTTTAAATCTTAATTATTTCGTTTTTTTCTCATTGAGCGCCACCTGAAAATAATTTTTTTAAATTTTTTAATTAAATTTCCTGCTCTTTTCATATCTTTTTTTTAATTTCAAAAATCTTTAATAGTTTTTGAAATTTTTCAAAAAAACAAAACATTCTTTTTTTTCACTCTTTGGTTTATAACAATTGCAATTTTTATGAGCGCATTTTCAACTTTTTCAGAAAGTTTCTAGAGGTCAATACGAATCGAATGACACCAAAATCATAATTTTTGGAGCCCTCTATGAGAATTTCACTAAAATGGCTCTTCTAGACTAGACTATATATAAGACGAATTAATTCGTCATGCAATATGGCGACTTAAAATTTTTTCCAGAAGAATATGGTGGGTAGAGGTCAGGAGGAGTATCTCTTATGGGACTTGAATCGAAAAAGTGGCCCCTGAATTTGATGAAATAATAGTTCAATAAGTAACCAGAACGGCGCTGATAAGCAATCAGGGTTCGATCTGAACTTAGCAATTATAAGTGAAGTGAAGTATGCTAAAGGGAAATACTAACTGTTAAAAACAATAAAAATTGAATTAAATATAAAAACAATAAAAATTGAATTAAATATAACAATTAAAACTGTTAAAAACAATAACAACTGTTGTTTCAGTTTTAAAATTTTCAGCGCTTAATTTTAAATTTAAGAATTTTACTACACTAGCGCCATCTTAATTTCATCCACTTTTGGGGCCACTTTTTATATATGGAGATACTTCTCCTGATACTCTACCCTCCATACAGAAGAATGAGAAAAGAAGAATTTTTTCAAAAAAAAGATTCCAGAAGATTCTATTCAAAAGCTAATCAAGATAATATAGAAGCTGGCGTTTCCATTTGAGAATAAGTACTGTACCGCTTTCGTATCCTACGAACACGAGTGCCATCTTTGATTAGACACTTTTTTGAATACATTCGGCGTGTTCGTTAACTGAGTTTTTTCTCAAAGTGAGCTGTTGGCACATGCGCAACTATGTGCGCAAGACCTTTTTTTATGGAATCGTACTTCATAAAAATGTCCTTGCGCATGCGCTAACATCTCACTTTGAGCAGAAAAACTCAGCAGCGAACACGGCGATTGAGTTTCGTCTCCTTGTCTAATCTCCATAGTTCAAATATTAACACATACGGTGTGACATCCTAAGGATATTCCGACAATCACCCTATAAAAACACACTCTACCTTCACCTATTATTTCTGAACGTAGCCCTATTGTCAAATTCCCTATTAGTTGTCTAAGGCTGGTCGTCCTTTGGATGCGGAAACGTGCGATATTTAATTCGGACGATTACGCACGTTTGTCGTTCGTCCGAAATGATATGTCTACTGTCCGTCCACTAGTCCAATATTCGTCAGTATTTTTCTTTTTAATTTTCTTTTTTTATCAAGCTATAGATATGCTATAAAAACGCGTAAAAAACAATTTATGGCACGTAATATGCAAAGGTACACAGTTATAATTGTAATTTACCTTCAGTTTCATTTCAATAAAAATAATGGAACGGACTTCTTCGCGCGAAAAAATCCAAACAAAATTATATCTGTTCGCACGTCGCAATTATACGCACGGAAACGGACGAACGAGACGCTTTCAATGGACGAGCTTGTATAGCTTCACAGCTATGTATTTGGATCGTTCGTCCGTTTTCATGCGTAATCGCACGAATTAAATATCGCACGTTTCCGCATCCAATGGACGACCAGCCTAAATTGAGTATCAACCGGGTGTTCTGTCATAATTTTTTATGACCATCTGCTGTTATAAAAAGGGGAATATCGTATGATATGGGCTAAAATATCATAAAAATTAGTGCCAAAATAATAAAACTAAAAAATAATTTAGGAAATTAAATACTTTTAATAGTGTTTAATTAAGTAATACATATTTTAAAGCTATAAAGATATAAATAGTAAACTTAAAATATAATTTAACTAAACATAGTCACCGTGACGAACGAAGCTTCAAATAAAAAAGCACTGCGTCCATAACATTACGATTAAAAAAATTATAACAACAAATCAGAAATCAATATAATTCTAGAGATTTTACGCACACAAGTGTTCTTCATTGAAAATTTTGACGATTTTCTTTTAAAGTAACTTAACTTGCAAGATAATTTTATAAAAATTGTACTTACTGGGTTCTTTCAATTTCGCTAGATTTTTTTTTTTTTTTTAGTAAATTCTAAATTCACTGCCTTTAAATTGGACCATCTACACAGACTAAAGTACATACTCAAATTTTAAGACTCTTGATAAGAACCTTGAGAAAATAAAAGGAGTCTTTAAATGAGCTAATATTACAAAGTACAGCATAAATTTGTATGTGATGGCTGACAACTCCAATTATATATCAGTATTACCCATAATACAGGGGGCGTTTTCAAAATTTGTAAGGTTGCATGTTTTGACGCATGCACATTTTTTCATTTTTAAGATTTCATAGTTCTAGCAACGTTCTATAGCAACGCAATCCATATGAATTCGTGATTTCTGTCATCGGATGAGGTGGTCTACGCGTACTTGCCCGCTTTGAATTGTCACCAGGGCCGGATTTACCTCTGTGGAGACGCTGAGGCACTTCTAATGTGGAGGCTTCCTTCCGAGAATTTTCATATTTTCCCAAAAAAAAGGGTTGGCGAGCAAAAAAAAAAAACGAAAACGAAAAAGCGCTTACCCTTTCTATCCTATTCCTTAATTTTGAGATTTTATTCGATTTTGTGGAAGCCGAATTCGTGTTCGGGCGAGTTCGTGTCTCGTACATACACTAAATTTCAGCATACAATAGAAATTTTCACATGTCTAAATAAGTTTCGGCCAAAACTGAGACCGAGGCTGAAGTTTCGGTTGTAAATCCTGTTTCGGTCGGACATTAGAAAAATGTTATTTTTAATTCTGGTTTTTAGCGAATTTTCGAATCGAAAAATCAGCTATTACAGCTACTGTCATGACGCGACTTGAACCTGGAACTATCGTAGAAATTTATTTTGAGGTCCCTAGAAACCGAAAATAACATTCACTAATATATATATATATATATATATATATATATATATATATATATATATATATATATATATATATATATATATATATATATATATATATATATATATATATATATATGCGGGGTGGAATTTTATTAACCTTTTATACCTTTCGGTGAATTTTGATAAAATTTTATCCGATGATTTAGAACGGGATTTGTTGGAAACTAGCCGGGATTTGTTAGAAAATAACTAGCTGTACCCGCGACGTCGTTCGCGAGACGCATTGTTATAAAATCAATGAGAAGTATATAAGTGTAATAATTATACAGAACTTGCATAGAACAATAATTTTTACGTAATGTGTAAATAATATTTTTAAGTGTTCGTCTTTTTTTTCTGAATTAATTATCGTTTAAATTACTTTGTTGGTGGTTTCTACAGAAATAATTATGAAATATTTATTAAATGAAAAATCAAGAGGCGGCTTTGCGTGTGGAAAGTTACTTTCTGCAAGTTGGAAAATAACTAGCTGTACCCGCGACGTCGTTCGCGAGACGCATTGTTATAAAATCAATGAGAAGTATATAAGTGTAATAATTATACAGAACTTGCATAGAACAATAATTTTTACGTAATGTGTAAATAATATTTTTAAGTGTTCGTCTTTTTTTTTCTGAATTAATTATCGTTTAAATTACTTTGTTGGTGGTTTCTACAGAAATAATTATGAAATATTTATTAAATGAAAAATCAAGAGGCGGCTTTGCGTGTGGAAAGTTACTTTCTGCAAGTTGGAAAATAACTAGCTGTACCCGCGACGTCGTTCGCGAGACGCATTGTTATAAAATCAATGAGAAGTATATAAGTGTAATAATTATACAGAACTTGCATAGAACAATAATTTTTACGTAATGTGTAAATAATATTTTTAAGTGTTCGTCTTTTTTTTTTCTGAATTAATTATCGTTTAAATTACTTTGTTGGTGGTTTCTACAGAAATAATTATGAAATATTTATTAAATGAAAAATCAAGAGGCGGCTTTGCGTGTGGAAAGTTACTTTCTGCACGCAAAAAAGTATGTGGGAAGAATACAGTGGGCAAACAGCTATTTTGCGTACAGAAATGTGTGCGCCAAGTTAGTACTTCTCCCGCATGAGTAAAAAAAATTATTTCCACAGTTTAATTTGCCCAAAAAAATTAGCCACAAGACTTGTTCACACTTTTATGAAACTTTTTTAGCAACGTGAATACAAAAATGATATTTTTACGTCTTGTATTTATGGTTTTGGATATTTCAGAATGAGTTCTTGTCAAAATTGAATTCCACTGACCGGTCGACTCCTTTTATTTTCACCAATCAGGATAATGACGCAACAAAAACGCAACGATTTAAGTTAAGAGGATAAATTTATTTCACTTTAATACAGCACAAAGGACAAACCGGAATGTCAACATTTCATAATCATAATCGCAATCAAAATTCAGTAAACCAGTGTCCCGGTTACCGTTTTTTCGTATTTTCCATACATAATGTGATTCTTGCCGAAAATATCTATCATAAAATAATCTTTTTTTTTTTTTTGTAACACTTATAAAGAACCAAAAGTACTCCATGGAATCGCAACGTATAAAAATTGCAACTTCATTATAAATACATTTAGTACAATCTTTCATTCAATATTGTTTCCAAAAAAAAAAAAAAAACAGATCCTTAACAGAGGCGGAATGAAGTAAAATTAACCGTAAAAATTCAATTTTTTTTCTAATTAATTCAAATTTTCTAATGAAAGCTTTTTTTAAAAAAAAAAAAAATATTTAAGACTTCTGTTAAAGATTTATTTATTTTTTTTTAATTTAGCTAGAAAAAAAAAATGCTACCTCTCAGCATTGTGGGGCCCAACGTGGGCCCAAACATGTTTTATAATTTGTAGCTAGCCGTTAAGTATTTTTATATATACATTTTAATTGAAATTTTGGCCCAACAAGCGCTGAAAAGGTTGCATTTTTTATTTTAAAATTTGTTTTTTTTCTCTTAATATAAATATATAAAAAATGACAGCTTCAACAATACTAAAATACAATTAGCTTTCTAAATATGAATTATACATCACAATTTTTTTTTTGTTATTTACAAAATTTTTGAGGTTATGTCAAAATAAAAAGCTATTTAAGGTTTGTTTTAAAAGATTAAAATCGATGTATAAGTCCCATTTACAAAACCGAATTCTTTTAAACGAAAAACATCTATACAAAAATGTAATTTTTAAATTATATCGCCGCCATGTTTTTATATACTTTAAGTGCGCAAACTCAAAAGGCGTTGTATGTTTTTTTTTAAACTTAAATACTAAATTTTACTTAATATTTGAAAAAAAAAAAAAAACAAAATAAACGTTTCATTTAAAAATGCATATGAGAGATGTAATATTTCGTCTATTTGAAAAAGAAAATATATTTAAACCAACCAATTGAATTGAACTGGCGTAACATTATCTTAGGAGCTATCAATAAGAACAGGGGGGAGCGGAAAAATTGGAAATAAAAATTTCTCGACGGGAAGGATGAAAAACTATCAATTAGAAATATATTTATTGTATTAATAATAAAAAGTGTGATCGAAATTTTTTTTTAAATCACACACTATAATAATTACAGTCCACACACTCTAGGAGGCGGTACAGTCGCTGTAGTAGTTTGGGTGATTAGAATGAAGAGGGCTCTGTGTGTGCTGTTGACAACCCTCAACATTCTATCACCGTCTGGCCACCTCCCAAACCACTGTGAAGAAAAATTAGTACCCACAAACAACACAAACAGTCAATACGCGCTGTGCTTGCTATAAATAGTATGGTCGCTCCTTAATTTTTTTTTTTTTTGATTTTTTGTTGTTTGATGTTGGATTTGATGATAGCAAATTAATTTAAAATGGTTGTGTTGGTGTGTACATGACATGCACGATCTGATTTTGAGAACATTTTAACGATTGGCATTCTTTAATTGATTGGAAAGCCAGTCCAATCCCTCGTATAATCCATCGCCGCTGGTGGCACACGTTGCCTGAATGTACCAGTTGCGGTTTCTCAACGAATGTAGACCCAATTTGTCCGTGATTTCTGCAGCATTCATAGCGTTTGGCAAATCCTAAATACAAATAATTTTTCACACTATTAATTGTAGATAATTTTACTTTGTGAAAATTCATAATGATTATGGTGAAAAAATGTTTTTAATTTTGTCAAATTCTCACTTAAATATTTGAAACTGTCAAATAGGCGTGGCTACTAAAAATGGCTGACAAAAAAGTGCACTGACATTAATTTTATATGCAATAGTTGCAAAAAATGATCAATATTAAAACTATTTGTACATGAGTTGACAAGTTCGAAGCAAAGAAATTTTGTTGAAGGAGAGAAAATTTTGGATCTGAAATATAATTAAAATGTGGTAAAAATATGAAATACACTGCCAAAGGGGTGTGGCACACAGCTTCCCCGTACTCGTAAAAGACTTTAAAACAGTATTCTACCAAATAATATATAGGTACCGTTAATTGTTTGAAAAATTTTTCAAACACTGTGAATTTTAATTAACATCATGAATTGGCTATTTGCCAAAGTACATCGAGTGTTCAAGTATCAGCTAAAGCTGGACATTAAGTGAACATATGAATATTGTTTAAATACGGACAAAAGTCCGCCATACATTAATAATAATGTTTCACAGACACTCGATAACATTTGAAATTAAAAATATAGGTACCGCGAAATTGTATTTTCGCCTTAAAGTTCATAAAAAATTGTTGTAACTCAAAATACTCAAAGGCTAAATTATAAAATAACAGCAAAAATATTTTAGAAACTAACTCCCAAAATACCCTAAAAATTTGAGCGAAATGGGACTAGCAGTAAATAAGATATTGACATTTTTTGATTGAAAATTTCATAAAATAGAATTGAATAGTTCAGAAGCTTCAAATACCGCTTGGTGCAATTTTGGAATGGCATGGTAGCGGCGTTGCTACCGTTACTCCGATTTGAATTAAATTCATAGCGGACCATCTAGGAACCAAACTGCATAATTTCTGAAAATTTCATTAAAAACAATCAAATATAGTTCAGAAGTTATGCCACTTGGTGCAAACTGGCGACACACAGACGGACAGACAGACACCAAACCAAAATTGTTCAGGAAGCTCTAAAACGTAAAATCTGCGTCAAAAATTTCATTTTGGAGAGAAAAAATTTTTTATTTTTCGAAAGTGATCACAATGCTTCCGTTACTTTAGTAGTCTCGGAAGCAAAAATGAGTGAATGAGTTATTGAATATTACAATTTACATTATACAAACGTCAAATTTGAATGGTAAAATGCCATGAAATAACTGCAGAACTGTCAACGAACGGAAGAAACAAATAAATTGTTTGTAAATGTAAATCTATAAAGTTCAAATCATTACTGAATGACATTTCAGCAAATGCACTTTAAGAATACTCTGATTTTTCAACGCCAGATGTCATACCCTCATTCAACAGATCCCAATAGTTACATGTATTATTTATCACTAACTCGTTTGCGGTTGATTAAACCATCATCAGGTGAAATCTCAACTGAACAGAATTCAGTTGGTTTATTAATCAACCGAAAACTAGTTAGTGCTAAATAATATATCTCTATATTTAAGTGAAAATTTGACTAAATTAAAAATTTGGGGGGACAGGTCTACTCACACTGTCAACTTCCCATTGGGTGTCCTTAAAGATTAGAGACTACTGGACATAAATAATACTTTTTCATTTCAGGGGGCTCCTCCCCCGAACTCCCGACAACGACATTGTCTCTTGCGCTCCACTGGGTTGGGGGTTTCGCGCCCTGTATCTCGTGGGGGACTCCACCCCTCATTAAACAAATGATTCTCAAGATAAATATTTCCCAAAAAGTTTTTAATTTCGTTTTTTTTATTATAAAAAACAAAACACTAATCCGAAATTGCACTAACGAAATCATTCCGGAGTTGATATCATCATTTGTTCTCGAAATATGCGAGACGAAAGAAAATTGATGAACGAACGAATGAACTAACGAACGCACACACAGACATCACGCTAAAAACGATAAATTCGGATTCCAGTAACCTTGCAACTTGCAGATATGTCCAAATTAGCGATTCGTAAAATCGGACCCATTACAATAATTTCCAATGGGAAGTTACGAGACTACAAATTTTAAACTTGTTTTTCTCGAAACTATGTTTTTTTGAAACGGTTGACAAGATATCTCAAGTTCTAGTGGACCGATTGCTTTGAAATTTTGTACAGAGCTTCTTAATATATTTAAAATTCGTTTGACGAGAGGTTTTTTGACTACTTTTACGATTTTACTATTTATAAAAAAATTTCCAAAACTAAAAAACTTTTTTTTTCACATAAATGCCATTTTGTCAAAAAAAAAAAAAAAAAATAATTTCAAACGAAAATGATATGCTTACACTTTAAGAATTGACTAACCTGTTTGTTTGCGAATATAAGTAAAACGGCATCTCTAAGTTCGTCTTCCGCTAACATTCTCATTAGTTCATCGCGCGCCTCGCCGATACGCTCTCTGTCGTTGCTATCTACCACAAATATCAGCCCCTGAGTATTTTGGAAATAGTGCCGCCATAATGGGCGAATTTTGTCTTGACCGCCCACATCCCATACAGTAAAACTGATATTTTTGTATTCTACAGTCTCAACGTTAAAACCTACAAAAAAAAAAAAAAAAAAAAACAATAACAAAAAATAATTACAAATTCGTGGTCTGGAATGGTTACAGAAATTTGTCAAAAAAACCTTAAAAATATAGAAAATAGTTATGGTAAAAAATTTAAGGATATTCTTATGCGTTTTAACACGTTCACTGCCATCTGTCGAATGGAAAGTGCGATTACAGTTCCACAAGTTGGAGTATGGAGGGTAAATATCAGGAGGACTATCTTGACCGGAAAACAATAGAAAAATAGTTCAAAAACTGCCGCGTTTTAAGTACTTAGTAACAGTTCAAAAACTCGCCAGAATAGCGCTAGAGTAGCAAAAGAGTATTGCGATTTTTTGTGTTGAGTTTTATAAAAATTTTTTAAATAATAGAACTATTATATGTAACAATTATAATAAAAAAATAATAATTACATAACAACGCGGATGTTTTTCTTTCCATGTTTACTTCTCTAAATTTACCCTTTTGCTATAGTAGCGCCGCCACTATTTACGCCTTTCTATGGACACTTTTTGATACAGAGATGGTGCTCCTGATATCTACCCTCCATAGTTTGGAGATTCACAGATGCGTTTACATGGCGGCCATAGATTTTTAAAGATTAAATTCCCTGACTTATCCAGAAATTTTATTAAAAAATTCCCTGACTATTTTGTGAAAAATGCCGCCCCTACTTTATCCCAAAAAGCTAAAAAAAATTCTTAATAACTTTTTAACACTTTTTCTTAAAAAAAGTAACTGACGAGAGCCAAAAAAAAAAAAATCCACGCCAATTTTTAAATCTAATTTCAAAACAAGTGAAAAATTGACTGAATTTTTATTATCCCTAAATAAACAAAATTATAAGAAATAAATTTTTTCCAGTCTTCTGGTAAAATTCCCTGACTTTTCCTTGACTTTTCCAGAAAATTTAGAATTCCCTGACATTTCCAGGTTTTCCAGTAATGTGGCCACCATGGTTTAACAAAAATTTTTGGTAATACAGGTAAACCTTTTTTTATGCGGTGGATAGGGACCGCATCAAAAAAGTCGCACAAAAAAATATATTCAAAAATATCGTCAATAGTTATAAAAAGTTTAGTTCGGTCCAGATTGTGAAAAAAACTTTTTTTTTAAGCAATGGATCGGGACCGCATACAAGAAGTTTCATCGAAAATACCTAACTTAAAACGCCCAAAACTTCACGATATCCTTAGAAACTGCTTTTCTAAACAAGATAAAATATTGATTTACACGTGGGAACATTTTATTTCATTTTTATAATATTATGAAAATTATGAAAAATACATTCTCTAAAAAAACTAAATGATGCAATATAACTCATATTCTTATGCAATGTACTGATTTAAATGCATAAAAACCATTAAAAAGTATTTTTATCAAAGAAAGTTATTATAGTTAACGTTTAAGTTTCTTACTTTCTCTTGATTTTGATTCACAGTATGCATTTTAATGACCATTTTTTTTTTAAAACCACATCAAAAAATCGCACAAAAAAGAATCGTATAATTTTTTGCGCATTTTTTAGCCATTTTTTTGCTGTATAAGAATTATCTTGAATGGAATTTAATTTCAAACTTTTCGCGAATATTCTGATACTTAACTAATGTCATCACCACTTACGATTATGCGTAGTACAATCAAGGTTGCCAGTCGTCCGGTTTCGAACGGATAGCCCGGTTACAACGTAACCTGTCTGGATACGGTTCTCCATGTGCGACCGGACAGGAAATGTCCGGTCAATTGAAAGTGTTTTTTTGTTCGTCAAAAGTATTTTTGAAGAATTATTTTAGGACTTGTGTCTCAAATATGAAGTCAGTCAGTTTTTTTTTTTACGGGGAAAAAATTAAAACAGCAAGATAAGGTTTTTTGTCCGGTCGTTGAAAATTGGAGAGTATAATTAATGTGTACAGAGTCGGCGAGAGCGGGTCAGACAGGGTAATTGGCCGGGGGCCCGAACAAAGTGAGGGAGTTTTTCTTTTGCTCGCCAACTGTATTTTTAGAGAAAAATCTTTGAAAATTTTTTGTAGTGCCCGAAGGCCCGTCATTTCTCTCGCCAGCCTTGAATATGTATACAAACTACAGTTCAAACTTTAGATTCACTTTTCACAATTCGTAAATTATTTATTTAACTCAATTTTCTTGGAAACTAACTTCTCGTTAACTTTTTACTTAGGTATACAGTGGAACCTCTCTTAACCGGACAGTATTTTCATATTTCAATGGTAATTTTCGCGTGAAAATAATGTCCGTTAAAAGAGGTTCCACTGTAGCTAAAAAATTTATTTATCCCCAACCTTAAATAACTGTATACGAAATAAATCAAGTTACTAGCGAATAAAACAATATTTACACATAATTGCTAATAAATTGATTTGTTAATTAAGTAGTCGCTAATTAACAAATAAAATCGTTTTAATTATGAAACTTTCTTAAAAAAACCATTTCAGTAGATTTATATCACAAACACGTGCAATATCGATTACAATAGTATGACTCATAAGTCTACATAATATATGCATTTCGTAAATTACAATTAAATGTGTCATTCAAATTTCTTCAAATTTTAAAAAAGGACACATTGGGCTCAGAGTTTAGGAAATGGCAGATCCGAAGAACTTTGGGCGTAGCTTATGTGTCAATTTCGACATAAAATAGGGTGATTTTTGATGTTTTAGTGATAATTCATGGTGGCCACAGATTTTTTGGCGACCAAATTCTCTGACCTTCCCAGGTTTTTCAGAAATTTTATTAAAAAATTCCTTGACTATTTTGTGAAAAATGCCACCCCTACTTTATCCCAAAAAAGCTAAAAAAAAAATTTCTGACGTAAAAAAGTAAATGGCAAGCAAAAAAAAAAGAAAACGCGCTAATTTTTAAATCCCTAATCTCAAAACAAGTGAAAAATTGATTGAAATTTTATCCCTAAATATAAAAATCAATTTTTTCCAGTGTTCTGGTAAAATTTCCTGATTTTTACAGAAAGTAAAAATTCCCTGACTTTTTCAGATTTTTCAGTAATGTGGCCACCACGTAATTATAAGATAACACTTCAATTATTCAAAAAAAAAAAAAATTAATTGCCTCACGAAAAAAATAATTATTCAAATTCAGTTTTTGTCTCCTGAAAAGTTATCATATCTGAGATAGCCGATAGGAGATTGCGTCGCAAAGTCATCGAAATTACAGGTTAAGAAACACAAATGACATCATAAGGTGATTAATTCTGAAAATAAACACACGATTGCATTTCGACTAATAATTAGTCGAATATTTACGTGTGTATTGTTAAGCACACTGGAACCTATTAATAACTACTTATCCCCTGCTAATTACTTAAATTTGTAATTACATCTCCCGCGTTGATTCACGTAAAAATCAATAAAATTTTTAGGGTTTCGCAGTCAAAATCTCGGAACTCTTGCAATTTTATCACATCCCTCCACATCACTCTCATAGTTCTTATGAGAGTGAAATTTTGTATGTACAGTAAAATTTTGATTAACCATCACAGTTTGCGATCGGGACTTTGACGGTACAGAAATATCTTAATAACTTGATTTTATTATTAGCCTCGGGATAAATATAATATATTAAAAAAAATTTTTTAATTTTTTGTTGAAATTCCCAACTTAGTGGCCGTTTGTTTATGTAATTCAATTTCATATTCTTTGCAAACATATTCTTCATTTTAAGAAAATATAAAATTGGAGGGGGGGCAGGTCTACCCACACTGTCAACTTCCCATTGGATGCCCTTAAGCGGCCCCTACACGCTCAATAATATTGTGCAATCAACTTGTGCAATTTACTGAACTTCCCTCCAGACAGTGCAATAATTTGTAAAAGAAATTTGTACAATAAATTGAATGTAGGAATTCTACAGTAATTCAATTGTTGTTTAATTTTAAATATTAAGTGATAAAGACGTTGCGAAGCAGTAAATAATTACTCCTTCAAATTAATAAGTCAAACTGATTCAATGAATAGCCATCAAATATGACATTACAAAAAATTAATAAATTGAAACTTTGTGCAATAATATTTGCGAAGCCTACAGACGTTACAATATTCATTCATTGCACAATATATTTCAAACTGTTTTTGATCAGCACAATATATTGTACAACCGGTACAACCCTTCAATATAACCTACAGACGATCAATAATAATATTGTGCCATCTTAGATTTTGTGCAATATTATTGAGCGTGTAGGGGCCGCTTTAAAGGCTAGAGACTAAACTGTATATAAATAATTTGTTTTCTCATTTTACGGGCTCCTCCCCGGAACTCCTCGATAGGGGCTTTGCCCCTTGCACCCCACTGGAGGCATTAGCCCCGTGTATCCCGCAGAAGACTCCATCCCTCCTCAAACAAATGATATCATCATTTATTTTTAAGATATGAAAAAGGAAAAATTTTCCACAAAAAGATTTTAATTTCATTTTTTTATTATAAAAAACAAAACACTAATCCGAATTTGTTGAAAACTTTATCTGGTCTTCAATTTTTAGTTACGCATCTAATGAAATTAATTCGGAGTCGATATCATCATTTGTTCTCAAGATATGCGAGACGAAAGAAAATTCACGAACGAACGAACAAACGCACACACAGACATCACGCTAAAAACGATGAATTCGGATTGCAGTGACCTTGAAACGTGGAGATATGTCAAAACTAGCGATTCGTAAAATCGGACCCATTGCAATAACTTCCAATGGGAAGTTAATAATGCTTCCGAGACTACTTAAGCAGCAGAAGCATTGTAATCACTTTTGAAATTTAAAAATTATTCCAAAAAGAAAATTTGCACCCGTATTTTACGTTTTAGACCTTTCTGAACAATTCTGGTTTCGTGACTGTCTAAGATTGCAACAAGTGGCATAACTTCGGAATTATTCGACTATTTTTAATGAAATTTTCAGAAATTATGCGGTCTGGTTCCGAGACGGTCCCCTGCAAATTTCATCGCAATCGGAGTAATGATAGCCACGACGCTACCGTGAAATGGGCACAAAATCACTTTAAAGATTGGATAAAAGTCTGTTGCGAGTGTGAGGAAGCTGTGTGCCACTTCCCTATTGGCGGAGTATTTTTCTCTGAAAATTATGCTTATATGTATATCTAATACCAGAGAAACGGAGAATATAAACTGACAGTTTAACGAGTGACGGTTAATCGAAGTTTTACTGTACATGCTACAGGTAGAAACCTTAATTAATATACAAAATTTTCCCGTACTGAAAAGTGGGGATGAAATTTTTTTCCACGTGCCCAATCGTGTAAGGTACCAATTATCACGTTTACAACTTAATTCCCCTCTCCCGCTCGTAACTTTTTAACTGTGGATCCAAAAACTGTTAAGAAAATACATATACCAGCGTTTACTAAGTAACATTCAATTAAAATTGCCTCGGTTAACACGTTCATTGCCGTATCACGCGATATCGCGTGATAAATATAAGACCCTACTTGTTTAACATAAAATATTTGGCCATCTCACAAAGTCTATATTTTTAGTAGGGCAATGAACGTGTTTAAGTTACGTCGATAACTTTAAGAGATACAACGGATCAAAAACGAGCAATATTATTCAAAAATAGTCAAGGACATATCGGAACACGCGCAACTTAGGGTTCCGAAGTCGCTTGAAACACAAATGGTCTTAAAACATTATTTTTTGTTTGTTTCGAGATAAATTTGTTGACTAAACAGAACAAATTTTTTGAAATTAAAAGTAATGTAATTTTAGAAACACTGGATTTTTTTCAGAAAGGCATTAAAACAAAAAAAAAACTCGGGAAATTTTGAATAAATCAAAAATTGGCAATGTATGTAAAAGAAAACACACAACGGGTTGAAATTCAGCCGTAATTGCACCAAAATTTTGAGTTGAAAATACTGATGACATTTTTTGGGAAAAACCCACTTTCTCTATACTGGTTAAAAACCACTAGATATCAAAATATTCAAAATTTAACCCATTTAACCCAAATAAAAAAAAAAATAATAATAATAAATGATACGTAATCATTACTGACAAAAGACGTAATTTGGTATTAAGACCCCCGTAAACTCTTAATTACTGAAATTTTACCCCCGAAAAAAATAAAATTGATAAAAATAAACGAAATATATTTACCTATTGTTGGAATTGTTGTTACAATTTCACCTAATTTGAGTTTATACAGAATTGTAGTTTTACCAGCTGCATCTAATCCGACCATTAATATTCGCATTTCCTTTTTGCCAAACAGGCCTTTAAACAAATTTGCAAACATATTCCCCATCGTAGCTGTTTGAAATTATAAAACCTAAACAGAAAAAAAAAACGCACAATTTAGAGAAAAAATACGATACACACACAAAAAAGGGTCCACGACACGACAAAATGATAGATAGATAGTTAACAATGAATCATGCATGCTTTGGATGATAAAATGGAGAAATATCGATTTAATTTCATATTTACTAACACGTTTAAATAATTCAATTAAAACGCGAAACTTTAACAAAAATTTCATATGATTTTACAACACCTATTTAAACGTTTTTAACAAAAATGCTATAAAATGCCGACAATTTGATTATGACGGGCTGTCACCTTTCGTCACCTCCCAAATACTTAACGCAAATCAAAAACGCGAATTAAAATAAATTATATACAATTACATACGTTCCATAAATTATTCGAATCAAATAAATCACAACTGATCTAATGAATTTACTTACTTTTCTATCACAAAATACAAAATTTATTATCGAAATAATTAACACATTAACCAATTACTCCCAAAAAATGTACTACTGTCAATATGGCGGACGTGGAAGAGATTCGTACAACATGCCACGTCTAGGGGTCTCAAATGTACACATTGGTTCACTTGTACCCATGTGATTACATTCCGACCAATCGTAAAACAATTCATTTACAGGTACTTTTTCAAATATTTTCAAATATAAAATTAAAATTAAATTAATACAAAAATATATTTGATCAAAATAATCTTTAAAAATTTCTACAATCAATGTTCGGCATTAAAAAATATTTTTTTTCAAAAAATAATTACCAATTTCATATTTTATTTAAATTTTGCCTACACAATTGGCTACAATGTTTTAAAAGGAGCGAAAATTGAATTTCTTTTTAAGTGCTTGTCATGCATTAAAAAATAAAAATAAATAAATTACGCAAAAAATATAACTTTGTAGATTTTTCACTGTACTTTAAAGTTATTTTTAGATATATTTACAAATACGAGAAGCAACTACATACGTAGGTATATAGATGTAAAATTAAACAAAAAAGAAAGTTCAAACAAAGAATATGAAAATAAAAGGTAATATACTTAATAATATCGCCACAATTATTGTTAATTTTATTGAGTTTTATGAGTTTTAATGATCTGATAGAACAAAGCAACCAATTTATTAAAACTATATAATAATATTTTGAATTTCTGAAAATATTACATTTAATATATGTAAATAAAATAGGTCATTATGATATATTTAATCGATGCATCTGATAACATCTTTTGTCTACAACAGCGGTTTCCAAACTTTGTGCACTAACGCCCCCCCTATAAAAAAAACTTATCACTGCTGCGCCCCCCTCTTCAAATAATTTATAAACAATTCGTAAATTATTTATTTATTTTAGAGGAAACCGTTGGTCAGACACGTATTCGATACTTACGCGCTAACATGACTCTGACCGCTTAAGAAATGTTATTGTTAAAATATTACGTACAGTAGCGAGCAGAAAAATCAGTGTTAAGCTGTTACATGGTTTTTTTTTTTTAGTAAAGAACCTAATTTATTCCAACTTTTGGCATTTTTTTCTATTAGTAAATGCTTATGGCTTGTACTTGAACAAAGGGATTTTAAAAAAAAATGAAATTTCAACTTTTGACAGTGTTTTGAACAAAAAATTTTGATTTTTGGTAAAAATTGTCGTGTTTTTCGTTGATTTTCTACTTGCAAAATGAGATGTAATGAACGCAAACAGTAATTTTTCGTTCAAGTACAAGCCATAAGCATCTACTAATAGAAAAAATTTTGTTTTTTATTTTAGGTAGGAATTTCACGAGTTACTCTGCCTACGGCAAAAAATCAGGGATTTTCGAAAACTAGCTGCCAATAGCCTAATTATTTTTTTTTTTTTCAAAAAAATTTTTGTAGTGTCTCAAAATAAAATATGTATAATAATATGCTAAAACTTAAATTATATTTTCTTATACCTATTGTAAAAAAAAATCCAAAAAAGTAGTTTTTTTTTGCTAAAAAAGACCCATGTAACTCCTTAATATAAAATGTCCATTATTTGGTAATTATGTTTGAGCGCTTATTCTTAAAACCATGATTTTATCAAAACAACGACGATATTTGCAATTAACCTGCGCCACCCTTGTGAACATTGCGCGTCCCCTAGTTTGGAAACCGCTGGTCTACAATATATTTTGAGTGTAATATGATCCACTTCTTGAATAGGTACCTCAAATATTAAAATTTTGAAATTTTTGTATTACAGACATATTTAGGGCTAAATCACTATATTAAACCGTACTGTGGGCTGGATTATACATAATTATAAAGTTTTTCCCATTAAGGACCCACAAAAAATGGTGTTACTGAAGAGGGCTCCAAAAAGTAGCCGAAACCGGTGTAGCGAATATTTTATATTTTTTGAGGGTCCTTAAGAGGAAAAACTTTATTAAAATTTATTTGTATTTAGGGGTACTAAAATAAAAATTAGAAATTGCCGATCTAATTAGAGTAATTAGACAGTATAATCAGCTTCAAATACAAAATTTATATTATCATTTTTTTAGTACTGTATAAGCAATTGCATAGATTTAAGGATTATTCTAAAATTACAAGGGGTCAAACTAGAATGTCTACCAAACTGTGCCCACTGTAATCAATGGGTGACGTAACACAGCACCATACGATCAAGACACACGATGTATGGACACGAATATACCAGTGTGTTAGTAATATATTTTGATGATGATATATGCAGTTCGCGTACATACACTATATACTATGATGGCCGACTTATTTGACAACTAATCAGCAATTAAAAATAAATTTATTTTAAGAAAGATATCCCTTTATTTTGAGAAATTTTTTATTCAATAGAATTTTTACACTTAAATACGACACACTTCATTTTTTTTTCTGTTTAAATTTCACGAGTTGATTAAAAAAACATGATTTTTATTTTGACGTGAACACCACGGCAGTCAGTAACAGACTAAAATAGTAGTGGTGTAAATTGCTATTTATTGCAACTTTAAGATTTCACTTTTTTATATGTAGGCTTGATCTGTCTCATTGTGTAAAATTATACAGAGGTTTATCAGAAAATACTACAGGTGTCGCTTTTTTTTATAGATAAAAAATTATTCAATATTTATTGCAAATTTGTAAAAAAAAAACTTTAGTATGTAATTGCCGGTAGATAATTGCACTACATACGCTACATACTACATAATAAAGTTAGTATTGTTTCAGTTACAATCAAAAAAAACGAAACCATAATTATTTTAAGTAAACTTAACTTAAATTTAATGACTTATTCGACTTATTGAAAAAGTTACGCGTGCGCGACCTTGTTTTTCGAAGGTGACCCAAAAGTCATCAAGTTCTAAGTGTAATTGTCAGAAAGAAAAGCTTTAACTGACAGTTGAACACCCATGATACGGTTGTGAATAGTAGTTTTATTTTTAATTGTTGTATAATTATAAATAATTGAATTATGGCGACTCCACAATCTGATATTGAGAAACGAAAACAGATTAGTGTTCGCGGTATCGCACAGGTTGAAAATGTTACCGAAGTGAAAAAAACATTTAATAGACATTTACATTATACGTTGGTTAAAGATCGTAATGTTGCAACGCCTAGAGATTATTATTTTGCTCTGGCACACACGGTTAAGGATCATCTCGTATCGAGATGGATTCGGACACAACAATACTATTACGAAAAGGATCCAAAGGTAAATAAAAAGAAGTTTATTGTTTTTTTTTTTTTGATTACTAAATAATTTTTTGTATTACCTATCCGAAAAAAGAATAATAATTTTGTTCTTAAAATTATAATCATAGAAATGTATTACGTATTGTTATTTTGCCAAAACATGTATTACGTTTAAATATTAAATTTTCCTGCCAAAAAGTAATTGTTTTAAAATAGAATGAATTATAAATAATCGTTATGATTATTAAGGTAAATGCTCCATAATTCAAGATATGTATTTACGGTTTTTTTTTTTAAAGAAAACTAAAAATATACACGTAATTATGTTTACTTATTTATGTATCTGTTTTAGAACTACAATGACCTTTTTAATTTATGTAGTCCATAATAATATACACAATTCCTTTCACTTTTATAATCAAAACGATCAAAACCATTAGATCAATTTAAAAATAATAAGAACATTTGCCTGTACACAATAAATAAATTAACTCATAACACTCATAATGTGAACAAACCTCATGATTTATTTCAATTGTTTTTCTTATTAATAGATAAGGTACTCCTTCTAAATTTGAATTTAATTCAGTAACCATTTTTCGTTATTGAAATTAAAATTTTACAAATAAAACAATTGGAATATTCTTGAACAATTCAGTATAAAAATATTAAAAAATTATCAAAAATTAAAAAAAAGAATTTTAAGAATTTAAAATTGGCATGATAAACGGTACGTGCATTTTAGAACTTCACATGCTTGCAAAACTATTCGTTTTTAACTCAAATAGAGGAGAGATATATATCAATTTGTATGTAACAGACAGAAATAAAATATTCGAAATTCGATGTTCTATTTCTATCGGTTTAATGTCCTATTTTTCTATATAGGTAATGTATGTATTTTGTTCCAATGTGAAGGTTCAAATTAAATAAGCGGTATTTTAAATATATAAAAAAAATAGAAGTCTTTCCAGTTTTTGCATACTTACGCGGCCATTTAATACTTAAAAAATAAATCATATTACATAATTTTCTATTTAAAACAGAGATTAGTAAAGTTTTACATATTTTTGTTCTTATCACAAAAAATTTTTGAAAAATCAGTTGATTTAAATCAAATGAGGTCAAATATTTTAACCTTTAATTTTATTTATGATTGGAATCAATGTTTTTAAATTCAAAATAAGGATATTTATTGAATTTTTGTTTAAATCAGAAAAACAAATTTTTGTGGAATTTTAATTTAGTGGATTTAGTTTAAGCAACTGATAGAATTTGACGAGGGCACTGACACTAAATCTTATTAATTTATTTATATTCAGTGATAATTATAATGAATACTGAATCCAAAAATTAGTTTATGAGTTTTCTTGTGTTGATTTTTTTATTTTGGTATATTTCCAGGGCTAGGAATTATTTAAAATGGTTTCATTTTAAATATGTATTTAAAATATAAAATGGCATTTTGCATTTTCTATTTTAAATTAGTTCGGTCAAACCATTTTCCATTTTGTATTTAAAATGGAAATACATGTATACTCAAATTTATGTGTATACAATGTTAATTATAGAACTTGAACTGATGAATGACTTCAGGGCCGGATTAATCCTGAGTCCGCCTCTAGGCACCTTGAAAAATGCCGCCCCTACTTTTTGTTTGAAAAAAAGGAAATCTTGAAGAAAAAAACGTCAATCACAAATTTTTCTACCGTGTATTGAAAATTTGCCGCCCCCTATTCCTACCTTTTTTTATATACTTTCTCTTAAAAAAAATAAGTGACGAGTAAAAAAAAAAAAAAACGTTACTTCATTTTTCCGCCCTATTTTAAAAATAGGCCCTAGGGTGATGTATTGGCTAAGCTGGCCCTGAATGACTTGAAGTCTAACAAATTGTAAGTTAAATGTAAGTTGATTTAATTGACTCAAATATTTTATAACTCGAGTTGCAATGTCACTAGAGTTAAATTTGTTACTAGAGTTGCAGTTTCCTTAAGTCAAACTTTTCTGACTCAAGTTGTGTACTACTATCTTTAAGACACGTCGATAAGAAATGTTTTTGTATTTCGAGTAGATGAGTTTCATAATTTTATTTAGAAGTTGTAGTCGTAGCGTCGTCAAGGTTTGAATATGTCAAGGCCGAATTAAATTTTACAATATTTTTAAGTAACAATATTGGAAAAGTTAAGTTTCGTTTTCATATCATGCAAACTTTACAAAATTTTCTCAAAAGACTGCCTGCCTTTATGTATTTAATTTCGGTACATTTGATATTTTCTTAACTTTTTTTTTTTTTTTGTAAATAATATAATGATAAAAAATTTATAGAATACTTAAATTTTTTGTAAAAAAAATCATTTTGTATTTTATTTTAAATAACTATTTTCCATTTTCAAGTTTAAATTTGTTCAGTAAAACCATTTTCCATTTGGTATTTTAAATGCATTTTTAGAAACCATTTTCCATTTTCTATTTTAAATGGTCTCTATGAACCATTTTTCCCAGCCCTGTATATTTCAACTAAAAGTGGGTTTATATATAAGTGAGTTCTATATTTAACTTCAAAGCGGGTTTCTGTTTAGTGGAAATCGATCTTCAAACTGTTTAGTGGAAATCGATAAGTTGGTTTAGTTATTACGAGTGCGCATATCGCGCATATTATCAATCAGTTGTGTAGAGATTTTTAAAATGTTCCTATGCGTACTTATTCCTACTCGTTCTTAATCCTCTTTGACTCAACCAATCGTAAAAAGGATTGAACGGTTACCATAGTTACAGATCGACTGTTTAGTCGAATGTATGCGCAGTATGTTCACTTCAATACCTAACAATACCAATGTGTTTATAGTATGCGCAGCTCCATAAGATCCAATTTAAGTAGTCTTTAACGTCTTTATTACAACTAAATATTTGATCGATTAAAAATTGTATGTATATGGTTAGTCTGACCGGTAAGACGCTTGATTGGTTATCAAGAATCTTGAGTTCAAGTCCCAGCCGATTCAATTTAATAATTTTTCTTCAATCACTATGCGATTTTTAATTAATGACATCTATGTCATTGTATTTTGTGTATATTTCTCGAAACTTCTATCGAATAATAAGCCAACTTTTCACTAATTATGTTAATTTTCAATATTGTACGGAATCTTCAGTGGGCGAGTCTAATTCGTAGTTCATCGAACTTGTTTTAAATTTATTTAAACAATTTCCTGTGAATTGATGAATGAATGAATTTTACAGTTCAAAACTAAATTTTTTCTCTACCGACTTATGAGAAGAATTTTAATAATTTGCAAAAAATAATCTTTGAATTTACACTATAAATTATTTTGATTTTATATATATATATATATATATATATATATATATATATATATATATATATATATATATATATATATATATATATATATATATAAATATATATATATATATATATATATATATATAATAAAATTATTGTTAGATAATAAAAATCATTTATCAGTAATTATAAGATAAATTTAACATTTTTTTAGAACACACTTTTATTAATAACAAGATACAAAACATGTACAGTTCACGTTAGCAGAATGTGCAAACTTTGTCCCAAATGGAATATTTTACTCGTTTTGGGAAATTATGTTAAAATAGGCATATTTATGCATTATGCATGTATATTTTTCATTTTTCCATACTTGAAAAGGAAAAACAGAACCGTGTCTGTCTGTCCATCGATTTTTAGAATAGATTTTCCTCCAAAAATAATCTAGAAATTTGAAATTTAGTCTAAGTTTTGGTAAACACTCACATATATTGCCAATTAGTGATTAAGAAAAAAATTTTTTGAATTAAAATGGAGGTTTAATTTGGTCCCAAAAAATTTTTAATTAATATAATATCGTGTGAGGTATCTTAAAAAAGAGCTACGTCTAAGGATGCTAAAAATATTTTTTTTATAATTTTTATACATAACTCAATTTTTGTTAGAAATGACCGCCTCTGATTTTGAATTTAATAGGGTTACTCGATAGTAAGTCATAGATAACCGGAAAACTACAGGCTTTTTCGATAATGAAATAGTTGCCCCCCCCCCCAAAAAAAAAATTAAATAACAAATGCCGTTAATTTCTATAGAATAACTGCTATTTTATTTTATTTTAAAAAATCACAAGTAAGCTCATTAGACAGCCTCATAATTATTATAAAAACTCTACTTCGTAAATGATTCCAGCGCCCTCAGTCAGTATCGTCAGTTGATCGATATTAATCATGCGTTGGCACTGGACTGGAAAACTCATCTTTAAAAATTTGTACTAGCGATCCATTAAAATTATTTGCAATAATATTGCTTACACCATGTTCTAATAATCTTTTATTTTCCATTGCTTCAATGATTTCTTTAACAAAGTAATTTTTTTCTTTTTTCGCCTAATTTTTTGTTTTAATACTTTAATTTTATTTCGAAGTTCAGCCTTGGTAGAACTTTCGACTTTTATTTTTTTTACTAGCTGTTCAGATAATTCTAACTGGAGTGGATCGGATTGTTGAACTAAAGGGATATTTTCAAGTGATTCGGATAGTTCGGGTCCATTTGAAGAAAAACTAATCATTCTATCTTCAGTCACTCTTTCTTGAAAGTGACCAGGAAATTCCTTAAAAATAGATGGAACAGCATCATTTCGAAGATACGGTCGGATTAAGTTCGGATGATTGACCCATGCTTCCGGTGAAAAATGTTCGCTACAAATCATTGTGTACTTTGTAGGTTCTAAATCGATTCTTCCTATAGCTTTCATCCACTTTTCTAAAATTTCAGGACGTTTTAATGGAAAACTAAAAAAAAAAAAAAAAAAATCAGAAATTGAATTACAAATCACATCTTGACATATCAGACAGTACAAAGGATATTTACACTTACGTAAAAAATTGCAAATTCGATCCTTTTATTCGGCGATTTTTACACCCGTAAACGCAACAAGATTGTGGCATTTTCAATAATTACACCCTAACAAATTTTTTACTTAACCTATTTTTTTTATATAACTTGATTTTACACTAAAATATCTAAAGCAATTAAAATATAAGATGAAATATAAAACGAATAATTAATAAATAATACTAAACAAATGTAAATTCATTTATCGTTTTGGTATACAACATTAAAACTTTAATAGCTATTAAATGACATACCAACAAGTTTATTTTGACCTTCTCCTAAATGGCCGCCGTTATAAATTATAATAAGACGCTTCACTTTAATCACACATTATGTAACATTTACAAAGAGGTTATAGAGGTTATACATGTGCATACATAGAGGATAAAAGTCAATAAAAATATTATGAAAAGTCTTTCAAGATAGAAAATGATTATCACATCGTTCTGTCAATCTGTGAATTGTACACGAAGGACATATTAAAATTGAAATTAAAAAAAAGCTATTCTAAAATTATGTGACTATTTTAATTTTTGATAAATTTTGTAAAAATCACCAAAAAAATAATTGCTCAATTTTAAATAAAAAAAATTGCCGCAAAAATGGCTCATTGAATGATGTCATTTGAAGACAATGAAACTTCAGTGTCAACCATGTCCCTGTCACTCTCCATTTAGTCTATTATAAAAAAATGGACCGTTTTCTGACGTCGCTGTAACTAATATACCAGATGGCGTTGATTTACTAGGGGATAAAATTAGAGTCGAGACATGAGGTTTAATAGTTCGCTATTTTTCATCTAAAATAAATTGGAAATAAATTAAATATTTAAAAAATACTTTAATTCAACCTAGAAAGATTAATTAAATTAAAAAAATTTAATTCTTATTTAACACATAACTTGGTGACGATACTTTTGTGCTCAATCATATGGTAATTAATTTTGACATCTATTTGATGAAAAATGCTCACATGTCCCAACTCTATTTAGTATACCCCCTATACCATTAGCGCCACGTAGCAAACGTAGCAAACTGTGACATGAATAGGTCCGTCCTTGAAAACAAGTGGCAGGGACATGGTGTCAACCTTTATAACCTCAGAATCAGAACTTTGATTGTATTCATAAGATAATGTCTGAGACATAGTAAGTATTTATTTGAATTCTGGTTGATTATTATTACTGTTATTATTGTATATTCAAGTTAATAGAAATATTGGAAATAGGCATGCGATGTGTTTATTATAATATCGTGTACAGGGTTGCCAACTCTCTTCGAAAGATATGAGACTGTCCATATTTTGTATGAGAGTGTGACAAACGGACGGACGGACAGACTAAAAGCTACAGCCTCTCGGTATGTTATTTAAGGTCCGTCCACACGCTCAAGCTTTACCACCGACTTACTTGCGTAAACCAGGTTTGTGCAAGTAAACATGTACGTATTTTCCCGTCCATACGTACATGTTTACTTGCACAAACCTGGTTTGCGCAAGCAAGTCGGTGGTAAAGCTTGAGCCGTGTGGACGGATCTTAACATGTTTAACCTCTTGATCCTTACACCTAAATTAACCTATTTGTCATTCAGTCCGATTCAGTCAATTTTTTTAATGAAGTCATTTCCGAGATGTGATCGACTACTATATGCATTCTGGAATATTTAATAGTTTAAACTTGCTTTTTATTGTTTATTCTGTTTTACTGATATTCAGTTAAATTTTAAATAAAGATTTTCCACTTGATAATCTTTAATGGTTTAGTTTAAAAAAATTAAAAATACAATATAGAATTTTAGACTTTAGATTATAATTCATAATATAGAGCGAAAATTAACGTTCATTTCACTCAGAGATTCTTACTGATTGAAATTTTGTATAGTCGAGACTAAATATAGAGACCATTCCATTCTTTTTTAATAAATTTAATTTGCCTACAGCCGTTTTTAATATTACGACATTCTATACTATACATTTTTGTTTATTGTTTTTCTTTAAATTGTTGATACTTTAAATCAAATATTAAAAACGATTGTAAACAAATTACATTTGTAAAAGAAGAATGGAATGGTCAGAATAGAATGACATCTTGTACACTGAGCACTAAATAGATAGAGTGAATACTGTGTATTGTAAATATATTGAGATTGAAGGAAAAAAAGTGACTGATGGCTGAGTTTAATGGCGGTCGACAAGATCGGAATTAATAAAATTGACAGTGGAAGATAATTTTTTATTTTTCTATATAATTATATGTACATTCTATGTGTACATTAAAAATATGCAAAAAATTGTTTTATATTGGATTTTTATGGTTAAAAATGAAATACAAAAACAATATCTTAAAAAATAATTTATTTGATGTAATATAGCTGTCATACATTAATAAATAAATTAAATTTAAATATTTAAGTACACACCTGTGAAATGTCACGTTCTGGTTATTTCTTGATTTATTTTTACAATTTTTTACCGCATATTTCATCTTTTTCGACTGCTATTTTTTTTTCTTTTTTGCAAATTTCGGTGACTTGGACTGTACAAAATAAATTTGAATCAAGTGTAAAAAAAAAATTTAAACATTAATGAACTAAAATTAGATCATATTGAACCGGTTTTTATTAGATTTTAAGCCATTTTTAGTCGGCGACTATTTGATTATTTTCAATTAATTCGTATGTTTAAAATTATTTTGTTGTGTTTAAAACAAAAATAAGAATGAAATGCAAACAAACAAATTACAAATTGGAGACAATTATATAAACAAAAAATTTGGCTTGAGACAATGTAATCAAATACATTGTAATATCCGTGTTGTCATTGGCTTAAAGTACAAATTTTTATTTGTAGTAGTATGTGTGAAAGAACGGCTCAATACGTTACGTTCATTTGTTCACATTTTACGAAAAATATCAGAAAATACTATTTCATGATCATGACATTTTGTATAAAATATTTCAGCTTATAAGCTTTTAAAGAACTCGTGTAAAAAAATTAAAAATATATTGAGATTTAAAATTTACCGCCGAAATATCATCTCTCTCTGTAATGTGTCGTCATAATACTCAAACAAAAGAGATGCGCAGATATGTGCGTTTTGGATCTTAAAATAGATTTGAAAGTTTTTTTTTTCTTGAAAAGAAAATCTTGGTTAAAAACTAATATAACGATCTATAGAGCTCTTGGTAATTAAAAAACCTTCGATTATGATTTGAAGGTAACGTGACATATTGGATAATGATCTAGATGTTGTGAACATTTATTATTGATTCTGATGATTAATGTAAATGTTCATTTGACCTGAATTGTTACCACAGAGTACAGATAGACCTTCTACTATACGCGGTATTAATAAAAATTATTCCAATGCTAGTGCACGATCAGATTATTTAAACGTGTTATATTTTTATCACGCTAGTTATTGATTACGAAAATAAACTGATTTTTTCAACATGTAATTGGTTTTCAATTTTTTAAATAAACAGCTAGTTTAACTGATGTATTGTAGTTTTCTTTTCAATTTTGCAGTGAACAGAAAATATTAGGATAGATTTTTACAGCGGAAAAAATGGTCGAAAATTTCTCATTGGCAATTTCAAAATAAGTAGGTAAACACAGTAAAAATGGAACAAAATTTTTATTGACAATTTAACTCATGTGTATCAAGTCCCATAAGAATATTGCAGTTTTTTCACTTTTACCATGGAAGAAAAGTTAGGACAAATTTTTACAGTGAAAAAAATGGTACAAAATATTTCATTGGTCATTTCATTGTAGGTAAACACGATAAAAATGAAATAAAAATTCGTATTGGTAAATTTAAATGATTTCAGAATCATGGTAACAATGTATTAAATAATAATATAAATTATACTAATTTATTTTATTCGTTAAATTGTCTTACCGTATTACACTTGAGATTTATATTTTTTCTGAATAAATTTGTGTTTTCTACAACTCAAATTCTTGCCTGAAAGCAATTTAACTCGGAAGCTGTCAACCCAAAAACGCTTCAGCTTCGCTGTCGCATTTTTGTTAGTTGACAGTTTTTCTTGTTAAATTGCTAGGCAACAAATTTTCGTTAGACAAACTCAAATTTATTCGAAAAAACATCAAATCTCTCGTGTAATAATAAGTGATAAATTAGCTAATTTCAAATTCATAGTAACAAAATATTATAATATGAATTATTATTATTTGTTAAATTGTTTTACCCTGTTACATTCGAATTTATATATTTTTTTGAATAAATTTGTGTTTTCTACAATTCAGATTTGTTGTTTAAAAACAATTTAACTTGAAGAACTGTCAACTCAAAAATACTCCAGGTGCGCTGTCGTATACTGGTTGACAGTTCGTTAAATTACTAATCAACAGACTTTCGTTATACAGCTAAACCTTTTTTTATGCAATTTAAAAAAAAAACTCCTAAAGTGCATAATATGAAGCAATAGCAAGAGAAAGTAGGAAACCTAAACATTAGTTATAATAATTTACTTTGATAAAATTATTTATTGATGATTTTTAAGCATTTAATCAGTACAGCAATTCCCCGAAGAACACGATTAATTGGTTCCGTGTTCTTTGAAGCCGTGTTGTTTGAGACCACAAAAGATAGGCATTTTCTATTACAAGTGTGAAAATAAAAAAAATTTAAAAAAAACGTTCCGTTTAATTTGCAAGTTGTGGGTATTCTAAACATATTGCGACTGTTAAAATCTACTTTTCGTTATCGAACATTATCGATAACGAACTACTTATCATAAATTGGTTATAATTGTTAAATTTTAGCTCTATTAGTCCCTCTGATTTGGTCAACAATAGAATATTTTAAAAAATTACATTTCGTTACTTTTCATAATCGTAAACTTTTGATCGTAAATATCTCGTAAACGGTGCATCGTAGCTCAAAAATAACGAAATTTTTGAAGGCTTAAGCGAAACAAATTGTAGGTATTCCAAACATATTAGGACTGTCAAAACCTACTTTTCGTTATCGAAAATTATCGATGTCGAAAATAACGATATTTTCGAAATTTAAATATGTAAATTTCTACATATTCGTTATCATTTCTGTTATAAAATTCTGTAAAATTTTTAGCAGTTTTTATTTCCAGTATTTTTCCTTTTATAATTGACAGATTCAATTTACACGATTTTTATTCGTCTAAATCCATTCACATGGAACCGATATATTCGCGTACATTGAGGACCGATGCAACTTTATACCAAATATAATATAATATGTATTTTCTTTTTCAGAAGAATTACTTAAAAATCGTGTTGTTTGAAACCGTGTAATTCGGGGGAAGGGTACCCGTATTCTTCGAGTACCGTGTTCTTCGGGGGCTACCTGTACATTGCATAAAAATATAAGTTATTGTATCATTAAGTTGTTTTTCTACTGATGTATTTATCACAATTTTCATAAAATTATAAAAAAAGAAATTAAATAAAATGTTCACATGTGTAAATTAATGCTTTATCTTATTTAGAAAAGTAACTTCTAAGGAAATCGTGACATTTTAACTGTTTTGAGTTATGTATTTTCTATAAAACTTTTTTTATGCGGTCCTGATCCACTGCATAAAAAAGTTTTTTTTTTTACAGCTTGGAGCGAACTTTTTAAGCTGTTTATGAAGTTTTTGATATTTTTTTGTGTGATTTTTTTTATGCCGTCCCTATCCACCGCATAAAAAAAGGTTCAGCTGTATATGCCTAAACACAAATTTATTCAAAAAAATACAAATCTCTCCTGTAATAATAAGTGAAAAAAAAATTGATTATAAATAAAATTAAAACAATGATAATTAATTTTTCTTTTTGTGGTATATTTTTTTGACTATGAAAATATTCTAAACATTTTTAGTTTAGGTAATTCTTGTAATTTTTTTTTTTTAAATTTAACTCTTTAATTAACAAGAATTTATGTTATTAAATGCCAACAATAACGATAGATGGGAGGTAAAGAGTTAATAAAAAGGAATTGTATGGAATTTTGCCAAAACAGGTGTATTGTTTTAAGGGATTGCGGTACTTAGATCGGTCCAAAAACTATGAATTTCTAAATTAATTTTGATAAAATGACAGTTTGTGATTTAATAAATTTTTAGCTATTTATCTGTGTACACATCAACGAATATAAACAGTTAATATTCCTGTCGCAGCATCCTTCATAACATAGTGAATTTCTGTTTATAAAAATTAGTTTTTCTCGGAAACCAGTTTACACAGAATAATGGTCCAAAAACTTTTTCTATGTAATTTTTTCTCCTCTTTCCAGTGATGTAAAAAAATATCGCTAAAACTTTTGGACTTTGAGAAATCTTGACAAAAAACTTACTTTTTTCACAAAAATTGCCCAAAAAACCATTTTCCGGGCATTGGATGTATTTGGCTGACAAACTCATATAAGATTTTTGGACTTCCAACGTTTTCACCAAATTTCGTAAAAATAAGATGTTTCGTTCTTGAGTTATAACCTATAGGCTATAACCAGCGTTTCTCAGCCTCTTTTCAGTTACGACCCGCTAAAATGTTGGTCATTTTCTCGTGGATAGGTCGTGTAATATGAAATGTCGTTTTCCGACCACTTCGCCTAGCATGTAATTCAGATAAATATCGACAATTTTTTAAGCATTAAAGAAATGTTTAAAAGTAATTCTTTAATTTTAAATTGAATTCTTGTAGCCTGGAATCATTTCCATCATTAATTGAAATATAATTAGGTCGTGTAATATAAAATGACGTTTTCCGACCACTTGACCGACCTTTTTTATAATTCAGAAAGATATCGACACTTTTTTAAGTGAAGAAATATTAGTGAAATATTTCCAAGCAATTCTGTAATTTTAAATAGAATTCCTATAGTTTGGAATCATTTCCGTCATTAGTTAGAATATCATTAGGTCGTGTAATATGAAATGTCGTTTTCCGACCACTTGGTCTACATTGTAATTCAGATAAATATTGACACTTTTCTAAGCATTAGGGAAAAGTTTAACAGCAATTCTGTAATTTTAAATAGAATTCCTATAGCTTGGAATCATTTCCGCCATTAGTTAGAACAGGGGTCGGCAACCAGCGACCCGCGGGCCGCATGCGGCCCGCCAAGCAATATAGCTTTTCGAATAATTTGCTCTGCCTATGCAGAGTTGAGCATACTTTAGGTATACTTTGTCCGATATTTTATAACATGTAAATAAAACTGTTACTAAAAATTTTTCCTCATGTTGATTTTTAATAATATTTATATTAAGTTGTGTTAAAAAAAGAAAATACCCCTGTCGTAGCATCCTGCATAATATAGCGAATTTCCGTTTACAAAAATTAGTTTTTCTCGGAAACTACTTGACATAGAATTATTTTTCAAAAATCCTTTTTATGTGATTATTTTCTCCTCTTTCCAACGGTATAAGAAAATGTGGCAAAAACTTGAGGAAATTGGGGCAAAAGACTCTCTTTTTCCACAAAAATTGTGTAGGCAAAAATGCCTAAAAATCCATTCCGGGCATCGGATGTGTCTGACTTTTTGGACTTCCAACATTTTTACCAAATTTCGTAAAAACGGTATTTTTCGTTCGAAAGTTATATAAATTTTAGTGAATGTCATTTTTGGTTTCTAGAAACTTCAGAATAAATTATTTCTATCATAGTTCCGGGCTCAAGCAGCCTCAAGACAGTGACTCTAATAGCTGAATTTTCGATTCGAAAATTCGTTTAAAAAAAACTACTTAAACCACATACTACATTGAAAAATATTTGAGTGTGCGGCTCGCTAAAAATTATTTTTTTTAAAAATAGCCCGCCATCAAAAAAAGGTTGCCAACCCCTGAGTTAGAATATCATTAGGGGGTGTAATATGAAATGTCGTTTTCCGACCACTTGGTCTACCATGTAATTTAGAAAAATGTTGACACTTTTTTAAGAATTAGAGAAATGTTTAGTAGCAATTCTTTAATATTAAATAGAAATCTTGTAGCCTAGAATTATTTCTGCCATTAGTTGGAAGAGGATAAGGTTGTGTAGCTGAGCTAAAATTTTCAGCTAATCTGAAATTTAAACACACGATTTACTTTGGTGTATACAGATGGTTTCATTTTATTGTTAGTAGTGTAATCCTTAAATTGCTTTATTAGAACAAAACACATTAATTAAGTCAAAATATTTTAAAGATATGCGTTACGATAAAAAAAAGGATCGGAATTTGAAATTTTGCCAGGTTTTTCATTTTTTTTTTATTTTAATTACAGCTGAACCTTTTTTTATGCGGTCTTTTTTATAAGATTTAAAAAAAATGCACCTTAATAATGTGAATAAAAAACAAAAGAAAGTAAGCAATTTAAACATTAATTATAATATTCTTTAATAAAATAACTTATTGAGTGTTTTTAAGCATTTAATCAGTATGTACATTGCATAACAATATAAATAATTGAATCATTAAATTCTTTACCGATGTATTTATCACAATTTTCATAATATTATAACAAGGAAATAAAATGTTCTCATATGTAAATTAATACAGCTGATCCTTTTTTTTTGTACGGTGGATAGGGACGGCATAAAAAAAATGGCACAAAAAAATATACCGTAAAACCGTCTAGACCCGGACACTTTTTTACATTTTTTGGTACAATTTTATGTTTATACATGTTTCATTCATAGACATCATCAATAAAAGTATTACCATTAGAAAGCGCGTATATTTTTTGTTATCCCTGACCCATTTGTTTCATTATAAGTAAAAATAAAAAAATAAAAAAATTATTAGTAAGTGTCCGGGTCTACACCCCAAATTCGTCTTGACCCGGACACTTACTTAAATAATGTAATAACATACAAAATAACCTCTCCCGTCGGGGTTAGGATAGTGTTTTATATCGTCTGATGTCTTTGAACCTGTCAAAGGCTTCAAAACATTTTGTGGGAAGGGAGAGGGGTCAATACATAGTATGCCTCTCTTTGAAGTAAACATGCGATATGACACCAGAAGGAGGCATAAACCGCGTAATTCTGGCGGGAATATAACGTATGGATAGTGGAAGTTACAGCCAGTGCAAATCGCGGCCATAGTGTAATAAACTGATGTGTCCGGGTCTAAACGGATATATGTATATAGCATGTATTTATATATATATATATCATATATATATATATATATATATATATATATATATATATATATATATATATATATATATATATACATCGAATATAACTTCAAACATCATTAAATGATGCGCGATAAAATTCTGAACACATACATATCAAAATTAAAACAATATGACAATTATGACGAAAATTACATGCCTAAGTTAGACACACATTTTATTTCTTTGAAAAATCGGAGAATAGTAATCCTGTAAAATGAGATAGTAAAAGTTGAAATCCGTAGTTTTTATTGGTACAGCTGTTTAGAGGATGTTTTTCTCTCTCTAATGACGTCAAGAACAAATGTTTATTGTAGCAGGTTAATGTAGAAACTACTTACTTTGAAGATTGGTGCAAAGTGTCCGGGTCTAGACCCCCTGTCCGGGTCTAGACGGGTTTACGGTACTTAAAAACTATAAATAGCTATAAAAAGTATAGTTCGATCCATATTATAAAAAAAACTTTTTTTATGCGGTTGGTCGGAACCGCATAAAAAAAGTTTATCGAAAATCCGTAACTCAGAACGCTCAAAACTTCATGATTTGCTTAAAAGTTGCTTTTCTAAACAAGATAAAGCATTAATTTAGACGTGGCGTGGGAACATTTTATTTCATTTTTATAATATTATGAAAATTGTGAAAAATACGTCTCTAAAAAAAATAAATGATGTCATTTTCTGTGCTTAAAAATCATTAAAACGTGTTTTTATCAAAAAAAGTTATAGTTAACGTTTAAGTTTCTTACTTTCTCTTGATTTTGATTCACATTATGCATTTTAATGACCATTTTTTTTTAAAAACCGCATAAAAAAATCGCAGAAAAAAGGACCGCATAAAAAAAGGTTTAGCTGTACTTTATCTTGTTCAGAAAAGCAACCTCTAAGGAAATCGTGAGGTTTTGAATCATGTATTTGCGATGAAACTTTTTTTATGCGGTCCCGATCCAACGCATAAAAAAGTTTTTTTTCACAATTTGGACCGAAATATACTTTTTATAGCTAATTATGAAGTTTTTGAATCCACCCGGTGTAAAAAAAGTTCAACTGTATTTAAATTTTTATTTAAGGGAGGAGTTCACGCCCGAAACGGCTAATAAACTAATTTTTTTCGAATCTCGTTTTTTGTTTTTATTTTGTTCTGTGCTTCTTTACAAATACGGTGATATATAAAACATGACCAAAAAAATTTTTTTAAGTAGAAAAATATTTATTTGTGAGCCGCTGCACAGCCAAGTTGCTGCTCCTTTGCAGAGAACGCTCGCCCCCCCCCCCCTCGCGATTTGATCAGTAATATAACTACTTAAAGATGAAGAATCTTCAGGATAAAGAAAAGAAAAAGGAACAAGAGGAGACAATGTATGGGGCTGGAGAGTTTTAATAAACAATGAGTAAACCACTTCTTTTGTTATTATTTTTGTTTTTTATCGTTTCCCGAAAGTTGTGTTTCTCCCGACAAGGAAAATCATATCTCAAGTACTAGAAAAGATAGAGACTTAATATTTTTTTTTATTTTGTTCATAAACATATTGCGCATAAAGTGGAGTATGCTTTTTCCATTTGAGCAATTGTAACTATTTTTAAACATTTTTTTTTTTTTAATAAAAAAGTGGGTTTTATAATTTTTAGAAGTGTGAGCTTACAATTGTATGGTTAATTTTTAAAATTACCTGAAACCCATACTCAGCTTTATGGACAGGTCCTTTAGGAATAAAAGAATGAAAAAATATTTAAAAAATATTCATTACTTTTTGAGATATGGCGTTCCTTGTAAACGCTTAAAAATTTGTGAAAAAGGGCCTCCTCCCCCCACAGGGAAGAGTAATGAATGTTTTAAAAACATAATTTTCTATTTGAAACCCTCGCTAATTTGAAAAAAAATTTCAACAAGCAAAATAATCATAAATAAAAAAGTTGCTTTTTTATTTGAACTCCTTCCTTAAGTTTTCACTAGAATTATTACTAAAGTGTGAATGTTTTTTTTCAGCGGGTCTACTACCTCTCATTAGAATACTATATGGGACGCTCTCTACAAAACACAATGATAAACGTTGGCATTCAGGGGGCATGCGACGAAGCCATGTATCAAATCGGGCTCGACATTGAAGAGTTGGAAGAGTTAGAGGAGGATGCCGGTCTAGGTAACGGTGGTCTTGGACGACTGGCCGCGTGTTTCTTGGACTCAATGGCCACACTGGGTCTGGCTGCGTACGGCTACGGTATTCGTTACGAATACGGTATTTTTGCGCAAAAAATTAAGAATGGCGAACAAGTTGAAGAGCCTGACGATTGGTTACGGTACGGAAATCCGTGGGAGAAGGCGAGACCCGAGTATATGTTGCCGGTGAATTTTTACGGGCACGTTGAAACCACGCCAAAGGGCAAGAAGTGGGTCAACACTCAGGTGGTGTTCGCAATGCCGTACGATAATCCAATACCTGGATACAATAATAATGTGGTTAATACTCTACGGCTATGGTCCGCCAAATCACCGATAGATTTTAATTTAAAATTCTGTAAGTTTTTGCACGCAAAAAGGATTTTTGAAGTGAAACTTCTGTAGCAAAAATAATTCTGGTTGAGAACGTAACAAAAATAATAGTGCTTCAAGGAACACCAGCGGGCCTTTTTGGATTCGTGCAGGTACTATCAGTTGGAGCGAACCGAGACAGTAGGGGCGAATCTAGACAGAGCTGCCTCTCGATATTTCTTCGTCAGTGTTATGACCGTACAAGGTCATAGATCAATTTATGCTACTGAATTTTGTCAGTTATGAGTTAGTCATCAAAGAAAAGCGGTGAACATGACATCTCGGTATTTTGTTATTTTACAGGCGCATTGTTTATAATTTTTAAAAATAACGCGCGTTTTGAAATCTTGTAAAGAAACTGTTGTACAAAAAAAACAGTTATATATATAAAGTAGGGACTGGCAACAACATGTTTGGCGTTTTTTTACAATATATGTACCAAAAATGAAAGCTGTATTGTGCTTAATTTTTTTTTTTTTATAAATTGATTAACAAAAAATTGTCTATAGGTGAGGCGAATTCATACACCATGTTGCGTCAGTATAAAAAGAAAGTGGGTATAAACTGTATAAACTCTAGTCTGGATAACATAAAATGGGCTCTTTTCGACAGAGGCGCAACAACCGGGGAGGTCCAAGGGGTCCGGACCCTCTAAAATTACCTGAAAATTTTCCTTCAATTTATTTTATTTGTATTAAAAAGTAAAATTTTTAGTGGTTTACTAATATTTTTTATTTGAAAATCAAATTTTCGGAGACGACATTTTATTACAACATTTTCCATTGTAATCGGAGAACTGCGTTATCAAAAAATTTGATAATTTAAATTTTTGTTGGACCCCCTGGAGATATGTAGTTGTTGCGCCTCTGCTTTCCGATATTAAAAATAAAAGAACATCGCTCAGACAAGCTGCTGAATATTTCCATGTTCCCAAATCGACCTTGCATGATAGATTCAAAAGCAAATCGAAATAAAATTCATTTAAATCCAAAATGTTTTATTTCACCCATCAAAAGTCATTCGCTGGTGCAGTTATTTAGTTTAGCGAATTTTCAGATTGGAAATTCAACTATTTTTATCTTTTTATGTCCGATTTTACCCATATGCATGACTGAATGTGATTTATATTGCAAATAAAGCACTGTCTCGATTTGCCCCACACATAGGGGCGAATCTACACACTATATAACCAAAAAAAAAAAAAATGTTGCAGTACCAATTTTGATATTTTTATTACTGCCATATATGCTCGTGATATTAAAGCATTTAAATTATTTTTTTAGAATTTTTTAGATAAACTCTAAACAATTTATTGCCAAAAAACTGAAAAAATCGTCTACATTCGTCCCAACTGACGGTATCTAGTAAAAGGGGATAAATCGGAACATTTTGACATTTGATTTTCATACACTTCGATTTTTATCATTTTGAAAATTCAATTTATTTTTTTATTTAGCCGAAAAATCTTGAAATATGGTCAGTGACTATTCACCCCGCTATTGAGGACATTAGATACGAATGAAAAATTAATAGAATATTTGGGCAAGGCTGTCAAATTTGTTTTTCAAATAGTTTTAAATAAAACAAATTTACAATATGGATTATCACAAAGTAACGCTCAAATCAGTGAACTATTCAAATAGTTCTAGTTCATAAATTAATATCCTTAAAAGCGAAATTAAATTTAAAGAAAAAAAATTCACAAAAGTATGATAAACGTAAAAAGAAACTCTAGTAGACGTCGGGGTGATTAAGAAAGCATGTTCATTGCCTATATTCAGGGGTAAGTAACAACATTTCCTGTATTCAGAAGTTCCCATAACACATGTTTCTACTTACATCCTGAGTATTGGGATTTGTCAAATGACGGTAGGACATCTGGTGTTGAAAAATCAGACTATTCTTAAAGTGTATTTGCTGAAATGTTATTTATGAGCTGAATTTCGTAGATCTGAAAATACATACAACTGATTTGATTTTTTCCATTCATTTAGTTCTCCAGTTATTTTATGACGTTTGCTATTTAAATTTTGTCGTTTGTATACTGTATAAACTGTAATATTCACTAACTCATTCACATATTTTTTCATAAATGTTTTTTTATTGTTTTAACTGTTTTACAAATTTAACAGTCAACATTTTAACTGTTTTACAAATGTAAAATTTTCTCCCCTTCAAAACAACATTCCTTTTCTTCAGTCTTGTGTCAACCCAAATACAAACAGTTCTAATATTTATCATTTTTTCTTAATATAGCACTGATTACTATTCATAAAACTAATTTTAATGCACTTTCTCATGAGCCATTTTTCTTAAGCTTCGCCTATTTGACAAATCCCAATAGACAATGTTTGTACTGCCCCCGAATGTAGGCAATGTTCTTACTCCGCCTGGATATATGCAATGTTTTACTTTCCTCTGTTTATTTTTTTAACCGCCTCAATACCTTTTAATTAAATTCTTGAAATTAATAAATTCAAAAAAACTATATATGTTTAAGTCAGATCAATTAAAAATGGTCTGATGTCATTAGCAAATGAAACAAAATTAGACGTACAAACTTAAATTACTGTAGTACATCTGATTTTGCTTCGTTTATTGCATTTGTTCGATGACGTCAGACCATTTTTAGTTGATTTGGCCTATATATATTTTGAATTATAAGGACTTATTCTTAAAACTTTAATCAGCCTTGGTATATCAGTTCTATTCACCCCTCATTCGTATCTATTAAACACCTTTGCATCTCTAAGATATTAAATTTGCTGTCCTTTTAAACGTAAGCACAATTTAACTAAATTATGCTATTTAAATTAGGAAACAACTCAACCTATCCTAATTTTTTCACTAATTAATTTGTTGATAGTGTTTTAGGACAAACTCAAATACAACCCTCTTCAAACTAGAAACTGTTAACTTTAGTAATCGCAAGAAGTTTCACTTCAACCACGTGACTTTTATGTACTGACAAATTTTCTTTTAGAGGTTAGCAATTTACATTTCGATTCCTTGTTTTCAGTTAATGATGGTGATTATATCCAAGCTGTCTTAGATCGTAATTTAGCTGAAAATATATCCCGAGTCCTGTATCCCAACGACAATTTCTTCCACGGTAAAGAGTTGCGTTTGAAACAGGAATATTTCATGGTCGCGGCCACACTCCAGGACATTATTCGCCGTTACAAATCATCCAAATTTGGATCGCGTGAAGCCGTACGCACAAATTTCGATATGTTCCCCGATAAAGTTGCCATCCAATTGAACGACACACATCCATCGTTGGCCATTCCCGAATTAATGCGAATCCTTGTCGATATCGAGGGATTACCGTGGGACAAGGCTTGGGACATCACCGTGCGCACATGCGCATACACAAATCACACCGTGCTGCCGGAGGCGTTGGAACGGTGGCCCACGTCGATGTTAGAATCGATTTTGCCACGACACATGGAGATTATCTATCATATTAATTTCTTGCACTTGAAGGAGGTGGAACGACGATATCCCGGTGATATTGATCGATTGCGTCGAATGTCACTGATTGAGGAGGATGGCGTGAAACGTGTGAATATGGCGCATTTGTCGATTGTGGGTTCGCATGCCGTCAACGGAGTCGCATGGATTCATTCAGAAATCTTAAAGAATCAAATGTAAGTAGATATTTCTAAATTTTCAGAGATAGTTGTATTAAGGGGGTATTCTAGTTTAAAAATTTGAAAAAATCGATTTTATTTTTTTCATATTTTTAAAGTTCAGACCTTTAAGAATAAGTCTCTAAAAGGATTTACCCAGCCACCCCTGTTGTACCAAACTTCAGAACCACTTATTGTGACATTATTACCCACTGTCAGTGTGTTAATATTAAAAATGAGTGTATGTTAACTAATATGTAATTTAAGAGGGTGACACACCCCCTCATCAATGTTGCTCAAACTGAATTTTGAAATCGAAAATTTCATTTCTACGTTATTCTAAATGTCTTAAACTATTTTCCATGAAGAAAAACTTCTTAAACTACCCAAGTAGTACGACTATTCGACACAGTCACCCCCTAGTTAACTACCCCTAGACTTAATATTAGGACATTGAGCAAAAACAAGTCAATTAGATTTTTTGACGTAGATTTCACATCTGTAAACAAAATTTTTATATTGTTTAATTTTCACCCCCTTTTTGCAAAATTAACCCCTAAATTTTAACCCCCAGCCACCCCTGTTGACGCAATTTGAACAAATTGCATACCAATAGATAGCTCTTTAAAAAAGAGCAATATCGCCAATTTAAACTTTTGCTCTATCTCTTACCGTTTTCGAGATATTTAAAAAATTAAATTTTTACCCCAATTTTTGGAGGGCGATTTCACCCCTTCAAACCGTTTTTCCGCCAATAAAGAAACATACGTGTCGCTTATTTTTTAGTGTTCTACAACATATCTAAGTTTCATCAAAATCGATAGGTCCGGCCTCGGGACGTTTACTTGTTAGAGCGTTTTGAAAAAAAACTGTCACTGACTTAGCGCTTTTTTGGAAAACATTCCATTTTTCATCATTCATTTTACAGTAGACTAAGCTCATTTTGAAGGGTGGCACTACGAAAATCGTGTAGAGCTGGACTTGAACATTCTGCATCAACTAAAATCTCACATTAGACAAAAAATGACTTAGCGTTTTTTGGAATCCACCTCTTCATATGTCACAGTAAAAACGAATATTTATTTAAATTCCAGTCAATTAAAATTCAAGTTAATGTAAATGTTGAAAACAAAACATAATTTCGCTTCGCAGAGTTATCAGAATCGACATGTTTATTTACAAATTGTGACGTCATTTTGTAGTAATGGCGTCGTTTTCAGTCATTTAAATCGTTACTAAAAATTAATGATTTTCAAAATAAAATTCTCTAAGCAATTACTAAATATTTTGGCATTTCACCATTATCTGTTTTTTGTCATAAGTTGCTTAATTACTTTCAGATTCCGTGACTTCTACGAATTAACGCCCGAGAAATTCCAAAACAAGACTAACGGTATCACTCCACGAAGATGGTTATTGTTATGTAACCCAGGTCTAAGTGATTTGATTTGCGAAAAAATTGGCGACGAATGGCCGGTTCATTTAGAGCAGTTAGCACATTTAAAAAAATTCGCAAAAGATCCAAATTTCCAACGTGCCATTATGAAAGTGAAACAGGAAAACAAATTGCGATTAGCGCAAATGCTAGAGAAGGATTATAAAGTGAAAATTAACCCGGCATCCATATTCGACATGCAAGTGAAGCGTATCCACGAGTACAAACGCCAACTGCTCAACTGCCTGCACATCATCACCATGTACAACCGAATCAAGAAGAACCCGAACGCGCCATTCACCCCGCGAACCGTGATGATCGGCGGCAAGGCTGCCCCAGGTTACTACGTGGCCAAGAAAATCATTAAATTGATATGTTCGGTGGCGAGCGTGGTCAACAACGATCCCATCGTCGGCGATAAATTAAAAGTGATCTTCTTGGAGAATTACCGAGTCACGTTGGCGGAAAAAATCATCCCCGCGGCCGATTTAAGTGAACAAATATCCACGGCCGGCACGGAGGCTTCCGGCACCGGAAACATGAAATTCATGTTGAACGGCGCGTTAACAATTGGCACACTGGATGGCGCCAATGTCGAGATGGCCGAGGAGATGGGCACCGAGAATATATTCATCTTTGGTATGACCGTGGAGGAGGTGGAAGAATTGAAACAGAAAGGTTACGATGCGTATAAATATTACAACGCGAATCCGGAAATCAAACAGTGTGTGGATCAAATTGCGAACGGATTCTTCAGCCCGAATAATCCAAATGAATTCAAAGATATCGCCGATATTCTATTGAAATATGATCGATATTACTCGTTAGCCGATTATGAATCTTACATCAAAGCTCAAGAGCGTGTTAACGCCACCTATCAGGTAATTGCCCCTTTCTGTCGATTTTTTCAGTAGAAAAAATTGTGAACCTATATTACTAACATTAGTATTATCAATGTTAATAAAAGCCGTCCCGTTCCATTTTTATTTTTTGAAATCTGTTGAGGAGCAGGGGGTTGAAGTCGGAGATAAAGCCAAAATACCCCTGTCGCAGCAGCCTGCATAACATAGCGAATTTCCATTTACAAAAGTACGTTTTTCTCGGAAACTAGTTGATATAGAGTAATTGTAAATAAAAGAAACCTTCTTTATGTGATTTTGCCGCCTCATTCCGCCAAATTTTTTTCGTGAAATGAAATTTTTCGTGAAAAAAATTTGGCGGAATGAGGCGGAAAAATCACATAAAGAAGGTTTTCTTTATTTACAATTATTACTCTATATTAACTAGTTTCTGAGAAAAACGTACTTTTGTAAATGGAAATTCGCTATGTTATGAAAGACGCTGCGACAGGGGTATTTTAAATAAATATTGAAGCATCAACACAAAAAGTACTTGGCTCCATTTTTACAGATATCTTCATAAAATAATAAACTGACTTTTTTTCTTATTTTCTCAAAAACTAGCTAACCTAGAATAACAGTTCAAAAACCTTTTTTATGTGATTTTTTTCCGTCTTTGCAATGGTGTAAAAAAATGTGGCAAAAACTTTTAAATTATAGCAAATTTTGGCAAAAAACTAATTTTTTGCAAGAACAAAAACCATGTTCCTGGCATCCGACGTGTCTGGCTGAAGAACTCATCCAAGATTTTTGGACTTCCAACGTTCTCACCAAATTTCATAGACATTTCGTTCGAGAGTTATCGTGCTGATACATAAATACATACATACATATACATATGTATATATATATATATATATATATATATATATATATATATATATATATATATACATATACATATATATATATATATATACATATATATATATATATATATATATATATATATATATATATATATATATATATATATATATATATATATATAAATTTTAGTGAATATTATTTTCGGCTTCTAGGGACCTCAAAACAAATTTCTCCCATAGTGCCGGGCTCATGAGACCTACTGTAATAGCTGAATTTCCATTCTGGAAATTCGCTAAAGACCCAATAAAAAAGACCATTCCGTCCAAAAGTTACAAAAAATCAAAATGTATTTTGCGATTTTAGCGGTAGATGGCTGATGGGTGCATTTTTACCGACAGTTGTTGCAAATTAAAATTTCTATAAAATTATATTTTATAAAATTTTCGGAAATTTTGGCCCCGCTCCCTTCCAGAGAAGAAGGTTTCTTATTTCAAATCACCACTGTCCACTGTGACACCATCTTGAAAAAAATCGACTCCTACCCCTCTGCAAAATTTCGAGATAATCGCGTTTGGGTCGCCATTTTGTTTTTATCATTCAAATGTTTTTTTTTTTGTATTCCTAAATAAACTCTTAAAATCGTATTTGGTTCGCTTTTTTCGTTTTCATAAAAAATAATTCTCAAAGAAGTCTGATTTTTTGATAAGCCAGTTAGAACGCCTTATGGTGAATCGATTACAAGAAATTTTCCAAGTTTAGAGTTTGAAATTTTAGTATATTATTGGCGACGTAAAAATTACGCGAGCGCTCCTGGTTTTTTAAATTAGAAGCTGTATCAAGTAAAAAATTTTGTATATGTTTAATTGTCGATAGAAAAATGTACTATACAATTTATACGCGGATTACTAGATTTTATATCACCCATTAATCGTATACGTATATTTTTACTTGATGCTAGTTCTAATTTTACCACCAGAGGCGCGAGTGAAAATCTTTGCGTCGCCAATAGAGAAAGATTTGGTGCTTTCACTGACACCATTTGAATAATTTCTGACGTCTAGTTTAGAAGAAATAAATTTTCAAAGTTAGAATTTTTTATGTACGAGTAAATGCAAAAGTATTATCAGAGGTGGATCAGAGGTATATATTTAAGTAAGTTGTGTCATTAAAAACCAACTTTAAGATTTAAAAAACTGAAAATTATTTCTTTTATGTTTTCGAAACATTAAAAAACTATTTTCTTTAATATTGGAAGTTTAGTTATTGTAATAAATAGAAAAAAAACTATAAAAATGTCATTTTATACTAATACACCCATAATATATTTGTGTATGTATTAGTTATTATGTGTGCGTACTTGTCAACTATCAGAGTCAAATTCATTATTTTTAAAATTATTAAAATTAGAAGATTGAATAATAATCAAATATTAATACTGTTACATGTATTATAAAATTTAGCTTATTTTTCTCAACATAAATTATATTTATTTATAGAGAAAAAAATAGACTTTGTAATTCATTTGTCAGTAATAATCGATTCACCTTAAATAAATTACGAAACATTTTTGATAACTTTATTTTTCGCATTCATTATTGGCATTAAATTTTTTTAAATAATCTTACCAGTTTTATATTATTTATCAATTATAATTTACGACAAACTCAAGTACAACCATCTTCAAACTACGAAATAAAAACCAATAATACAATAACCAAAAGAAATTGGTTTTGTTCCCAGCTATCACCACATTTCTGTGAATTCCATTTTACGGTACTTCTGTTTTACTAGCGAATTTTTATTTGAAAATGTAACTACAACCTTAACAATCTTTAATTTTTTGTTTTCAGGATCAAAGTAAATGGCTCGAAATGGCAATTCACAATATTGGATCGTCTGGTAAATTTTCAAGTGACCGAACCATTGAAGAGTATGCACGTGAAATTTGGGGCGTTAAACCAAACTATGAAAAATTACCGGCTCCACATGAACCTCGCGAATAATTCAAAATTATATATAAATATTTTTTTTTAAATAATTTATTTTTTTTGATTTTAGAAGAATTTTAATTGTGTCATAAAAAATTAACCGAATTGTTCTGTGTAGTCAATTAAAACAACAAATACATTTTCACAAAATTTTGAAAATAAATTGTATATAAATGTTAATATAAGTTTTTGCTTTAACAATAATTAAATATACAATTTGAAAAAAAATTCGGACTTATTTAAATTTATTGCTAATTTCCACGTCTCAAATTTCAATGGTCTTCTGACGCAACCTCGTAAGTGACTTAAGGCCATCACACGTACACATATTGTGTGCGGTGATACCAGTTTTTGTTTGTTCGGACCCGCCTGGCCGCGGCGCGCATGTCGCGCAGATAGTTAAGGCGGGACGTTTTAAATTAATTTAGAAATTATTTACGTTTTTTGTACTTACCAAAATTGTATACTAATGTTTATTAAAATTAATATTTTAATAGAAAAAAAAGTAGCCTAGTTGGCTATCTCTAGCCAAGAAATGAAATATTATCTCCGCTTGGTAAGACAAATAGCCTCATTGACGCTAAATAGACCCAACTGGCAACACTAATAATGTGATCGGTCTATAAGGTGTTAATAAATATAGTAGAATTTCGATTAACCGTCACTCGATTATTCGTCAGTTTCTGCCATTGAGTATACAAAGCTAGTTTCCAAACGCATACAGCAATCCCCCGAAGAACACGATTAATTGGTTCCGTGTTCTTTGAAACTGTGTAGTTCGAGACCACCAAAAGATAGGCATTTTTTATTACAAGTGTGAAAATAAAAAAATATAAAAAAAACATTCCGTTTAATTTGCAAGTTGTGGGTATTCCAAACATATTGCGACTGTTAAAACCTACTTTTCGTTATCGAAAATTATCGATAACGGACTACTTATCATAAATTGGTTATAATTGTTTAATTTAAGCTCTATTAGTCCCTCTGATTTGGTTACCAATAGAATATTTTCGAAAAAATTAGTTTTCGATACTTTTCGTAAAGTTACGAAAAATATCGAAAACTAATTTTTTCGAAAATATGCTATTGGTGACTAAATCAATGGAGCTAACAGAGCCTAAAGAAACCAGTTATAACCAATCGATGATAAGTTACGTGGTATCGATAATTTTCGATAACGAAAAGTAGGTTTTGACAGTCTCAATATGTTCGGAATACCCATAACTTGCGTCGCTTAAGCCTTCAAAAATTTCGTTATTTTTTCGCTACGACGCACCGTTTACGAGATATTTACGAGCAAAAGTTTACGTACGTTAATATATGAAACATTCTGTATATAAATTATATATTCGTAGTCAGAGAACAAAGAGTACGAACATTACTATGTTTATACTAGGGAAACGAGCGTAACCACAAAGGATAGAAAATAACCCACCACTATGTTATATATGTGCACGCGGAGTTGTGTGTTAGTCCGTTGGATGGTGTGTGTATTAGTGTCTTGCATACATACATACATAATATATACGTGGTGGTGGAACGTATGATGTACGTATACCACGTACATATACCGTGTTAATACGAGAGGTAACAATATAACAACAATTGAAACATACCCATTGAGTGCTCGCGAATGAATGAGGACTAAGCAGCCTAAGATGCACATAAAAGCACATAAGTAAAAAGAGACAGATGTATTCGTTCTATTTGTTCTGTGTTCGTAGTACATGTTTAAATGAATAAACAATATATTTCTATCTTTCTTAAAAAGATTACGAAATATATTTCTTCCTTTCTCGCACGTGTATTATAAAAAGAATCACTGCTGTAATTTCATAGTAGTCGTAGGTAAAAATATTATTGGTGGTATTTATAGAAATACTTATTAATACAGGACGACGTCGAAATTAGCAACGTCAAACATAGCATGTTGTACATAAATCATAGCATTAAAACATAAACAATATTTCATTGTGTGTGTGTGTTCGTGTGAGAGGCAATCCATTGGCGGTTTAAGGATTTTTTTTCTGATTTTTTTTTGTAACCTTTTTTCCAGTAGTACATAGGAACTCTAATATAACGCAGCGAGTGGTGGGATACCCCTCTCACAGATTCAGGGGCGTAGAAAATTTATGTGAGGGTCTGAGAAGTTCCCGTATTTTAACTATGTATGAACTATGAACCTATGAACTTGTTCAAAAATATTCAGATTCCTGTGAACTTTTACAGTAAATTTATCAACACCAACAGATACTTACACCAATATACAGACATACACGTACATATTATTTCCCGTATATGCATACGTAGACAAATATGTGTGCATGTACGCATCGATTTCTCGATTTGATTGGTTATGTAAAAAAAACCAGATAACAAATTTTGATAAAAGTTCCAGAATATTCTATTCGGAAAATAGCAAAGATTCCGAAAAACCGATTTCACAATTTGATAGTCTACCAAAGAAGGGACTAAGCAGCGGAACTCAGCAAAAGTTCTAGAAAGTTCTATTCGGGATCTAGCAAAGATATCGAGAAACTAACTTCACCATCGAATTGGTCTTCGAATAAAAGCATAAATAACAAAAAATTAGCAATGTTCTAGAATGTTCTATTCGAGAACTAACAAAGATATTGGAAAACTGGCTTCACCATCGAATTGGTCACCAAATAAAAGCTTAAATAACAAAAACTGAACAATGTTCTAGAATGTTCTATTCGAGAACTAGGAAAGATATCGGGAAACTAACTTCACCATCGAATTTGTCTTCGAATAATAGCATAAATAACAAAAATTTAGCAATATTCTGGAATGTTCTATTCGAGAACTAGCAAAGATATCGGGAAACTAACTCCACCATCAAATTGGTCTTCGAATAAAAGCATAAATAACAAAAATTTAGCAATATTCTAGAATGTTCTATTCGAGAACTAACAAAGATATCAAGAAACTGACTTCACCATCGAATTGGTCACCAAATAAAAGCTTAAATAACAAAAATTAAACAATGTTCTAGAATGTTCTATTCGAGAACTCGTTAAAATATCGGAAAACTGATTTCACCATCGGATTTGTTGTCGAATGAAAGCCTAAATAACAAAAATTGAACAATATTCTAGAATGTTCTATTCGAGAATTAGCAAAAATATCAAAAAAAACAATTTTATTACTCATCTAGTTATTAAATAAAAGATCAAATAGCGGAATTTAACAAGAGTTAAAATACTTTATTTGAGAAAAATGTAAATCTTATACTTTTTTGCAATTGTATACGTTGGCGTAAATTTATAACTAAAACTTTTGTATAGCACCACTATTTGACCTTTTTCGCCAAGGAGCAATCTACTGATGAAGTCGGTCTCTCAATATTTTTGTTAATTTCCGAATAGAATATTCGAGAACATTTCTCAAATTCCGTTATTTAGCATTTTCTTTGATAGCCTATTTAATGGTAAAGTTTATTTTTTGATATCTGTTCCAGGTTCCGAATAGAACGATCTAGAACTTTTGTCAAATTCCGCTATTCAACCATTTCTTTAATGGCAAATTTTATAGTAAAGTTACTTTTCCGATATCTTTCCTAGTTTCCGAATAGAACATTCTAAATCTATTATTAAATTCCACTGTTTGGTCTATTTTTCAATTGTTAACCAATAGTGAAGTCGGTTTTTTAATATTTTGACTGGTCTCTAAAAACTACGTTATATTGGAGTTCCTATGTATATACTTATTATCTATTACGTCTTGCTATCATAGTACCTAGTGTGAACGAAATTCACCACTTAGCTGCATTTCAGTTACGCAATATTATAAGGTAGGTGCTAATTATTTTAAAAAAAAAATCTTATAAACCGCCACTGGTGGCTTAAATAAGGCATTTGCGTCATCAAAAATAACAAACATCATGCTATCTTTGACGCTGACCTGTAAGTATTTCTATAGATACCGCCGATACAACCAACTTTGAGTATAGAAGTGATAGAGGGAGTACAGGTATTCACTGTATATGGAAATGAAGCCAAAAAAAGGGTTAAAGTGTTGACCAATATGGCGGTTAAACAAGGTTTAATTAAATTTTTTTCTATATTTACTGATGTTATATTTGTTGCTATAAATATTGTTAGAATATTTATTAATAAATAAGTAGTCTTCACAATCTTTGTTAAACATGCTATATGTTTAACAAATTTGCTAAACATGTTAAATGTGTTATTTCGAAGAAAAAAATTAACAAATCGAGAAAAAATTGATGAAATTCGACGAAAACAAATAACAAGGCCAAGAGCATGTTATTTGTTAAATTGAAATCGAGAACTGGTTTAAAACTGAAAAATAACTGTCAAATATGTAATATGTAATTAACACAGTTGCAAATAGGTCGTTCATGATTTTTATCTATTTCGAAGAATAACATAAATAACATTTAACAAGTTTAACAAATTTAACAAAGATTATGAAGACTACTATTGTCTCAAATTACAACAAAAATCGTATACAAATTAAAAAATATTTACATATTACAACTGACACTTTAGAGGTTATGAAAGATGTTAACGTGGTGTTTACCAATATGGCGATTTGCTTCAAAAAAGATAATGTGTACTCCATCTATTATGTGGTACATACACGTTCTGATATCTATGACCACCAATAATATTTTTATCTACGACTACTATGAAATTACTTATCTACTAATGTTTACCTGTCAAAAACCCCCTTTACAGCAGTTTGGCGCATTCCTCACCAGAGGTCTCACCATTCCTTTGGCTTCCGAATTAAAGGTCTGTTCCCGTCATAGAACACTAGAAGCCAACTAATATAAAAAAAGTGTAATTCGCGTGGAGTCATTTGTATACCAGTCACAGCTTAAGGCAGGTAGTCAGCCAGTGTCCGTCGCCGAACACACACTGCATTGTGTTAACAATGAACACCATTGTTACTTAAATTGGACAGCTTGGTCTGCCCCATAATACGTGTGTTATGGTAGTATGTGTGAGTACGCACACAAAGACAAAGAACAAACTAACACAATTGCAAGCGGTGTGTACCTACACACATGGTGGGAGAGATTTTACGTCACAAACTCATTAACAAGTGGAACAGAGACATAGACCACCTAGTTTGTCCCCTTGGTTCCCGTACTTTTTTTTGCCTGCTAATTTCTTCAAGTGGTGGGGATAAAATATGAAAGTAAAGAAACGATTTCCTTCAGTTTATTGCCCTTACTGCATTAAAACAAATTTGACAGCTTTTTGACATTTGTCTAAACGGTTACATCGATTAATGGTAATCAATATTGTGGTAATTTTCATTAACATGATTAATAAATTTAAAAATTTAAATTTTAGAGGTGGAAGGACTTTGACCGCCATTAAAGTAATCCCATCAGTCAATTTTTTTGCTCACATCAGTCAATTTTTTGGTTCAATTTCTTAATGTATTAATCGCGCGTTGGCTGTCTCTACCTCGTATATTAAAAGCTACATGTTTTAGGGCACACAAAAAACATATTAAATACTGTATTTACCTATATACTTATCTATATATATTTATATATATGGGTAGCCAACATCAAAGGTGTAATTAGCATAAATCTTAAGCTCATAGTGATGAAAACACGGATTTAAAATATGTTTTTTTTTGTGTCCAAAAATTGGGAGTTTTCAGATACGAGGTTGAGACAGAGTACGCGCGGTACGCGCGATTTGTAATCCACAGCATTCCTCCTCAATGAGTCAATGACTGTAGTGAGCTGTGACGGCTGTGACGGCTGTGACATTAAAAAAAGTTCGTCCTTGAAAACAACGGCACAGATAGATCGCCCACTAAAGTGTTAAAGGTTATATTTTCAAAATTGTAAATTAAAATTGTTTTACCTTTTATAACAAGTACTGTTTTTAATTTTCAGTTTTATATCGTATTCTACCAAAAAACAGCGCCATAATTGTTTTATATCTCAGTTCATCGACTTAACTTTTTACTTTGAGAATTGAGTAGAACAATTAAGTAGGTACTTATACCACTTTTATCTTACAATTTAAAAAAAAAAATAAGGTTTCACAGAGGATCTTTTAGATCATATCCAATACATTAAAAAATTTTTGTCTTCAGTTGTGCTGAGAAATTGTCAAAAATGGAAAATCAAGAATTTACATCAACTGTTCAACCTACACTGACTGTTAAAGTTGAGGAGGACTTAGAAGACCTAGGCAATCAACCTCCAAATGTACTGAAGAACGAATTATCAGATTCTTTAAATTACCACGAAATAAAATTGGAATTAGAAAACTGTAATGCTGTTGATTTACCAAGTTTACATACGGAAATAAAACTGGAAAATGATGACAGTGATATATCAACAGAAAACAGCGTATTATTTGGTGAAAATTGTGAAAACTCTAGTGAATTAAATGTATCTGGAAATACAGGCGAACAGTTTGGTACAACAGAAAATAGTGAGACTAGTGTTGTAAGTCCTGAAACTTCAGTTAAACAAGCCAGTTTAAAGAATTATAAAAAAACTCATTTCAATGAAAGGAAATTCAAATGTGATATATGTTTTAAAACATTTTCGCAGTCAAGTAACTTAAAAACTCATAAAAGAATACACACTGGCGAAAAGCCATTCCAGTGTGATACTTGTTTTAAAACATTTTCTCACTCAAACTCTTTAATAATACATAAAAGGACACATACTGGCGAAAAACCATTCAAATGTGATATATGTTTTAAAACATTTTCTTACTTACACTCTTTAATAATACATAAAAGGACACACACTGGCGAAAAGCCATTCAAGTGTGATACATGTTTTAAAACATTCACTGCGTCAGACAGTTTAAAAATTCATAAAAATGTACATACTGGCGAAAAGCCATTCAAGTGTGATATATGTTTTAAAACATTTTCGAAGTCAAGTAACTTAAAAACTCATGAAAGAACACACACTGGCGAAAAACCATTCAAGTGTGACACATGTTTTAAAACATTTTCTCAATTAAGCTCTTTAAAAATACATAAAAGGATACATACTAGTGAAAAGCCATTTAAGTGTGATACGTGTTTTAAAACATTTTCGCAGTTATGTAACTTAAAAACCCATGAAAAAATACACTCTGGCGAAAAGCCATTCAAGTGTGATACATGTTTTAGAACATTTATTACGTCAGACAGTTTAAAAATTCATAAAAATGTACATACTGGCGAAAAGCCGTTCAAATGTGGTACATGTTTTAAAACATTTTCTGACCCAAGTTCTTTAATAAGACATAAAAGATTACACACTGACGAAAAACCATTTAAGTGCGATACATGTTTTAAAACATTCACTGCGTCAGACAGTTTAAAAATTCATAAAAATGTACATACTGGCGAAAAGCCATTCAAGTGTGATATATGTTTTAAAACATTTTCGAAGTCAAGTAACTTAAAAACTCATGAAAGAACACACACTGGCGAAAAACCATTCAAGTGTGACACATGTTTTAAAACATTTTCTCAATTAAGCTCTTTAAAAATACATAAAAGGATACATACTAGTGAAAAGCCATTTAAGTGTGATACGCGTTAAAACATTTTCGCAGTTATGTAACTTAAAAACCCATGAAAAAATACACACTGGCGAAAAGCCATTCAAGTGTGATACATGTTTTAGAACATTTATTACGTCAGACAGTTTAAAAATTCATAAAAATGTACATACTGGCGAAAAGCCGTTCAAATGTGGTACATGTTTTAAAACATTTTCTGACCCAAGTTCTTTAATAAGACATAAAAGATTACACACTGACGAAAAACCATTTAAGTGCGATACATGTTTTAAAACATTCACTGCGTCAGACAGTTTAAAAATTCATAAAAATGTACATACTGGCGAAAAGCCACTCAAGTGTGATATATGTTTTAAAACATTTATTAGATCAGACACTTTAAAAACTCATAAACATGTACATACTGGCGAAAAACCATTCAACTGTGATACATGTTTTCAAACATTTAGTTTGTCTGGTAACTTAAAAACCCATGAAAGAACACATACTAAAAAAAGAAAAGAAAAACAAGCTAAAAAAGTAAAAGTCATTAATAACGCCAAAGAAAATTACAGGGTACGCTCAGCATCGACGAGAGAAATAATACGAAAAAAAAATTCAGTACCGTGAAACCGTCTCGACTCGGTCACCCATGTCGCGATTGGTAAAAAAATTTGTTATTAAGACACCAGACAACCTAACCTTTCACAATTGGTCTCGTTTTCATCGTTTATAAATACTCTAAGCAGGACTTATTTCAAAAATAAAGTTTTGTCACATATAAAAGATATTATAATATTATAATTTCTACTATCCTTTTTCAGTATATTATGTAGATAGTAGATTTTGTGAGAGATAGCTGTATTATGAGTTTGTCTAAAAGATAAATTTATGAAAATGAGTCATTTCCAGTTGTCGTTGTTTTCGACAATTTTTGTCAACTGTATGTAATAATATTGGAATATTTTAATTAAATATATTTTTTTTAGTATATTGTACTTAAGATGTTTTTAAAAAAAAATAAAAATAAAAAATATTACTATTTACGTATTTTTTTTTCCTATAAATTATAAATATAAATATAAATAGCGCATATAATTATATAAATATAATAATAAAATAAAAAATTCCAATTTTCTCGAGAACTACTTAACATAGAAAGAAAATTATAAAAACATTTTCTTCATATTTTTTAGCGAATTTCCATTCTGGAAATTCAGCTATTATAGCCGGTGTCATGACGCGACTTGAGCCCGGGACTATGGCAGAAATTTGTTTTGAGGTCCCTAGAAACCGAAAATAATATTCACTAAAATTTATACATATATATATATATATATATATATATATATATATATATATATATATATATATATATATATATATATATATATATATATATATATATATATATATATAAATGGACAATGGGCAAAATTATATGGGGAGCTGCCCCCTAGCGCCCAAGGTTGAGACCGGTACCGATCGATAGCTCTGGTCAAGTAGTCCAACTTTGTCAATGGGCACGTTCATGGAGAACCTGGCCTTCAAAAGTTATGGGGCGTCAAATGTACAAAAAGTCTGCACGTGGCCGTAGCCAAACGAGATACTCTGCATAGGTACAAATGGGTTATGAGACATGTCGTGGGCCGGCCTATCACTGTGTAAAACCACTTTCCTGGCAAGTGGCTTAACCTCGTATTTTCACGTGAGCTATGGCATAAGACGTACCGAGCGGCTTCAAACCTGTACATTGGGAGTATCCGAAGAGAAGTTTGAGAGTTCTACCGGTGACGATTTCTGGCAGACCCCTTGGTAGATTGCCGAAATAAGGTAGTCCGAAGTGCACCCTCCCGAAGGGGACTCTAATGCCCGCTGCAGGCCAACACTCATCGTTTCCTTAAGAAATGGTCACGTGGAATATGCAAAACCTACTGCAGATCAGAACTTTTCATAAGCATTATTGAAGAGTTGATGAAATTATGTTCGTTCAAAATTTAGTTTTAATAACGGGGGGTTATTCACGTCAATTTTACACCGGAAAGAAGTTAGCGCCGAAAGTTGAAAAATCTTTTTGTTTTTTATATGGTTAAATTGCTCCCAAATTGCTCCTTTGAAATCAGTAATTGCTCCACCTGAAACTTAATTATTTAATTAGTTATTTATAAAGAAATTTTTTTTCCGTTATTTAAGTTATCAAAATCTCCCAAAATAATACTTTTTTTATATAATTTCTTTACGTCAATAAATTGCTCCCAGTTTGCTCTATTTAATTTAAAAGCTAAATCTTAATTTTTTTGAATAATTATTAAAATATTTTGTTTTTTTATAATGTTATTTAACTTGTCAAAATTCAATTATCCTTAAATATATGCAAACGACTTAAAGGTATAATGGATTGCCTATACGTTTTAATAATACATAACCTAATTCATAATATTTTTTATTTTAATATATTTTAATTATTATTCAGAGAAATTAATAACTAACTTTTAAATTAGATGGAGCAAATTGGGAGCAATTTTTTGATATAAAGTAATTGTATAAAAATGCATTATTTGACAAGATTTTGATAATAGAAATAGTCAAACAAAAAAGTTTTTTTGTTTGTAAATAACTAATTAAGTAATTAAGTTCCAGGTGGAGCAATTACTGATTCCAAAGGAGCAATTTGGGAGCAATTTAGCCATATAAAAAACAGAAAGATTTTCCAACTTTCGGCGCCAGCTTCTTTCCGGTCATTTTACTTGTGGGTCACTGTTCAATCTATTGATTTCCAGATTCAGTTTTGTGCCTTTTTGACAAACGTGTAGAATTTTTGGTTCTTGACCTGTTTTGGGAAAATGACCTGTTTCTAAGATATGTAGACTAAAATTTGAATTATGCATTTACGGACCAATGCGTTCTTTAAACCTCGTGTCGGAACTTCGTCCCGTCTGTCCCACATACTAAGCGTTACAATGAAAACAGTCTAAGCGGTAGACTCCACTCCTTTTTAGTGGGTCAGTTTTCTCCTTAGCGTTGTAAAGAAAACGGCCAAGGTTTCCAACTGAATGAAAGGCAGGTGATATATTATATTTTGTAAACATCAATTGTAAAAAAAAAATCAATTCAGTTTCATTAACTTCATATATTGAAAAAAAATTTGTAAGTAAATATAATTTAATATACAATAATACGTATTGAACTATAATAATTAATATTTAGCTTCATATTTTTATTATTTTTTTAACAAATTTAATAACAGAACAGTACTTAAAATGTTTTATAGGCACTGGAATGTCACTCTAGTTGTAATATAATATTATTAAATCTTACATTGGATTTGGTATTTGAAATGTTTTCCTTTTAAATACTTCGCAACTTACGTTAGAATATATTAAACAGTGTAGAAGAACAAATAACATTATTTTGGATTGCATCTGTATTAATCAAAAAGAAATAATATATTACAAAAAACAGATGCAAACAACTTCTTATCGACTAATGTATAATATTTGGCTTTTATAAATATACAATAGTATTTTTATAAATTATTTAATTAATCAAGAATAATCGTAATTAAATATTAAAAAAACAATTAAGAATAAATGTGATATTTGGATCTTTAATATACTTTTTATTTGGTTAAAAAAATTTGCTAACTGATTTAGATTTTAACCATGGAGTGATACATACAGGTGGTCCAGAATTTTTTACCGTAATTGCTAAAACTAATAGTACGTTCAAAACTAATGGTACATTTTTATATACGTTTTTTTCAAAATTGATTAATAAAGGAGATGCAACCCTGTGAATGAACCAGATTTTTCTATATATTTTCCAAACGCTTTTGAATAACGGATTAATATTTTAGGGATGCGTATTTTGCATTAGGATATTTAAATTTATGTTATTAACACTTATTCCATCACGTGATAGAATAATTGGCATCATAAATTCAATTATCCTAATGTTCATACGTATCCCTAAAATATGAATTTATTATTCAAAAGCGTGGTATTCGTTTCAACCCCTGTATCTCCTTTATTATTGAGTTCTGGAACAAAGTGTATATAAAAAGGTACCACTATTTTTGAACATACTATCAACTCTAGCAATTATGGTACAAAATTTTGAACCACCTGTATGTAATATATAAAAACAGGAGTCTGTTCCTTCCCTAATGACGTAGTCACTATATTATAGTAAGGTATATTCAGCCCTCCTGTGTAATGTAAACTCCATGATTTTAACACATTTAAAATTGAATATAAACTTTATTTGCTGTGCGTTTGGGTTTAAAATTGAATTCAGAAAATCAAATGTTTAAAATTTTGGAACAAGCAAGAAAAATAATTTTTAAAAGATACTTTTTCCAAAATATTGTGATGTAAAAATAGTTTTAAAATTTTTTTTAAAAATGAAATAATTTCTAAAGAAGTCTAAAATGCAATATGAACCAAAACCCAGCCGTCAAGTTTTCAAAAATCGAGGGCAAGAAACTGATACTTATGCCGCCATTTTGAATTAAATAAAACTTTTGATTCCGAGTGTAAAGGCCCGAGGGCAACAATTCACACGAGGCGTAAATATTATTTTTTGTAAATCCGTCTAATTTAAAATTATAAGAATTACAACGAAAATTATTTTAATATTATCTAAATTGTGTCGAATAATATGACATCAAGTATACTGTGTGGATAAAGACTGTTTGTCTTTATCAACAAGTATGAATTTATTTATTATTTTAAATAAGTAGTTCTTTATCTACATGGAGGTTAGAGAGAAGGAGAACGATCACTGTAGAAAACAGTGTCCCAGAAATATGGACAAAATAAGTGAGGCGCTGCGATCGCTAAGTTGTCTCAATAAAAGCGGGAAATTTGTACTCATAAACAGCTAACTTCGCAGATACTACTTACCGACGGCAGCGCGGCGGGTGGCTGAAAAATGAATTATAAATTATACAAATTTTCAGGGACAGGCGGGCTAATGCTTCAGCACGTAGCGATCGTTCTCCTTCTCTCTAACCTCCATGTTTATCTAGCAATGCTATTTAATTTAAATTATACTTGGTAATTGGTGCCGTTCTATAAATTCTGCTTGCTGAATGGCCTAAATCCTAAAAGAGAAATAAAAATTATTAAATTTCTTATGTGAATTAGTATAAGTTCATTAATACCACTTTTGACCGGTAGGTAACAGATTCATCTTCTTTATGTTGACAACATAATTTTTTTCTCGGGTAGTTCATATTGCATTTAAATTTAAAATAAACTTGTCTTTTAAAATGGTATTAAAACAATAAAATTTTTGTTGCTGTAGCAATTATTATAGTACATGAGGCACTACAAAAGATCAACTCTACTAAACATAATCTTTGAATATCAGTCAAACCTCTTTAACAAGCGAAGTACACAAAGTGGGAATTTCGTAGAGTAACAAGTTAACAGGATTTCAAGAAAATCACGCCTAAGGGCCCGTCCACACGCTCAAGCTTTACCACCGACTTACCTGCGCAAACCAGGTTTGTGCAAGTAAGTCGCTACGTTTTTTCCCGTCCATACGTACATGTTTACTTGCACAAACTGGTTTGCGCAAGTAAGTCGGTGGTAAAGCTTGTGTCGTGTGGACGGACCCTAACTGTACTTCTGAAAATAATCAATGATGATGTCATCGATAAAGCATCGTGCTACTACGCCGAAAATCCGAAATAAATATTAAAAATGCTAGTTGTTTGCAAAATTTGCCGGATATTTTACCGAAAACGCCGTCACTGAAGATTATTTATCAGTAGTATAACTAACAAGTATACAGGGTCTAAATTAAATAAGTCTTGTGATGGGATATTTGACAGTAGTTGAAAAAATATCTATTTTGACTTTTAAATAACTGCTCGAGTCATAATGATACTGAATATTGCTTTTTACAAGTTATTTCATTCAAAAATATAAAAATTTTAATTAAATAAAATTACAAAATTTACGTTAAAAATGACATAATCAAAAACATCAAGCAAAAGCAGCTGATGTCACAAGCTCGTTCGAATATGTAGGTATTATATTGTAGTTAGGAAAAAACTCTTTACTTTTTTGGTAATTATGAAATAAAATTTTCATTATTAATTTTCATTACTAGATCTACTACTACTACTACTCAATATTTTAGAGCCAATGACGTCATACGATTTGACGTCACAGAAAGCATTGTTTTGGCGATCTTTTTAAAAACTGAGATTTTATCGGTGATTTTTATTAAAAATATAGTACAAAATAATTTAAAAATGTGTATTATGAGTTTAGTAAGAAGTAATAAACACACTAAGATGGTTTTTAAAAAATTTTCAAATACCCCATTCACAGAACAGACAGATTTGACTGTACTAATTAAGAATTTTTTTTTTTTAAAAATTATAAAAATTTACGATATAATTCAACATGAGTGAACACATATTTTTATTAAAAAAACAATAACAATAAAGTGATAAAAATAAAAAAAACACAATTAAAAATTATATGTATTATGTTATCCGTCTATATGTTTAGAGAAATCATCACATTGAGAATGTGTTACCGATTTAACAGTAAGCCTGCCGAGTTGTGATTTAAACAAATTGATAATTTCGAAAAAATTGCTGATTAGAGTTGTTTTTTATTACACCCTATATAAACTACAGCATTAGAAAATCGTCACCTAAAATTCCGTAAACCTCATCAACAAAATCCGTGATTTCTAAGTCACGTACTTCACTTGTAAGACCGATATTGGAAACAAATTTTAAAATCTGTGTTAACAATATTATCACTTTATAAAAAATATTCAAATACTGAATATTCAAAAATATAATTAAATTTAAATAAATAAATACATTATTTTAAATAATTATTAACATTTAAAAGTTTGTAAACATTACAATTAAACATTTTTATTTTTATTTATTTATTTTTTTTTTTAAATATAAAAAAAGAAATTTAATATTTCTTTTACAGAATTATTTAAGGTATAAGTTATATTATTTTTAAACACTCTTTCACATAACTGGTGTCATAGATTGTTTTTAACCATAAACAAGATATCTAAATGATATGAATATATGTACAAATACTGAAAATAGGTGTTTTGCGAGCATGCGCATACTTAAAAAAAAATGACGGTTCCAGTTTGCATAAATACCGGAAAATAAAAATTTTCAACTAAATCATTTGGAAAATAGATGCCTTTTGTAATTTAAAAATTTGCTACGATATAAGAAAAATATTCCCCCCAAAAAAGGGGAATACAAATATATAGAATACTTTTAATGATTAATACTTACAAAACATATGAATAATATATTGTACAATTTTTAAAATACAGTAAATTTCATTTATAACGACTTCGGAACTTGGAAATAACGATCATATTTATTTAGTAGTCGGGATTGCATATTTTAAAAAAAAATACTGGTTGACGTTATAACGAAAATTCACTGTAAATTGTTTAAAAAAAAGTTGCAATTCTAAAAATTTTACACAAAATGGCTGCTGAGTGTGTCGTTGTTCTATTTTCCATATTATTTTTTTGAATAAGTCTTTCAAAAAAAATTTACTCCATTTGGAACTCATGCCATTTCTGTGTTTATTAAAAATGATTTTAAAAAGTACTTATCAAAAATTCTGCTGCCATCTACATTATAATTTTATAAAAAAAACATTTAGAGTATAAAAGAAATCGTAGAGTCGACATTATGCCTTCAGTCTTTTGTATATAACACTTACCATTATTTTAGACTCTATATTCCTAAAATAATATGGAAGAAACACATATTGGAGATTTAATTGACATTTGGTCGTTGTATCATCTCTATAATTTTCTTTGATACTCTAACGTATAAGTAGGCAAAATAAATTTGCTTGCTAAAAATTTGGCAATTTTTTGTTTCGCAGTTCATTGTCTTTCAATTGTCTGAAAAAACCATTCGGTGAATCGTCGTAATTGGTGTGCCGCAGCTTGTGATTCATCCTGTAGACGACGATTCTCTTCCCGTAAACGACGTACTTCATCCTCTAAGGACATTCGTCGTTTTGTTTCACGATTCACCCGCGATTCCAATTCGGAAACGTGGTTCTGTAATTCTGGAACGCTCGCACTGATACTCACACTAAAAAAAATATGTTTTTGTTGATAAAATTTCCAAAGTTCGTTCGAAATTTAATAGATGGCGTGAATAATTATTGGTGCGTTGCTATTTTTATTACGGTCAAACTATTGATTTAATAAAAAAATTGTTCAGATAAGAGTGTGTATTTTATCTTACTTGTAAAACTGATTTAGAAAATTTAAGAAAGGAGGAAGATAAGTTGAAAGTTTCTTCTAAAGTAGTTAAAAATCAGATATTTTTATTCAATTAGAGTCAATGTTGAAGTCATAAGGATTTAGTTGTTACAACTACAAAATCCTAGAAATTAGATACTTTTTATAACACGTTGTAAAATATTTTTCAATAAAATAAAGTAAAAAAAATGTTTTTTAAGAAAAAGCTTTTATTTAAAAATGGGCTAAAAAAAAAATAAAATAGCTTTTGAGTGAAGTTTGAAGCAATATGCAACATAATTTATAAAAGCTTGAGGCGTTATCATTAATTATTTCTGTTTTGGATATAAGTGTAGCTATTTTACTTTTCAGTAGTTACCAAATTTAATTAAACGCCTCAAGCTTTTATAAATTATGTTGCATATTGCTTCAAACTTTATTCAAAAGTTATTTTATTTTTTTTAGCCCATTTTTAAATAAAAGCTTTTTCTTAAAAAACATTTTTTTACTTTATTTTATTTTCTACTTTTTAGTCTGATTACAATCAATTTAAAAAAAAAAAATGAAAGAAGCAATTATTTTTTTACCTATATTTTAATCGGTTAATTTACCCTAATCAGAAATAACTATGGAAACAAAAAATTGAAATGTAAAATCAATGGACAATATTTGACAATTCGAAATGTTAAAAAGTTGCATAGGACTAAAAATCAACAATTTTGGTTTGGGGCGATTTAGGGCGAAACTAATTATACAATATTGCATTGTCATCAAGGTTAGACACGTATGCAAAATTTGAAACCTCTAGCTCAATTAGAACCTGTCTAAAATTTGATTCCAAGATTTGATCTAAACCAACATACTAACATAGCAAGTTAAATAAAAGCTTTTAAAAAAAAAATTATATAGGAGGCTCGTGGATTTGAACTAGCAACCTCCTAGCTGTATCCATGCCGCTGCTATAAACAATGCAAATTAACTGGCATATAAGGTACACGCTACGTTATTCGTAACTTTTCGAGCGTTTAATTCTTAAACGAAGGCGCATTGGTCTAAATTATTGTTACTAAAGTACCGAGAGGAACCTACTCTACAATATATGTATATTAATTTATCCCAAAACCGTTAGAAATAAAACAATGGCAACACTGAAATTATTCATCCGGTATAAACACTTACGTTGACGTAACTGATGTGTCCAGATCCAATCGATCGGAAATATCATCGACCCAATGACCCAAATTTTCCCCGTTTCGTCCCGGCTCCGATAAATACTTGTTGGATGCGTTTAATTTCTCGGAACTGTCACGAACGTAGAGCATAGCTTTTGTGGCGGTGTCCACCAGACTGGGCCAATCCATTTCACCAGCATCGGGCAAAGGTAACGTGTCCGGACACAGTGGGAAATCGGACTTTTTGATAATCGGCGAATTACGTTCTTCTTTTGGTCCCTTTTTCTCGGACGGTGTGGGACTTGACGTTGTACTGGCGTTTGAAATCACTGTGGCAGGTCTCGCGGTGGTGAAGATCACTTCCGATTGATTTTCGTTGGTTGAATTCTCGCGAACTCGACATTTCGATTTTTCTTTCGTCGAGTTTTTCGTCGAGTCTTCTTGATTTGTTTCTGGATTTTCGTTCATGTAGTCCGGATTGATTAGTTTCATCAGGTCCTCCTGGAGGGTACTTGTGCTGAGATTTGCACTGTTCCGATTACTGTTTCTAGGTGTCACCCCGGAACGGAGTCTCGCAGTTTCGCCGTTTACTGGTCGTGGACTTTGGTTTCGACTGTTGGACGGGGTAAGATTCGATATTCCACGGTTGGTTTTGTGGGATTTTCGAAGTTTCGGGGACACGTTACTACTTTGGCTACCGGCGGAAAGATCGTCTTCGCTTGGAAGTCCACATAAGCGGTCGCTGAGTGAGCTGGTGTCGGTCGAATGGCCATCATTTTGGGTGTTTATGACTTGGTGCACTGATGGTTTTAGGTTTTCGGCATGCATTATCGAATAGTCGATGGATCCTTTCGGGGTTTTCAGGTATTCGATGTTCGCGGTGCGTGGCAATGGTCGAGAATCCGTGGTTGAAACCTTCAGGTAGTTGACTTTATGCTCGAAATCGATATGACGAATATGAGTGGCTGAACTACTTGTGGATAACGCGTAGTTCCCGTGCGATAAGGGTAGTGAATTTGTTGCGTGTAATTTGGGGTGTTGCGGGGATGAATTACGTTTCGGGGAGATTTGAATTTGTGACACGGAATGACTAAGTTGTGATATATTTTCAATACTGTGTTTTGGAGTTAAGGATTGAAATGTATTATTGCCGGTAACGCGGGCTGGAAGCGGGGGAGGAGTTTTGCCCTGGTGGGTGTGTCCATTGTTTTCTGTCGGCTCCAGGATTTCGTAGCATCGATCATCGCTCGAGTGACTAGATGAACTAGTCATAGTGCCCTAAAAGAAAAAATTACTGTTACGCCAATGACTCGATCACTTTAAGAATGCAAAGATTACGCGTGCGCCTCTGATGGTGAAATTAGAAGTTTTATTAAATAAAACATGTACGTATACGTCTAATTGGTAAGAGAGTAAAACGTATTACAGTATTGATTGATTTAAGGAAAGGTAGTTGCGTATGTATTTGATCACACGGATATTAAAAATATAACAAAATATTGCAGTGGTCCAATTTTCAAAAAAAGCGGATAAAAATGAGGGAAGTGAAGTTTGTAATTTTGAACTTATTACCCCGTAATACCGTAGGTGGACACCACTGCATCTCTGTGCAAACCGACAGTCCATTATACCGTCTGCATTACCAGATTAGGGAAGATCAAACACAGCTAATTGAGCACCGGTCTCGTACGCATCTTCTAGTTGTTCATTAATAACTTCTATTTGTAAGTGTGTTTTTGAAATCAAAAGAGATAGAAGTTGAAAATAAAGGTGAGTAATCATTATGGATATGTGGTAAAGGGTAATTTAATATTTCTATAGGGTGTACTTATTACAGAGAAATATTGCACTGTTAATGTACTTATTTATAAGAAAGAGTTATGAGTTTGATCGAGTTGGATGGTTTGCTTTTTTTTGCAACAAAGTATAAAGTATATAGATCATTTTTAAAAAAAAATTCTTGATCAATTTCAGTTTTTTTTCTCACTTCATATTCATAATCAGCGACCTTGGAAATCTTTATATACTATTTTTTGTTTCAATAAAAATAATTTTTTATTTTTGTCCGCCATTTTGGACCCGTCATTTTGAATTTTTAAAATAATAATATCAAATTCATAATCAACGACCATAAAACCTTTATATACCATTTTTTATTTCAGTAAAACCAATTTTTTTATTTTTGCCCGCCATTTTGGACCTGCCGTTTTGAATTTTTAAAATAATAAATAATATCAAATTCATAATCAGCGATCTTGGAAACCTTTATATACCATTTTTTTGTTTCAATAAAACTAATTTTTGATTTTTGTTCGCTTTTTTGGAAATTGGACCACTGTGTGTTGTAAACAAGTCTTATAAAAACAAGCCATTATATTATCCGGGATTTTAGAACGGAATTTGTTGGAAATAATTTAGCTTTTTTATAAAGTAATATTTATAAAAACTTAATTAATTGGAAATCGATTTGAATAATACAATTTTTCTCATAAATAACAGATGACGCGAGATGTATTAATTTTTTATTCTAAAATATACTAATATTATTTTATAAAAAGCTATGTTGTTTCCAACAAATTCCGTTCGGATAAAATTTTATCAAAATCCACCAAAAGGTATAAGAGTTATTAAAATTACATCCTGTGTATATATAATGATTTGTTTACTTTAAAAAACTGTGTATAATAATTTGCAATTTGTTTTAATATTCGTGTGACCAATTCAATACATACAAATTGCCTTTCCTTAAATCAAAGCAATAGTATATACAAATTATGTGCACATTACTAAATTTTCATATCCAATTAGACATCTACATACATGTTTTATTTGATACAGTAAGTTTCTAATTTCACCAACAGGAGCGCGAATGAGAATCTTTGCCTCGCTAATAAATATGCATGGTTGATTAGAAAAAAGTTGCAAAAAAAAATTTTCCGAATTTAAAGTGAATGATTTCGATAGCACTTTGAACAGACTTACCTCATGATTTAGCGAAAATCGTGGATCATGAAACGATCTACTACTACTTCCGGTCCCATACCCGGAACTATTACTCGACCGTGGCGGTGAAAAACTTCTCTCGTACCGTCGACGATGATTCCCGGCAACCGGTTGCTGCAGTTGCGCTGCTTTACTTTTCTCATGTCGCTCCTCGCCATTCACATTCTCATAATCGCCCTCATAATTGCCCGAATTAAATTTACAATACTGCAGGGAGCACCCCCGACGGGCAGTGTTATCATTTTGGGGCGGTATCACAGTCACTGTCACTAATACGGACGTTTTCAACAGATCGACCATTTGATCGTGCGTCAACGTGGACACGGCAATTTTACAGATTTCCACAAGACGAGCGCCTTGACGTAGTCCGGCTTGCCACGCCAATCCCATGTTTTCCACCTGCGTCACAACACCGTCCGGTTGAACGTGGAATCCCAGTTGGCCCATGTTATTCCTCCGGAGCGTCAACTCCTGCACGGGACATGCTTGTGTCACGGCGCGTAAACGTGCCACAATTTCCATTAATTCGTCACGATCGCTGCTGGATTCGCGCATATGGATGGTGGTACATTCGCCCTGATGATGGTAAATTCGTAGACTACTTGTATGGGCGAGCCAACCCAAAATTGATTTACAGGGTGTCACGAAAACAATCTGTCTAGTGCTCTCTTCGATCAGGACCAACGAATCGGTGGATATGCCAAGGAAACAGTCCACCAGAGCCGATTGGCCACTGTCGTCCAGGACAACTTGCCAGCAAATTGCACCTCGTTGAACGGCGTCACTGATGAAGCTAGGTCGCGGTTTCTCCTTCTTCTTACCGCCTCCAAATATAGCTAAAAACGATTTTTTAAATTAAAAGTATTGTTGGATAATAATAGGGTGGGTATTTGACTAAAATTAAAAAAAAATTAAAGCTGAATATGTGAAAAGTATGTTACTAAAGTAATTTTATCGAAATAAAAAATACGCTGCCAATGGGGTGTGGCACACAGCAGCTTCCTCGTATAAAATAATAGCAAAAATATTTTAGAAACTAACCCCCAAAATACTTTAAAAATTTGAGCGAAGTGGGACTAGCAGTAAATAAGATATTAACATTTAATGGAATTTCATGGTAGCGTCGTGGATACTATTACTCCAAATGCAATGCAATTTATAGGGGACCATCTAGAAACCAGACCGCATAATTTCTGGGAATTTCATAAAAAAAACAATTGAATAATTCAGAAGTTATGCCACTTGGTGCAATTTAGTATATTAATGGAATGACATGGTAGCGGTGTAGCTACCGTTACTCCGATTTCGATTAAATTCACAGGGGATCATCTAGGAACCAAACTGCATAATTTCTGAAAATTTCATTAAAAATAATCGAATAGTTTAGAAGTTATGCTACTTGGTACAAACTGGCAACACACAGACGAACAGACACCAAACCAAAATTGTTCAGGAAGCTCCAAAACGTAAGATGTGCGTAAAAAACTATTTTGGACGGAAAGTTTTTTATTTTTTCAAAAGTGATCACAATGTTTCTGCTACTTTAGTAGTCTCGGAAGCAGTAAGTTATAGCACAATTAAGGTATCTTCGTTATTACGCAAGCGCAGCTGCTATAGCAAATAAAATAGATCACGTGACCCAAACAGATGAATATGAGGTAGAAAAAGGCACTATTTTACGATCTAGATCAATCATAAATTGTAAAACTTAAAAATTAAACTTTGCGAACAAAAACTCTAATTTCGTTCTTTTCTCAATTTTTTAAAATCAGTATGAAAAATAACTTTTGAACCGGACGATGGATCGACTTGATTCTTGTTTTATGTTAAATACATTTCGTACAAATAGAGTAAAATCGAAGTGTAAATTTCGCGCAGGCGCAATTTAGTTGATTTTCGACTTTTTAGTACTTTTACTGGTGTAACCTTACCAATTATTACTGTACATTCAAACTAATAAAAATATTGAAAATAAAAGATAAATTTCGTTTCGTCAACGAAAATTATCAGAATCGACATGTTTGTTTACAAATTGTGACGTCATTTTTAAATAATGGCGCGTTTTCATTAATTTAAATCAAAAATTTTTAAATAATTATTGAATATATTTTATCTTTTAAAATTATTTAACAATTATTTTTGTAAACTTACAAAATTTTTGACCGGTGTCTATAATAGTCGCTGTTACATAATTCGTGGCCAAATCTTTCAAGTACTCCTGTCGCGTCCTCGTTGCCATCGTGGAAAATTTCTCTGACCTGTGTGCCGCATTTTCAGCGTTAATTATTTTCGCCAATAGAAAATCAGCGAATGCTTTCGATTTTGGAAATTTGGCGCCGTCTTTGATTGGCGGGCCGAATACCGGTACTTCTTTTGATCGGCTCACAGCCACCTGATACTGAGTGTTTTCGGTGCATGGATTTACGGCACGCACCACGATGAAGACGTGCTGGAACTGGGAGCGAATATTCTTCGGCGTGAATGGATGTGCCCCAGGTTCTTGGAAGACGATCGTGACAATATCGTTGCCGATGTGTCGTTTTCGTAGCAATTGTTGACGATTATTTGGTGTAAATGGCAACATCGTTGAAACATGGAACATGATTTCACAGTCTTGGTATTGGGAGTAAACGGAATAGGTCCCAGTTGAATCCGCTGTAATAAAAAAAAAAAATTTCAGGACTGTGAAATGGAGTTTACAATAAAATAAAGTAAAAAAAATGTTTTTTAAGAAAAAGCTTTTATTTAAAAATGGGCTAAAAAAAAATGAAATAACTACTGAGTGAAGTTTGAAGCAAAATGCAACATAATTTATAAAAACTTGAGGCGTTATCATTAATTATTTCTGTTTTGGATATAAGTGTAGCTATTTTACTTTTCAGTACTTACCAAACTTGATTAAACGCCTCAAGCTTTTATAAATTATGTTGCATATTGCTTCAAACTTCACTCAGAGGTTATTTCATTTTTTTTAGCCCATTTTTAAATAAAAGTTTTTTCTTAAAAAACATTTTTTTTTTACTTTATTTTATTTTCTACTCTTTAGTCTGATTACAATTAACTTAAAAAAAAAATAAAAAAGTAATTTTTTTACCTATATTTTAATCGGTTAATTTACCCTAATCAGACATAACTATGGAAACAAAAAATTGCAATGTAAAATCAATGGACAATATTTGACAATTCGAAATGTCAAAAAGTTGCATAGGACTAAAAATCAACAATTTTGGTTTGGGGTAATTTAGGGAAAAACTAATTATACAATATTGCATTGTCATCAAGGTTAGAAACGTATGCAAAATTTGAAACCTCTAGCTCAATTAGAACCTCTCCAAATTTTGATTCCAAGATTTGATCTAAACCAACATACTAACATAGCAAGTTAAATAAAAGCTTTTAAAAATGAGAAAGTACAGAGGAAGGAACAGAATCAATAATTGCTTGTTATTACTGTAATTACTAATTCGTAGTATGAAGAGAGTTGTATTTGAGTTTGTCATAAGTTACAATTAATAAAATAATGTTAAAATTGGTAAGAATATCAAAAATTGTTTTGTAATTTAATTTAAATTATGTTTATGTTAAAAAGGATGGGAAATTTCAAAATTTCGAGTCTTTATTTATTAAGCAGGTGTGAAGAGGAACAAAAGTAGGTGTTAACTGTAATTTCTATCAGATCAAGAGGGACGAGAAAGAGTTTTAAAGCAGGGGCTCCCAAAGTGTGGCCCGTGAATTCCAAAAATACGATCCGCGCTGCCAAATCATTTGCAGTCTCGAATTCGTAAATTAAAGAATTTCCTGTTGAAAAATCAGCGGTGTTTAACCTTTTTTCCTATGCAATTCACCCAAATTCCTTCAAGAAATGTGATTTAATTGCCGCATGTAATTTTTCTGTTGTTTTTACAATTCCAATTTTGTGAAAAATGAAAAAAGCAGTATCGAAAACCTATAAGGAGCTTCAAATTTCAAGTTTCTAATATCGAAATTATGATTTTTGAATCTTTTAAGAGAATTTGGTATACGTGCTGACGTCATCAAGTTCAGTTTTTTAGCGAATTTTGGAGTGGTAATTTCAGCTATTATAGCCACAGTCATGACGGGACTATGCTAGAAATTTATTTTGAGTCCTTAGAAGCCGAAAAGGATATTTGCTAATATATATATATATATATATATATATATATATATATATATATATATTTACGTGTCCGCGCGATAACTCTCGAACGAAACATCCGATTTTTATGAAATTTGGTAAATTTTGGATGTGTTCTTCAGTCAAACACGTCCGATGCCCGAAACATGTTTTTGTTGGCATTTTTCGTGAAAAAAATTGTTTTTTGCCAAAAGTTCAAAAGTTTTGGAACATTTTTTTACACCATTGGAAAGAGGAGAAAAAATTATATAAAAAAAGGTTCTTGAACTATTATTCTAAACTGGTTTCCGAGAAAAACTAATTTTTATAAACGGAAACTCGCTATATTGTGGGTTTTATGGCGTTTTTTAGGCATTTTTCATGAAAGAAATGTTTTTTGCCAAAATTTTCCCAAGTTCAAAATTTTTTGCGACATTTTTTTTACACCGTTGAAAAGAGGAGAAAAATTACATAAAAAAGATTTTTGAATAATTATTCTAGGTTAACTAGTTTTCGAGGAAAACTAATTTTTGTAAACGAAAATTGGTTGTGTTATGAAGGATGCTGCAAAAGAGGCATTTTTAATTTCTGAGTTACGATAGAAGATCGACCAAAATTCGCTGTGTGATCCCGTCCTTATTTCAAAATTTTTTTTTTTTGGCCCGCTCGGCCCGCTAAATATTTACAATAGGGTACTTGACTGTTAGAAGAAAATATTCTAAAAGCATTGTTTTTCCATATCAGTTAAGTGATTTTTTATTTTCGACAAATTTTGTAAAAAATCATCAAAAAAAAAAAAAAAAACGCTAAAATTTTAAATGAGAAAAAAGCGGGAAAAACACCGTACTATAGTGACGTCACAGTTTGAAGGAACTAAACGTCAATGTCAATATTTATAACCTCAAAACATTGATTATATTCATAAAATATCATAGTAAAAGCAATTATTTATTTGAATTCTGGTCGATTATTATTATTACTTATATATAAGCTAATAGAAATATTCAAAAGAGAATACATTTTTACCTCACCGATGAAAATTATCAAAATCGACAGATCTAGCTACAAAATGTTACGTCATATTCAAGAAATGGCGCGTTTTCACTAATTTGAATATTTGTTGAAAAATGGCGATTTTCAAAATAAAATTTTTAAATAGTTGTCAAATTTTTTTATGTTTCATCATTAAAATTGGACATATGTAATGATAATGCATAGAATTATTTAACATTTGACACAAATTTTAAATACAGTCAAGTACCGTATTGAAGGCTGGACTTCAAAAACAGGCTGTGCCAAAAAAAAAAATTGAGTTAGAAACGAAAAAGGAATCTAAGTGCCATTGCTAACGATCTAGACAGTATGCTAAAATTTCCATTTTTTTCCGGCACTTAGCCTGTTTTTGAAGTCCAGTCTTCAATTTAGTCCACGCACTCAAATCTTTTGGAATCCCCGTTTTAAACGAATAAAATTTACTAACTTTTATTGTCTAAACCGGCTTTATATTTGTCGAATCCTTTTAGGCGTACTCGTTGCCCAATCGTATCCAAAAACTCCAAGAATGCCGGGCCGGCTTCTTCGTTATTGTACATCTCCTCCTCGGACGCTTGTCCCGCTTTACAGTACATGATGCCAACTTTATAATGATTTGTCAATCCTTGTTCGTCCAATTTCAACAGTTGCTCTTCAGTTTGGGGCGATTGTACCCCCAATCGTAGGCACTGCAGTTGGATTTCGGGTGCAACGTATTCGAGGACTTCTTTTGTGTTCATTGTTTTACTGTTACCGGTCGATTTTAAATTTGGTATGGCGTCCTCTAGCACAGCGCCACGTAGTGTCAGTAATTCGGAGGTTCGTATCACCAAGCGATACTGATACTGGTATAGATTGTTATTGGAGGAGTTATTCGTTGACGATGTTGTCGATATGGAAGAATCGTTCGTGGATCCTCCACCGCTTCCGTTGGTCGTGGCGCCGGAATTGACGCGTTCACGACGAATCGAGATTGCAACTGGTCCAAGTTGTTCGTCCATTCCAAACCAGTTTTGATGCTCTGCGGAGAAAAACAATTTCGAATTAACAAAGTTGTTAAATTTACAGTGCAACTTCGCGAACGGTTGCTTGTTGAGATGTAGGAGGTGAGGGGGAATCGTTTGGAAAACCCTCCCCTGGATCGATTGTCTAATACACAAACAAATCCAATCTACTAAGTTATTCAAAAGGGTTAACGTAAATAATTTCCTGAATTAATGAATTTCCTGAATCAAAAATGTAACTAATTTTCATTGTATTAATGAATATGCGTCAAATTATTAAATTAACAGTTGTTTTGAATGCTCCAGTTTTGATGTTCTGCGGAAAAACAATTTCCAATTAACAAAGTCGTAGAAAAATGCGAATTTACAGTTTAATTTCGCAAACGGTCGTTTGCGGGGAAGTAACGAGAAATCGTTTAGAAATCCTTCCTCTTGGCCGATCATCTAATATTCAAACAAATCCAATCTGTTGAGTTATTCAAAAGGGTTAACGTAAATATGTAATGTCCTGAATTTAAAAAAATCAAAAATGTAAATAATTTTCATTGAATTAATGAATATGCGTCAAATTATTAAATTCACAGTTGATTTGAATGCTCTAGTTTGAATCCTCTGCAGAACAACAATTTCCAATTAACAAAATTGTAGTATAATGCGAATTTATAGTTTAATTTCGAAAATGATCGTTTGCGGGGATGTAGGGGAGGTGAGGAGAAATCGTTTGGAAATCCCTCCTCTAGGCCAATCATTTCATATTCAAACAAATCCAATCTATTAAGTTATTCAAAAGGGTTACCGTAAATAATTTCCTAAATTAAGAAAAATAAAAAATGTAAATAATTTTCATTAAATTAATGAATCTGCGTCAAATTACTAAATTAACAGTTGTTTTGAATGCTCCAGTTTTGATGCTCTGCGGAAAAACAATTTTGAATTAACAAAGCTGTAAAATGTGAATTTACAATGTAATTTCGCAAACGGCCGCTTGTTGGGATGTAGGGGAGGTGTGGGGGAAATAGTCTGGAAATCTCTCCTTGAAACAAATCTGTTGGAAAATAACTTGAACGTTGCCATTTTTACTGCTAATCTATAGAGTTAATCGAAAGGGTTAACGTAAATAATATCCTGAATTAAAAAAAATTAAAAATGTAAATAATTTTCATTGAATTAATGAATATGCGCCAAATTATTAAATTAACAGTTGTTTTGAATGCTCCAGTTTTGATACTCTGAGGAAAAAAATAATTTCCAATTTACAAAGTTGTAAAATGTGAATTTACAATATAATTTCGCAAACGGTTCCTTGGCGGATGTAGGGGAGATGAGGGGGAATCGTTTGGAAATCCCTCCCCCAAACAAATGATCTGTTTGAAAATAAGTTGAACGTTACCATTTTTAAGGCCAATCTCTTGAATTAATTAAAAGGGTTAGTGTAAATAATGTCCTGAACTGAAAAAGTAAAAAATGTAAATAATTTTCATTAAATTAATGAATATGGACCAAATTATTAAATTAACAGTTGTTTTGAATGATAATATTAATTTTACTTGATCTTATTACACAAAAAAACTACGCTTTAAAACACTGGTTCTCAAACTCTTTGGCTCACGACCCTCTTTTACACTTAAAAATTTCGAAGGACCCTATACTGAGAAACTTACCTTTCCCGCAGAAATATTTCCTGTAGTACAGCGCACCCTCGTCTATACTCTCAATTTGTTTACTAAGTCTTTGGTACGGACAGGTATTATTTTGCCAATGCGTTTTACCCGGTGGAAATTCCAACACGGAAATCCCGTAGGCTAGCGACGGCCTATGTAACGGCCTTCGTCGTGAACCCTGTTGTGACTGCTGTTGAGATCCTGGCGCTTGCAATCGCGTCAAACTGACCACACGCGTTTCCTCGCCGCCGATTTCATTCCGAAAAAACGGACAACTTTCAATGAGATCATTTGATTGGCCATCACCGAAATCCTCGTCGCCACTGTCACCGTCCGGCGTTGACGATCGCGTCAACATGGACGCAGCCGACGCTCCGGTGGTCGTGTTGCGACGTCGTGCCAAAAGGATGCCGTGCAATTTGGCCGCATAGCCTAGATTGGCGGTTAACGATTGGCAGTCGTAGTGGGCGAAGGCGCGACGCCGTTGTCGCTCCTCGATGTCGGACGTGCCGGAACCCAGAGTAGTGTTACTGGTGCTGGTTGTACTTGTCGTGTTCACTGCACTATCGTCCAACACGTTATAAAGTCTTTGCGTTTTGTTACCACTGGACGATGACGACGATCCGGTCGAATTATTACCGGATCCCACTTGGGTGGTTCCACCCCAAAGTCTATGTAACTTTAATTTTAACTTAGGACTTGTACTTGTGGCAGGTGCGCGTTCGGACAGAATGGAATCCTCGCTGCTTCCGGTTGACGATCCGGTAACAGTTATGGAATTGTCAATACTCGCGGGGGATTCCACTTTGTTGCGAAGGTATTCGGATGGACCCGGGGAACGTTGATCGTTCGCGCCGATCACACTTAAAACGGCCGGTCGATAGTCTTGTAACATGGCAAAGAACGATTCACTGGTACCACTGATCGGACCTGGTCGATCGGATCCGATTACGTCTATTGACCCGTGACTCCCATATTCCCGACGTAGCGTGGTTCCATTTGGTAGATTACTCTCGCTGTGGTAGTGATGTTGATAGTCTTGGAGTTCCAGGCTGGAATTACTTCGGTAGAGGGAGTCCTGTGTGATGTGGTGGTGGCGTTTGGTGATCGAACCCGAAGATGAAGATAAATTATTAGTGATTTGATGGCGAACGTTGCAAGAAGAAGAGTTTGTGGATTTAGCCGAGGAGATTAATCCGGCTCCTTGGCGTGCCCGGAGGACATTGTTGTTATAGTATTCCACGGCATGCAGTGCCTGTTCACGTGCCGTGCCAACATTGTTGGTGCTGCCCCCACCACCGCCACCACCGGGACCTGGACCGTGTGACGGTGTGCCACCTCCGCCTGGCACGCTGGAGGATTCTAATCCGATCATCCCATTACGCTGCAAAAAAAAAAGAATTAAAAATTAAAAATTAAATTCCGGAAGTTCTGGCGAAATATTTTTAAATTTAAGGGGAAATTCGCTAAAAAAAGAAAAAAGAAATCGATTTTTTTTTCCTCATAAGTATGTTCCTTAAGGCAGTTGGTCGATAAAGTGATTTCTTCAAAGGAATTTAACGAAACCTCTCTAGATATTTATTTAATCCAATACCAATAATACGAGCCCTTACCGAAAAAAATTGACCACCCCAATTTTGAGAAAAACAATTTCAAAGTTTTCTAATTTTAACACAGGCTCTTATGGGAAAACTCTATTTTTTTTTTTTTTTTGAATAAAATGAAAACGTGTCAAAGGAACTTGATAAAAATTTAATATGTTATTTAATACAAAATTACAAACCATATTTAATAACAAATAAAAGTTATTGACCACGCCGTTTTTGAAATATAATTTAAAAACATCATTTTACAACGTTTTTACAACGCTTTTTTAACAATTCTTTTAAATTGCTACAACATAAGCGCGCAGATATTAAAAAAAACAAGAGGTATACAAATATAATAATTGAAGAATATTAATACATTTTTTTAATTTTTGATAAAAGAAAATTTTTTTGCTGAGATATACTTTTGTACCTGACTATCTCAGAGCAACTACGTCAAGGTGTTAGAAATATTCTCCTAAAATTTTATTTAAAAAAAAATGAAAAATCAAAAAGTTATAGGCATTTTAGTGCACGCACTTTATTATCATTCAATTTAAATAAAAATACCCCTGTCGCAGCATCCTGCATAACATAGCGAATTTCCGTTTATAAAAATTAGTTTTTCTCGGAAACTAGTTGACATAGAATAATAGTTTAAAGAGCTTTTTTATGTAACTTTTTCTCCTCTTTTAAATGGTGTAAAAAAATTTGGCAAAAATTTTTGAATAAGTGGAAATTTTGGCAAAAAACTAATTTTTTGCAAGAACAAAAACCATGTTCCTGGCATCCGACGTGTCTGGCTGAAGAACTCATCCAAGATTTTTGGACTTCCAACGTTGTCACCAAATTTCGTAACCCTAGGACGTTTCGTTCGAGAGTTATCGTGCTGATACATAAATACATAAATACATATATACATATATATATATATATAAATTTTAGTGAATATTATTTTCGGTTTCTAGGGACCTCAAAACAAATTTCTACCATAGTCCCGGGCTCAAGTCCCGTCATGAGACCTACTGTAATAGCTGAATTTCCATTCTGGAAATTCGCTAAAACTTTCAATAAATGATTTTTTCTCGGAAGTACGTTTTTCGATATGGTTCCTCATGTATCTCAAAAAGTATTTGAGATATCGACATAAATCAAAGTGCATATTATTCCTCGACACCGTCATTTTGGCAGGAACTAGGATCTTTTGGGTCCGTAATATATTTTCAAAATGGCGGCTGTTTATATTCGAGAAAAAGCGGTAATTTTTGAAAATTTATTTTTAAAATGCGATTTCTCGCTGGTTTTTTATTTTTTTTCTTAGATCCTAATTAGTGCCATAACTGTATATTATGTATATTTTCAAAAAATTCTTGATTTTTTGATTTTGATTCACTGGGGTTTTCAGAACGCGAGGAAACATTAAGGTGGAAAAATCTCTCAGTGTCGTCTTCAAAGCCATTTATACTCAGTTCATTTTTGAATTTTTTTTTGTAATCTCTAGACATGTAGAAACAATGTTGTGTATTTAGTTTTTTAATAAAATATTTATTTGTATAAAAAAAAATAATAATAAAAAAGGTCGATTTTTGATGTTTTTTTTTTTTTGGCGAATCTCCCCTTAATGAAGTTGTCTTAAATCAATTTTGTTTTACTTGGAAATATAAATAATTTATTATAAACTCATATATTTTTTATCGTACATCAGTGTACTGGTTAGTGGCTGCTTAATTTTAACCGAAGTTGATGTACTCTTTATATTAAAACCGGAAATACATAAGTCTTATCTGAATATTTTAATATCAAATATAATTATTTTAATGTATAAAATTGTGAAATGAAAAACAGCTTTGTAATTCTTTATATTTATTTTACGACAGAAGATGGTTTATTTCAAATTTTTTTAATTACTTTAAATAAACTAATTTTTTATGTTGTTTACTTTGAAGTAAAATAAATGATCTAATCGTTTAATTTGAGATTGCTTTTTCGTATATCTTTTTGAGGTCCATCTTGCTTTTATCATACTAATAGAATAAAGAAGTCAAGTTTGTGAGTTAGTTTATTTGTTAGAAAGTAATGTCGAGAACTACCCAACCGATTTTCAGTTGTTCGTTTGAGAATATTAGTTACCTTTTAATGGTTAAAATTAGGCTTCCAAAAAGGTTGAACTAAGAATAGCCAACGTGTTGTTGGCTTGTTTTTTAGGGTCCTGGTGTCCCAAGTAGGGCTCAATACAAATAGCTGAACAAATTTTGACACAATTTTACTTCAAATATAATTCTGGGATCTCAGAAGCAATTAAAGAGAAGTTAAAATCATTCTTCAGAGTCTTGCTGTGAATAGTTTAAAGACCTTTTTTATGTGATTTTTTCTCCTCTTTCCAATGCTGTAAAAAAATTTCACAACAATTTTTGATTAAGGGGAAATTTTGACAAAAAGCTAATTTTTTTTCACGAAAAATGCCCCAAAAACCATGCTCCGGGCATCGGACGTATCTGGCTAACGAACTCTGGCTAAAAAAGTAGGACATTTCGTTCGAGAGTTATCGTGCTGATACATAAATACATATAGACTTAGACATATAGGTATACATATACATATAAATTTTAGTGAATATTATTTTTGGTTTCTACAGACTTCAAAACAAATTTCTGTCATAGTCCCGGACTCAAGTCGCGGCTTGACAGTGGCCGTAATAGCTGAATTTTCGATTCGAAAATTTAGCTAAAACAGTTTAATTAAATTAAAAATTAAATTAACATGCTTTTAATTTTATTCAAATTTAAATCGAAAATTTAGGCAATTTTGGCTGAGTTTACGGTGTTTGTAAACAAAATTGAAGAAATAAACTATCAATAGGGTACTTGACTGCAATTGAGAAATGATTCTAAATGCTTTGTTCTTACGTAAAAATTAGTTCATTTTTGTTAAATTTTTAAAAATCTTAAAAAAAACCATTGTTCAATTTTAAATGAACAAATTGGCGGGAAAAACGACTTGGCGTAGTGACGTATGCAATGACGTCACGATTTAACTCAAACAGATGTCGCTTTCATTCATGTCAACACTTGTCAACATGGTTTCAAAATTGTACACAATATTCAGCAGTCATCATGCTCAGTCTTAGTGGTATTTACAACTTTCTACTTTGTTATCTTCTTCATTTATCATCACTGTAAGATTTTCATGAAACCCTACAAGTATTAAATGCACTTGAAGAAAACAATTTGACGTAACTTTAAAATTGTAGCAAAAAATAAAAGCATTTTTAACATAATATTTAAAACAAGTTGATAAGGATATTTTACGTATTAAGTGACGATGTATTCCTTCCATCAATCTTTTTTGAGTGCAAAATTAATTGCAAACCAAAAAGTTCAAAATAAATTACAAAAAAAAAAAACAACTTCTCTTGGTCAATTAGAATTGTAAAAATGCCACAATGAAAATGCAATTTGTCATAGACAATACGTAACTACAGTAATAAGATCTGCTATAAAAAATGACGTCATTTTCAAATATCAGAGCGTTTTTAATCATTTAAATGAAGGCTAAAACTTTATAATTTTCAAAATCGAATTTTTAAATAACTAAAGAATATTTTTATTTGTCACTACTAAAATTGAATATATTTAAGCATAATACATAAAATTATTCAATATTTAAAACAAATTTTGAATACAGTCAAGTACCGTATTTGTTTTTTTTAGGAACTATGTAATTCATTGATACCTATACAAATAACTCGGGCGATAGCGTAACTTACGGATTTACAACTTAATTTAATCTTTTCAAAAAATTAATCTTTATTAAAATAAAACATTACAAGCCACTACATGGTCACATAATACAATTTTATTCTTCATGTACAATTTCTGCACCGAAGGACAAAATAGAAAATATTATGATATTTATTTATTTTCGAAATTCTTGCGAAATAGTGGCTTACGACCTTTCACTGATCCCAAACTTGTAACAAAGCAAATAATGAACATAATATATTACGTATTATTGTATTGTATTTATATTGTATAATATGATTTTTACAAAATTGTGCATAAAGCACGTACACTTTAAGTCAATTCAATAATTCAACTCGACTAGCGAACGTTGCACACATAGTTCATTGTTTAATTTATCATTTAATATTTCTTTAAATGGACAGAGTAATAATAGTTGCACATTAAACATATTATGTTATTCATTTGGATCCTGGTACAAGAGTGGGCAAAATTATAATGACAGTTGATGAATAGTTTTACGGTTGACGTAAAAAATATATAAGTTCGCTATCACAAATTTGTAATTTTCTCAACCGACGGTCTACGGACTGGTACCGGTCCGTAGAAAGATGTGTGAATACTATGAATTACAAATAAGTGAATATATACTTTTAGCGAATTTCCAGAATGGAATTCAGCTATTACAGTCACTGTCATGATGCGACTTGAGCCTGGGACTATGGCAGAAATTTGTTTTGAGGTCCCTAGAAACTGAAAACAATATTCACTAAAATTTATATATATATATATATATATATATATATATATATATATATAAATATATATATATATATATATAAATATATATATATATATATATATATATATATATATATATATATATATATATATATATATATATATATATATATATATATATATATATATATATATATATATATATATATATATATATATATATATATATATATATGTATGTGTGTGTGTGTGTGTGTCCGCGCGATAACTCTCGAACGAAATGTCTTACGTTTATGAAATTTGGTGAAAATGTTGGAAGTCCCAAACCTGGTTTTTCATGGCAACCTGGGGAACATGGTTTTTCCGGCAATTTTTGTGAAAAAAATTAGCTTTTTGTAAAAATTTTCCTTTATTCAAAAACTTTTGTGAAAAATTTTTACACCATTGCAAAGAGCAGAAAAAATCACATAAAAGCGGTCTTTAAACTATTATTCTATGACAACTAGTTTCCAAGAAAAACTAACTTTTATAAACGGAAATTCGCTATGTTATGCAGGATGCTGCGACAGGGGTATTTATACTTTGCTTATAATGGCGGCTACAAATGGCGAGGCTAGTTTTAGCAAAAAAAAAAGAGTTACGGCGATAAAAATCGCAATTTTTGGATTTTGTTTTTTCATTTACGGTTCATGATAGTACACGTCTAGTACAATACAGTACTACTTCTATTGTTTGCAAAAAAAAGAAAATGGCGGGGCTAAGTTTATGGACATATGGTCAGAAAACGACATTTTATATTACACAAAGTAATGTTATTTCAAATAATGGCGGAAATGATTCCAGGTTACAAGAACTATATTTAAAATTAAAGAATTGCTTTTAAATATTTCTGTAATACTTAAAAAAAGTGTCGATATTTATCTAAATCACATGGTCGACCAAGTGGGTGAAAAACCACATTTCACCTTACACAACCTAATGTTAATCCAATTAATGGCGGAAATGATCCCAGGTTACAAGAATATCATTTAAAATGAAAGAATTGCTTTTAATTATTTCTGTAATACTTAAGAAAGTGTTGATGTTTTTCTGAATTACAAAGTAGACCAAGTGGTCGGGAAATGACATTTCATATTACACGAACTAATGTTATTTCAAACAATGGCGGAAATGATTCCAGATCACAAGAACTATATTATTTAAAACGCTCAATCTGTTCTCTTTACGGCAAAAATATCGATTATGTGAGGAAAAATTCCTTAATTTTGTAAAATCGATTTATTGCATTAGTGTATTTAAAAAAGTATGGTTCCTTACTGACACTATTAATTTATCATATGGTATTTGAGTGACGGAGGACGGAATCCACATAGTTGTTCCATCCTGAAACCACAGAAATTAGATGTTTTCGGCGGACATTTAATAAATTAAATGAAAAATCCGCCATACGGTGGAAATCTGATTTTACAATGTGATTCCGCCGGTGGACATCTAGTCGACAGTATTTATTATTGATTTTTGTTACAATATCTATGACCACAACTGTACTCACTTATAAAAAAATGAAAAAATTCGCCATACGGCGGAAATATGACGCCGGTGGACATCTAGTCGATTTTTGCTACAATATCTATGCCCACAACTGTATTCACTTATAAAAAAAAAATGAAAATTTCGCCATACGGCGGAAATATTACTCGTACAATGTGATTCCGCCGGTGGACATCTAGTCGACAGTATTTATTATTGATTTTTGTTACAATATCTATACCCACAACTGTATTCACTCATAAAATAATGAAAATTTCGCCATACGGCGGAAATATTACTTTTACAATGTGATTCCGCCGGTGGACATCTAGCCGACAGTATTTATTATTGATTTTTGTTACAATATCTATACCCACAACTGTATTCACTTATAAAATAATGAAAATTTCGCCATACGGCGGAAATATTACTCTTACAATGTGATTCCGCCGGTGGACATCTTGCCGACAGTATTTATTATTGATTTTTGTTACAATATCTATGCCCACAACTGGATTCACTTGTAAAAAAAAGTCATAAATACATTTTAAAATGATCGTATTCCAACTGTAATGGGTAATTGTTCCATATAATATTGTTATAGTTGAAAAACATACTTAATTATATTCATTTACAAAAAAAAAAAAAAAAAAAAATATTATAAACAAGTCTAATTCAATGAAACACAAAATACAATATTTTTTTTAAATAAAATGGTGTGTAAGTGGTGAGGTCAACAAAACCAGAATGGCGTGTCGTGATTTCCTGTTCCATTATATGTACCACAGAACAAACAAAACACACGGACTGATTCTTCGCCGGTCACTCTTTTGACGGAGATGGGCTCAATCTCACCGTGGAACTCTACTAATCCACAATTCATTTAGTTGTCTCTATTTAAACATAATTATTCAACTATTTATTAAATGGAGATGTCTCTCACAAACTCACAATAAACAAAATGAAAAAAAAAGATAAACGCAATTTTATAATAATGAATAGAAAACAAAATGGTGCTACTATAGGATGCGATCTATTGACTATTATTGCCTTTAGGCTTTAAGCCGTTACATTACGTTGAAATGACAAAAAAGAAGGTTTTATTGGAGAATTTCTTTCTTCGTAATGAATAACGCAATCAATATAAAATACGCTGTCAATGGGGTGTGGCACACAGCGTCCTCGTCCACGTAAAAGCATCTTGGTAATTTAATGCGCAATATATCTTTACTGTATAATTTAATATAGGTATATAAATTAATAAAAGTAAATAAACAAAACGATTCATAAAAAATTGAGCGAAGTGGAACTAGCAGTAAATAAGATATTGACATTTAATGGGATTTCATGGTAGCGCCGTGGATACTATTACTCCGAATGCAATGAAATTTGTAGGGGACCATCTAGGAACCAGACCGCATAATTTCTGACAATTTCATAAAAAAGAACTGAATAGTTCAGAAGTTATGCCACTTGATGCAATTTAGTATATTAATGGAATGACATGGTAGCGGCGTAGCTACCGTTACTCCGATTTCGATTAAATTCACAGGGGACCATCTAGGAACCAAACAGCATAATTTCTGAAAATTTCATTAAAAACAATCGAATAGTTCAGAAGTTATGTCACTTGGTGCAAACTGGCGACACACAGACGTACAGACACCAAACCAAAATTGTTCAGGAAGTTCCAAAACATAAAATGTGCGTAAAAATTTTGTTTTGGAGGAAAAAAATTTTTTTTTTGTCAAAAGTGATCACAATGCTTCCGCTACTTTAGTAGTCTCGGAAACAAAAATTTAGAACGTATTATTATTCATGTTCCGGGTTCGAAAAACCATGTTCCGGACATTAGACGTGTCTGGCTAAAGAACTCATCTAAGATTTTTGAATTTCCAAATTTCGTAAAAATAGGATGTTTTGTTCGAGAGATGTATACACATACATACATCAATATACATATATCTATAAATTTTACTGAATGTCATCTTTGCTTCTAGAAGGGAGCTTAAAACAAATTTCTACCATAGCCCCGGCGACAAGTCATGTCATGACAGTGACTGTAATAGCTGAATTTTTAATTCGAAAATTCGGGAAAACTTAAACTTACCAAGGGGAGCCGGGAGCAAAATTTTAACATGAAAAATAACAGGAATTTTTAGAAAATTGAGACGAATAGATAGATGGCGTACTATAGTAGAACCAAAAATTGTATTTAATTTTGTACCTCACAGGTATAACACGAGATCGTCTATTAGATCACTTTTTTGGTCAAATGAGTCATCAACACATAAGATTTCAAGTTTTGAAAGAGGTTTTACTGTATTATAAATAAAATGATGTGATATAGATATGATATACATGCATGATATTTATTCTCTTTGTATTATTGAAACCCTTTGACATTTTAAACTTACTGTGTGGGGTCGCTGTATTTACTATAATTATGTTATAACTGAAAGAAACATAAATTAATTGGAACTTGGCGCCTATTTTTTTTTTTGTAATCTATTTTGTTTTAATATTATGTATATGTATGTAGACAATTTAGAGCTTACACACACGCAAATAAAAAAACTAACCATTCAAAATTCATAACCAAAATTTTTTCAGCTCGGAGTGGTTGCTGCTAGTTTCAGCGCCATAAAAGGTATTGTATAATAAAATAAAGTAAAAAAAAATGTTTTTTAAGGAAAAGCTTTTATTTAAAAATGGGCTAAAAAAAATGAAATAACTACTGAGTGAAGTTTGAAGCAATATGCAACATAGTTTATAAAAGCTTGAGGCGTTATCATTAATTATTTCTGTTTTGGATATAAGTGTAGCTATTTTACTTTTCAGTACTTACCAAACTTGATTAAACGCCTCAAGCTTTTATAAATTATGTTGCATATTGCTTCAAACTTCACTCAGTAGTTATTCTGTTAAGTTAATATTAAACAATTCGAAATGTCAAAAAGTTGCATAGGACTAAAAATCAACAATTTTGGTTTGGGGCAATTTAGGGAAAAACTAATTATACAATATTGCATTGTCATCAAGGTTAGAAACGTATGCAAAATTTGAAACCTCTAGCTCAATTAGAACCTGTCTAAATTTTGATTCCAAGATTTGATCTAAACCAACATACTAACATAGCAAGTTAAATAAAAGCTTTTAAAAAATGGAATTATACTGTACGTAATAATTTCCAAAACTTTCCTAATATATTATTTAGGGGAGATTCGCTAAAAAAAAAAAATAAAACGATTTTTTTTTCCATAATTATGTCCCTTAAGGTGTTAAAAATATTCTCGTAAAATTTTATTTAAAACAAAAAAAAAATTAAAAATCAAAAAGTTATGACCATTTTAGTGCACGCACTTTACTATAATTCAATTTAAATAAAAAACTTGAAATGCTTTTATCTCGAAAGTACGTTTTTCGTAATGGTTCCTCATGTATCTCAAAAAGTATTTGAGATATCGACATAAATCAAAGTGCATATTATTCCTCAATACCGTCATTTTGACAGGAATTAGGATCTTTCCGTTCTATAATATATTTTCAAATGGCGGTTATTTATAGTCGAGAAAAAGCGATGATTTCTGAAAATTTATTTTCAAAATGCGATTTCCCGTTGGTTTTTTATTTTTTTTCTTAGATCCTAGTTAGTGCCATAACTGTATATGTATATTTTCGGAAAATTCTTGATTTTAGCGAATTTCCAAAACTGGAAATTCAGCTTTTACGCCAGGTGTCATGGTGCGACCTAAGCCCGAGACCATATCAGAAATATGTTTTGAGGTCCCTAGAATACGAAAATGATATTCACTAAAATTATATATATATATATATATATATATATATATATATATATATATATATATATATATATATATATATATATATATATATATATATCCGCGCGATAACTCTCGAACGAAACGTTTAATGCTTATGAAATTTTGTGTGCGAATTCGATTTTCCAAATCGTTGGATGAGTTCGTTAGCCAGACACGTCGGATGCCCAGAAGTAGGTTTTCCGGGCGTTTTTTGTCAACAAAATGAGTTTTTTGCCAGAATTAAGCAATTTTTCAAATTTTTTTTTACACCAAGCCCTAGTAAAAGGTAAAATGCATAAAAAATGTTTTTATACAGTTGCTCTAAATTACTTACTTTTCGAGAAAAACTAGGAAATATGTCGTTCTCCATTTCACTCGCACTCGCATTCTTTTTTTTTCTGTCTCATTTTTTACGAGCTAAATTCGAAAAAAACCGCTTTTTAAGTAGCATGTCATGATTTTTTTAATCCAATTTAACGATTCGGCTATATTCTTTTTCTTTGTCAGTTAAATGTTTTTATAATGTATCTCTATTCCATTTTTTTTTAGATAAAAAATCACGGCGCAGTTTTTTATGTGATATGATCAGAATTTAGATGATGTTTACACCTTCCTAAAATTAATAAGAGCTTGCTACAATCGCATAAAAATTACGTTAAATCATATTCAAACAATAATATTTTTACGTAATTTTCTATCCAAATGACAATACTACGTTATAATTATATGTATAAACCCATCATTTTAGTGGTAAATAAATTTGCACATTCAGTTTTTTTTTTCTTTTGACAACAAAACAAATAATTTTAAATTTTGACAAGTTGTATCATACATTTTTGAAAATATTAAATATTTATTTTTTTAAGGCAAAAATGTATTAAAGATCTGAAATTTGTTTAACAAAAACCATACATCTGCTCGTTTTACCTTAAAAATCTCGGAAAATAGAATATTTTTCAATAATTAACTCAGAAAAAGCATATATGAGGTAATTTTCATGATATTTTTTTGAAAATTTCAAAATAGTAGGGTTACAATGTTTTTTTTTTAAATTATTTTGTAGAATTTGGTAAACACACATCGTAAAAAGTACTCGCCTTGAAAAAATCAAACAAGTATTTAAAAAAAAAATACTATTTCTTAAAGAAAATATTAAAATTATGTACAAATGCCGTCCTGACCAACTGATATATTGGAACCGATTTTGAGCAGCTGGATTTACTACAGGCAAAAGCTCATAGTGAATACACACATTTTTTAACATCCTTTTGAATTTTGTAATTCAATCATTACAAATAAAATCTAAATAAAAAAAAATCTCTATGACCTGTTTTTTCTCAATTTTCTAGCATCAAATCTAGCGATAATTAACTAGCGGGTGATTGTATTGACCACACATTTTAATGTAAAATATATTAATTTTAACCGGCTTCAAAATAACGTTTCGATTTTAACAATAAAAATATTTAAAAAAGTGTTTAAGTTCTGGCAAGATTGTCAAAAAGGGACTGAAATATTTAATGTGTTAAGTACTTACTAGACTTATAAACTTTCATTTTCGTATACGCTTTCGGTTTCGGATATTTAATTATTTCGGATATCGGTAGTTTTAGTTACGGTTACGAATATCCATAACATCCCTAATGTAAATGTTTGTCAATCCAACTTCATCGAGAGAAAGTTAATTAGGTATTTACGATTTTCGGAAGAACACGTATATAAATTTTATAAGTACGTATTATCATATAAACACATTTGGTTTGCAATTTTTTAATAATTAGTTTCTACGCTACTGAAATTATCTATCCATTTGAAAATTGGGATCCAGTGATGTACATTGACACTACAAAAGTGTGGGTGAAAAATTTCATTTTCACTTTTACTGAAATTATGTCATAAATTCATATTTTCAGAATTTATTCATTTGACAGAAAAATTCTAAATTATTAAAAAAGCCAAATAATTAATAACAATTAAAATAAAAAAAAAAAAAAAAAAAACAGAAAACATTTATTTATATTTGCATTTTTATAAAAACATGTAGGTATTATATTTTATATGCACTTTAACTAAAATGTCAAATTTCACAGGTTGTTAATTTTCAATTTCACTCATAATGTGCTTAAAAATCAAAACTTAAAGTTTATAACATTCACAATCCGTGTAGAGTGTCCATACGTCTTGGTTTTCCCGGATTTGTCACGGTTCTAGCTCCGTTGCTCCGGTGTCCCGACAGACTTTTTCAAGACGTCGGTCGATTTGTTTCGGTTTTTCAAACTACTAATTTTTTATTTTCATCATCTAATAAGTACACAATTTTTCATTTTAAATAATGAATAGTTCAGTATCATATTAAAAGATCAACAGTAGATTCATTTACAACCAAACCTAAAAATATTTAAAAAAAATTAATTACTAATTAAATTTTCCAAGTTTTTTCGATTTTACCTTAAACACGAACTTCCAAAAAAACATTTTCTTTTCTTAACTTTCCATCATATATGTATCTACATAAATAAATTGTAATATTATTTTGCTTGCTTTTATGATACTGAAGGTACTGAAGTTATTGAACAATTAAAAATTAAAATGACTGGAATTTTATTCGAACTTTTAAATAAAGTAGTTAACTAACGCGCTAGATAGATAACGCCACAATACAGAAATTGCCAACATTTAAATGTTCATGTTTCACATTAATACAAAATAAAATACATTAATACAAAATAAAATTGTCTAAGAAGCTCACTTTCATAAGAAATTTTATAAAAATTTAAAAAATATATATTTCCTAGAACAGGGGGCGATTTATTTTAAAAAAAATTAATATTTTAAATAAAGAGCCATTAATAGGTAATCTATACATATAATACAAATGTAACGAGACCGTTTCTGTATAGGGAATATTTTTTAAAAATTGTGCAGATACTGTAAATAGTTATCGATGTAGATATCAAAACAGCGATTTTTTAAATTTTTGTCTGTCTGTTTGTCTGTCTGTCTGTTCGTCTGTTCACGCATCACACAAAAACTACTGGATGGATTTTAATGAAATTTGGTGTGCCGACAACTTATTACCCGGATCAACATCTAAGATACTTTCTACTTCGAGAAAATGTCTCATTCCCACGGGAAAATGGAAAAACCATGTTGAGCATGTGCATACAGTACGCAAAAACTATTGAACGGATTTTGATGCAATTTGGTGTGGTGATAACTTATTACCTGAGTCCGCATCTCAGATACTTTTTATTTCGGAAAAGTGGCTCATTCCCACAGGAAAATAAAAAAACTTTTTGAGCATGTGCACATATTACGCGAAAACTATTGAACGGATTTTTATGAAATCTGGTGTAGTGATAACTTATTACCTGCGTCAACATTTAGGATACTTTTTATTACGGGAAAATATTTCCTTCCTTCAGGAAAATTCAAAAATTATTTTGCTTATGTGCATGTATATTTAAAACAATTGTTCTATGCGAATGCTTTATAATTACTATACTTATATACTTGTCATTTCTTACATTAAATTTACCATAATACAAAATTTCTGGAGACTAACTCTATTTTAAATTAATTTAGAAATTTCGAAAATTTAAGTGCCTATATATCCGAAAAATTCATTTTGGATGAAACTTGTTATATTTATAGGATAGATACTAGTTTGGGATGCAAATATAATAAAACAATAAAACGTTGGAAGTCCAAAAATTTTGTATGAGTTCTCCAGTCAGACACGTCCAATTCCAAAAACCTCAAAAAAATGAGTTTTTTTGCAAACAATTTGCCAAAATTTAAAAGTTTTTCCAATTTTTTTTACATTGTGGTAAAGAACCAAGAAAATCACAGAAAATACATTTTGAACCATTATTCTAGGTAAGCGGGTTTTCGAAAAAAAGTAACTTTTATGATTGGAAATTCGCTATGTTATGCAGATGCTGCGACAGGGGTATTTTTATTTTGGTTCACTGGGGATTTCAGAACGCAAGGAACCACCAAGGTGGAAAAATCTCACAGTGTCGACTTCCAAGCCATTTTTATACTCAGCTCCTTTTTGAATTTATTTAAAAATTTTTTTGTTTAAAATCTCAAGACATGTAGAAACAATGTTGTATATTTAGTTTTTTAATAAAATATTTATTTAATGTAAAAGCCCTTATACCGGAACACTATTTTTAGGTTTGTAATTAAACTGGCTTATAAAAATTGACAAATAAATTAAACATCTATTTTTTTTCTTAATAAGCATGAAAAAAGGTTTTTTTAATCCAATGAATATGTTTTTAAAAAAATACAACCCAAAAATTTTTATTTATTCATGTTTTTCTTTTAAAAAATGTCGACATCTATATCGAAAAAGAGAAATATTAATGACACTAGAAGTTGGAAACCGATATACAAACACGTGTAATATGACACATAGAGTGACATCTAGACTTCAAAGTAGGAAACATAGAATGGTTTAAGTATCAGACGTAAATAAAGGATCAAAATACTGTGTTCAACAAAAATTGTTTAATATATATATATATATATATATATATATATATATATATATATATATATATATATATATATATATATATATAAGTAAGGAAACATTAAATGCGAGGTGAATTTAAATTGAAAAACAATCATTCTATTAATAATAATTTTTGTTATCAGAGGTCTCTTTCAGAGATAACTTCATTAATATATAAATGTCAAAACTGTTCAGACATATGATCGCGTTCCGGTATAGGAACTTTTACGTTATATAAAAAAAATAATAAAAAGAAGGTAGATTTTCGATGTTTTTTTGGCGAATATCCCCTTAAGTATCAATTTCTTTTTGTCAATTTATAATAATACGTGTGAATATTATACAAAAACTAAGATATCAATAGATATTTGTATTTTAAACAAAATAGTATTAATTAAAATTGAAAAAATTAACTAATTACTAATTATTTATACATATGTAAAAATATTTAAGCCATAAACCATTCATTATTTCTGTAAATTACTTTCATAATCATTAATTAAAAAAACACTAGCAATCATGTAAGTAAGGGTTACGTAAAAGTACATGTGTTTTTTTTTTTATTCTTTTTCTTAAATATTCATAATTAATAAAAAACAAAAATATTTATAACAACTTATTGTTTTAAATACAGTTAATTAATTAATTTTTAATTAAAATAAAAGGATGAGTAATAAATAATAAATATATAGATATAAAAAGAATCTGGTGGTAGTACCGACTGTTTCGAGTTATATCGGACATGTAGGTATCAATGTATCTGAGAGAGAGAAGTACTAGAAGATACAGTACTGAGAAAGATGAAAAAACCAGTTAGCAACTGATTTTACTATTATTTCGTTGCCTTTTAAATTTTCTATTCAACATAAAATTTAAGAGAAGATAGGTTAAGAATAAATTGAAGTTCCTTCTAAAGTAGTTAAGAACTAAGGCTAACTTCAAAAATGCATCACTGCTTGCATGAGGCAGAGTCAAAAGTTCAAAAACGCATCAAACGCATCACAACGAAAAATCAAAAGTTCATTTTTGCATTTGATGCGTCAAAACAATGCATCAAGAAATTTGGTGATGCGTGTCCAAGATGCATGTCATATGTATAATGTAGAATTATAATTACTTGCCATATTATGTAGGTATTAACACCAACAAGAATAATTCCGAAAAACAAATTGTTAAAAAAGATGAATGTATTTACCTTTGATTAAAATTGTTTCAATTATTTGAATACATCTTGCACTCAAAATAGGTATGTAATATTTTTTATTCAAATAATTTCAATATTTTCAATTTCAAGTAAGTTCAAGTTGAAATTCAAAGATAATATACCTATACAAGGACTGTATTGCTATATTATCTATAATCTATCATGCTACATTATCTGTCTTATCTATAGCCAAATCAGAGGCTAATTGATGCCAATATCCCGTTCAAAAACATCTAATGTGCATTATATTTTAATGAGAGCATCAGCAGCGCATCATGTAGTATTAGACGCATCAGAAAAGTCATGATGCTGCATCGATGCGGTAAAGTTTACATTTTTGAAGTTACCCTAAATATCTTTATTTAATTATAGTGAGAAATCAATATGGTATCCATTTTTATTACTTGGTCCCATACATTACATGTCTATAGACGAAGTTATGTGATCGTGAAAAAAATTCGACGTCGAGTTTTTAGCGGAAATATAAGTTTTGAGGTCCTCTGAGCCCAAATTATTTATTTATAAAAAATGTATGTTTGTTAGGAAAGCTATACTGATCTGTAACTATGAAACCATTTAAGGGATTTTGTTGAAATTTAAAACCACTTAAGGGATTTTGTTGAAATTGGGTGTGGAGATGAAGTTCATCAAGATAGAGAACCTGCTGAAGTCAATACACCCAAAAGTTGTTGTGGGCGGGCTTAGTCACCCTTGAATTTTGAAAATGCCCCGAAAATGGACAGATCGACCATTTGCAGGAAAACGACTAACGATTTGGATTAAATTTTAACCACACAAAATAGAACACATTTGTGACCTAACAAAACAATCCGTATGTCTGGGAAAAATCTGAAAGCTGAGATCACAGATAAAGAAAGATACCAATTTGCTATTTCATAACTACCGTGACCGCTGTTGCCAACAAATGACGTGCACACCGCTACCCCTACCAAACGATTATGATACATATACAATAAAACACAGCATTTGTATCTACACAAACATGTGAATGTGTTTGTGCAATATGGTGTATGTATGACTACACATCTTGCATATATCATACATAGTATATACTGTTATGGTCGACCTATGTGTCTAGCAATCAGCAATTAAAAATAAATTTATTTATTTTAAGAAAGATATCCTTTTATTTTGAGAATTTTTTTGTTCAATAGAATTTTTACACTTAAATACGACACACTCATGCGGGAGAAGTACTAACTTGGCGTACACATTTCTGTACGCAAAATAACTGTTTGCCCACTGTACTCTTCCCGCATACTTTTTTGCGTGTGAAAAGTAACTTTCCACACGCAAATTGACAATAAAACACGCAAAGCCGCCTCTTAATTTTTCATTTAATAAATATTTTATAATTATTTCTATAGAAACCACCAACAAAGTAATTTAAGCGATAATTAATTCAGAAAAAAAAAGACGAACACTTAAAAATATTATTTTAAAAGTAATAAAAATGTCAAAAATAGTGATAATAATAGAAAAAAGTATGTGAAATTCGTAATAAAAAATAGTATGTGCAACTCGTGTGGGATTGTCGATTGCTCCACTCAAGCGAATAAGCGCACACACTACATTCGTGCGCTCAACTTCGCTTTCGTGGGCAATCGACAATTTCCCGCACTTATTGCACAATATACTATTTTCTAAGATCGATGTCAGAAAACTAACAGACTAAATCAGAAGCGGTGTAAACTGTGCAACACTACACCTTACGAACGACAGATTTTTATATGTACACCTTAATCTAGTTGATCTGTGGCTGAGATATTAGGGCGTCAAAAAAGAGTTTGACCATGCCATTAAATTCGACGAATGAATTTTTTTTATATCTATCACATTTAAAAACAATCTGTACTGACTGCTGCGAGTGTATTAAATTTTTTATACTTTGGCATATTGCATGTTCATTTTACATATAATAGTGCGTGACAACATATATGCAAATGTGGATGGATATTCCATACGGGCAGCAACACTAGCGACGCGGCGGTTAAATATGCACACACATAACATATGTATTGTATTTATCCGCATGGGAGAAGATCCCCCACTGATGTGACTGATTGGGATTGCTGTATCAAACTGATTGATGATGATTTTTCAACAATGAGTTTCTCTTCTATCCAGCATAAAAATATATTGTCAGTGAGTGTCCTTGGATAAAGGCAAGGTTTTTTCTAAAAAAAAAAAATAAATTGTAAGTGTCCTTACGACCACACGATCGAAGTAAAAATGAAAATCTATGGCGATCTCGTAACCGATTCGAAGTAGTAGGGGACACGACACTTGGCACAAGTTTCGAAGAGATCCTGTGTTCGATTCCCAGCCGATCCATATTTTTTTTTTAATTAACATAAATATATTTTATAGATACGACTTAAATGGTTGAATAGTTCGATTGAAGCACCCATAAATATATTTTTTTGCCGTATTTAAGGATAATTTATTAGGTTTCCGTACCTTAAAAGAAAAAACGGAACTCTTATAAGATCGAACAGTTTTTCTCGAAAACCATGTAACGTAGGAATTTGAAATTTCGCATGATATTAGGTTTTGATGACGTGTCCATACATGGTCAGTCAATAATTACAAAAAAAATTTTTTAAAGGATTAAAATGGTAGGTCAGTTTGGTCCAAACAAAACAAAAGGTTTGTTTTAAAAAAAGTAGGCGTCACGCATGGGGTCTCAAATTTTCGGCAGGAACGGAAATCCCGGAAAATCCGGGATGCTTGGCAACACTATTCCCGACCACAATCACAGGTACATACAGCATTGGGGATGTACAGTAAATTTTTTGAGAAAAACTAAACCCGGAATCGAATTTCTGATTAAAATAATTCTTTTTTCTGATAGTAAAAAATATTTTTTCTACAATCTTAGTGGAAAGTAGGCTTTTGCGCTCTGTGAAGAGAGCGCAAAATGTGTATTTGACGAAGACTCTCATTGCCGAGCAACAAATTTTTACTTTGCGCTTTAAAGCGGAAAAGTAATACTTTGTCGCTCGCTCAACGTGTATTTAATTACAAATCGGGTAGGCGTTGTTTATATTTTCTATGGTAACAAATAAATAAACAGATTCTAAAATTATAATGTTTATCGTACTCAAGTGAAATATTAATTTTATTAAATTTCAAAATAACTGCAAAATATTAATTAAAAATAATCAATAACTATCATTAATAAATAATAAGAATAAAAAATTTAAAAAAATATGTACATATATGATGGAAATATGTAATAGTGACAGTGATTTCTCAAGTACACCTCCAGATATTTCTGAAGCTGCCAAAATTATAATATTAAAGTAAACATTAACGTCCATTATTATTTTTTCAAGTATCTTTTAAATAAAAAAATTTTTTTTATAAGATTGTTTTTGTGTGTAATTCGAGCACAAAATGACTTGCCGCTTTCATGAGATTAACACGCGTCAACATTCTCAATCGAGCGGCAAACCACCATTTTGCGCTCTTAATACACAAATAACTATTATCGTGAAATGAGTAATACACAGTAGATTTTAATTTCCTTATTGCAGTTTCGTTCAACTTAGTGTTCTGTACTTGAAAATAAAATAAGGATAAAAAAACACGCCCACTTACAGCATGTATATTGTATAATTAAATTTGAATTATAACAAATTTAGATCACCATACTAATACAATATAAAGAAGATACTTAATGTGTATATGGGTACAAAGCATATATGCGCATACGTAAATATTTTAAATTGAATCAAGGCATAAGTGCAAATAAGTTTTTTTCACCCTACTACACCAGAAAGAAAGGTTATGTGTTTGATTTATATGCAGGTATGCCCGTATTGTGTCTGTTTCTGTCACGCGCAGTTTGCAGCCTAAACGGCTTGATGGATTTTAATAAAGGTGGTGTGCCGTTGGATTCGTCTTATCTCGGAAATGCTAAAAAAAGGTGAAATTTTGCATAGAGATTTTTTATGTAGTGTAGGTGAGAACAAAGAAGGAATTTTTGGAAATTTATCCCCTGGAAAGGGGAATAACAGGGTATGAAATTTATAAGGAAACTAGCTTTTGGCTATGAATTCATCCGCGTGGAGTCGATGACGGCATAGTGGGTACAACTAGTCAACTTTCAACGACTTCTTGTGGGCGAAGTCGTGAACAAAAGTTGGTGTATCATACAAAATGCTGTCTCCGATAAGATCACTGTAAACATATTTACTACACGGAGAGAAAAATCATATAATTTTTGTAGATAGAATTTCAGAAAAATTACCATGCTCTCTCGTAATGCGTGCGCGATGGACGACCAAAGTAAAAAATATTTTACGATCATGTAGGGTAAGAGACCCGATGACCGATCACTATTTTTAGCTGTATCATTAAATTAGCTTAAAAAAATTAAAAAATAAACAAAACACCCATTTTTTTTTTCTTTATAAGTATGAAACCAAGTTTTTTTAATCCAATGGATATGTTTTTAAGAAAATATAACCCAAAAATTTTGATTTATTAATGATTTTGTTTTATAATTTGTTGACGTCTATTAAAAAGCAGACAGAAAATATTAACCTCCTTTGAAAGATCAATACACTGACCCCTATGAAGAATCGCGCATTAATAATGTACATCACGTACAGTAGTAAATCTTATACTATCGAATATTTGAACCATACTCTTTCAGTCACTTTGACACTCTATCCACTACAAGGGGTCAGTCTGTGTCATAGAGTATCACAGAATGACACCTTGTGAAACATAGCAGCAATGACAGAAGGGTTTAAATATTCGATAAAATAAACCACTAAAATACTGTATTTTCTTTCGCCATCTAATTATGCTTTAAAAAACATTGTGTACATTCTAACATGATTCTAACTTATCTATACGCCATTGTGAATTTTTAAACAGTTAAATTAAGTATATGACGATAGATGACGTATATATTTATATATCGTTTCAAATCTAAATGTCTGACGTTTTTATTTCAATTTCGAAGTTTTAATTCAATATTAATTATTTTTCAATTGATTTTACGTTCTGAAATAAATAAAATATTAAAGTGAAATTATAAAAACGGTTAGTTAAGTGTTTTAAACCCAAAAATAAATTAAAAATGTTTATAAAAGAGATATGCAATATATAATTCTCAAAATGCCGTACCCAACTCTAAAACTTGGATCCCAAGAAGGATCAGTCATACAAATAATATTTAACACATATAAAATTTAATTTTGCTATCCTAATCTCTTAAGTGGACTAATAACAATTATTTGTATACTTTTATTATGCTAATAACTTTAAAAATTCGGTGAAAAATGTTACAATTTATAACCCATGTGTTTTGAATAATGATCATCCACCATATTAAAAATTCACGAATTCAACAAAAATTGTTATATATATATATATATATATATATATATATATATATATATATATATATATATATATATGTATTTCTTAAATTAAGTGAGGAGACATTAAATGTGAGGTGAATTTAAATTGAAAAATAATCATTCTATTAACAATAATTTTTTTTATCAAAGGTTTCTTTCAGAAATAACTTCATTAAGATATAAATGTCAAAACTGATCGGACTTATAACCCCGATCGACAATGGGGTCTTTTACCCTAAATATAATTAAATTGAAACGTAACAAGTATTAGTCATGGCTTCATAGCATGGTAAAATTTAATGTGCTAACACAATTTCTATCACACTCTTATGCATATATGTTATAGTTTAATTCTTGTTGTCGTACTCTTTCATTTGCGCATCTGACCCGCAACCTTATGTTGCTTGGGCTGTACGCACTAAGGAACAATCGATCTTTTCCGACCTTTGATTCTTTATGATGCATACAAAATGATTGGCAACAATATATTCTAATACTGAATATAGTGAAGTAACAAAATGATGAATTAAACGGTGACCGTCCTGTAAGACATTCTAATGAATACTGTTTGCACACGACAACACACTAGCAGTGACCAGCCTGACTATGTGACCTTCATGTATGATTGTGTTGATACCTTCTGCAGCCTGCCTCGCTATGTGACAGCGTTGATACCTTCTCTTTCTTTCTTTCTACTATTAGCAGATAGCATTTGAAATATTATAAGACAGCATGGTAATTTTTGTAAGAAAACAATTAAAAAATATTTTTTTGTCGAGAATGGAACTTTTCTACTTCTATACTTTTCAAATACCTATCTTTTAAATTTTCTATGATTAATTATAATTTTTATATTTTTACCGTACAAAATTGAATATGTTCGCCTCTTACACGTCGATTGTAGTGCTGAGCACAGTAATTTTTCTATGAATTTTCTCTCCGTGTAGTTTTTCTATAATCATTTATATTCTACCGGTAAAGTTTTTCGAAGTAAGAATTGGAAAAGTCCACGAAATTAAGCGATAACCGATTGCCGTTTAGTTTCGAGGTGGAAATTACAGGCTTTCCTTGCGGGAATGATCTATTCTATTTGAGAGGTACTGAACGAATGATTTCCCCGAAATTTTTGTGGAAGCAGATGAATATCTTGAGCTAGTGGTTTTCTTCGTTTTTCACTGTTGTTAGTAAGAAAATCAAAAAAAGTCATGCATTATATGCGTACAAAAATATTTCTATTCCTCTCACGTACATAGGTAATAAGTTTACGGAGACCATCAGTCTACTAGAATCGATTTTGTGACATTCGAACTTACGTCAATATTGAACGGAAAACAACAACATCGATTATAATGTGATTTGGCCGGTAAACACATTAAAAACAGTAAACTCCATATAACTGCATATTATGTTTAATGTATTGTGCACACTGGTGTTGTGTGTGGGTCATTGTCTCATTGTCCAACCGATACAAACATTAATAATATTAGTTTATTTTTATAGGTTGGCAGTAGTTTGTAAATTACCATTCATACACAACACCATACAACAGATTCAATGCTCAGTGTACATTACATGTAATATTAAAATTATGTATACAATAAATGAAGGGTACAGGAAAGAACTTGTTAAGGGAGTATTCTAGTCTAAAGGCTCGATTCTGAGGTGATTTTACGGGCGTAGTAAAAAAAAAAAAACAGTAAACATTTTTAGTATCCATTTTTTTAACAGTTTTTTATTGGTATTTGAAAAGTATAAAAATGTATAAAAATTTAAAAAAAAACGTAAAATTGAAATCGGTACAGGCAGGTAAAGTGGGAACTCAAAAAAAAGGTGTCTCCTAGTTGACTTGATTCCAACCCTTCTGGTGATATGAAACATAAAATTTTAGTTAATTTAATAAACAAAGGACGTAGAATTAATTGGACGTAACCGATTTGAAAAAATAAATTTTTTCACACAATGTCGTTCATTTAAAATGAACCTCATTAGTTCGCCTCCATTTTTCAACTTTTTTATCTCATCGAAGGATGACATATTAATATCGTTGTGTGATCATAGCGGGGGAAACATTATTATAGAGTTGTATATCCATATTGAATAATTATAGAGTTGTACATCCATATTGAATAAACGCAAGAGGGCTGTAGAGTTAACAACTATAGAGTCAAAAACACGCACTTAACGAATTTTTGATAGTATTAAGAAGGTCTGTACCAAATTTGAAGTAAATCGGTGCATTAGAACTTGAGATATCATGTCAACCGTATCGAAGAAAGTAGTTTCGAATAATTTATATTAAAAATTTGAATTTAACACTGAAAAGATACACAGTACACAGGAAAAAATAACCATAACTCCGAAAATAATTCGAATTTCCGTAAACCCTTTTAGAGGCTTATTCTTAAAGTCTTAACTTTGAAAATATGAAAAAAAAAACGGATTTTTCGAATTTCTAGACTAGAATACCCCATTAATTCAATTTTTTCGATTCTTCTATTATTCATTTTATGCTAGTACAGAATTACGTTTAAAATGATGATCAAACATCAAGACACAAATACACCTGCCGCAGCATTCTGCATAACTTAGCGAATTTCCATTTATAAAAATTAATTTTTCTCAGAAATCAGTTTACCTAAAATAATAGTTCAGAAACTTTTTACGTAATTTTTTTCGCCTCTTTCTAAGGGTGTAAAAAATGTCACAAAAACTTTTGAACTTGGGAAAACTTTGGTAAAAGAACAAATTTTTTTCACGAAAAATGCCCAAAAAACCATATTCCGAGCATTAGACGTGTCTGGATGAAGAATTCATCATCTAAGATTTTTGGACTTCCAGTGTTTCCATCAAATTTCATAAAAATAGAATGTTTCGCTCGAGAGTTAGTTAGGCAGTCGATCATCACAGATGTAAAACTGTTTGCATAGCTTTGAAAATATTTGCTAAAGTATCTAATTAAAATTAAAATTATTTGATTTTCTGAATGGTTTTTCCTATTAGTAAAGTCGGAAAATATAGGAAAAATTATGGTGGAGGTTTCAAGTCGTCAGAATATAAAGGGAGATTTTTGTAGCTACAGCTGATCCTTTTTTTGTGCGGTGGATGGGATCGCATAAAAAAAATCGCACAAAAAAAATATATTCAAAAATATCATAAATAGCTATAAGAAGATTAGTTCCATCCAGATTGTAAAAAAAGTTTCATCGAAAATTCATAACTCAAAACGCTCAAAACCTCAAAATTTCAATAGAAGTTGCTTTTCTAAACAAGATAAAGCCTTAATTTACACGTAGAAACATACTTTTACAACATTTACATTTTATTTCCATTTTATAATATTATAAAAATTTTGAAAAATACATGTGTAAAAAAAATTAAATGATGCAATAACTTATGTTCTTATAGAATGTATTGATTAAATGCTTAAAAGTCGTTAAAATTATTTTTATCAAAGAAAGTTATTATAGTAAATATTTAAGTTTCCTACTGTCTCTTGATTTTGATTCATATTATGCATTTTAATGGCCTTTTTTTTAAAAACCACATAAAAAAAATCGCACAAAAAAAGACCGCATAAAAAAGAGTTCAGCTGTATACTTGTTTTAGTGTGCTATAAAAAAATGACACTAATATCAAAATTAATAGGATAAAGTTGGTTACCAAACGAAAGGCTATTTAACCGTAGCGTCCAATAGCTGTTTGTATTCATTCTATTTATTCAAATGTACCTAACGTGTATTACTTCGATACGAATAAAAAGAATATACAATAAATAGTAACTGGTAGTGAATACTGATGAATATAATTGAAAATATTTATTAGTTGCAAATTAACTCTTTGTACTCAAGCAAAAAAAAAGTGAGTTGTAAATAGGCTGGTAAGACATGTAGTACATGACAACGACCAACGTTCTTTTTTTGACGGATTCTTTTGACGTTCTAACCTTGTTTCCCCAAAGTTGAATACTAAATGCGCTAAATACGTCCTCAATGCTGTTTTTATTAGTTTTTAATTTTAAAAAGATAATTCAATGTGATTTTGTATTATTTTATTTACAATTTTTCTAATAAATGAATGTGTTTGCAGTTATTAAATAAAATATTCATGTAATGTGAAGTATGAGCAGTCATTACAGCTCAACATTCAGTGTGTCATGTGGTACATGTCTTATGATCCAACAGACAAAACACCTTTAAATATGGTAGAGTTAATGGACAAACCACCTTGTCATGCTGTATATGTCTTATAAGCGCAAAGGGTTAAAACTTAGTTTTTAATCACGCCAAAACGGTGTAAATTCTAACTTCGCGTTCTTAGTATGCATTACTGACTGTTAAATTCTTTCCCGATACCTTTCAAAATTTAATATATTTTATGTATAATTTTTATGAATATGTATAATATTTGCCATGAACCCATCACGCATAATGTTCCGGTAACGTATTAATGTGTGTGTTTTGGTGTGCAGTATTTTATGCCTACATCTCAATATTCACTACCAACTTAACAAAAAAAATTTCTATATTGATGTATTTAATTATACCCTATTTCAAATACAATTGATGATGAGTCAAAGTTAAAAAATTAAATAATTCTTGCATTCAAAACAAATCAATCTCCTATTCATTTCTAAAAACAAAATGAAATTATAAAATTTACTTAAGTGCAATAATGAAAGAGAGATAGTCAAGAAAACGGAAATTATTTAAATTCATAAGTGATGAAGCATGGTTAAATTTAACTGAAATGGACAATAATAACAGTGGTACAGTAATGGGAAAAAGTAATTCGACACATCAAAACAAAATAATGTGTTTTTAAGCAGAAAGTATGTTATATAAGTAGTTGAATTTTTGTATCAAAATCAGTAATCGCCACGATATTGGAAAGTTTTAAATAAAAATTTCGTTTTAGATTTTTTACAAGTAAAAAGTTATAGCCCAGTTTTGAGTCTAGAAAGCAAAAAGTCGATAGATCCGGCGTACGGAAATAACAAACCATTTGGAAAGGTGGATATTTGTTCTTTAAGTGTGCTATGATATGTGTTGCCTAGTATCAAAATCTACTAAATGCACTTTTCGAATTTTTTGATTTTTTTAGGGCCATTAATTTTTAAATGCAACAACGCATATGCCCCTTAACATTTTTTGTTGTAATTTTAACTGCTTACTAAAGAAATCTGCAACTGAAATATAACATAATTTTCAAATTCTGCTAAAATTACATTGAAAACTTTACAAATCCTGCTAAATACCCATACATAACCTATATTTTAGATTTTAACCGTTGAAATTTTAATTTTTTTACTGACATGCGGGACGTACGAAGTATAAAATTATGTTTTCACGTAAAATTTGTATTTTAGTATTTATCTAAAATTTTAAATAATGAAATCGTAGATGTAAATGAATTACTAAGTAAGCACTTTGGTTTTAAGTGACAAAATGAAAATAGTTTACAATATTACAAAACAAATTGTAGTGTCTAACCCTGATACATCCAATATTGCTGAATCAAGTTTTTTTTTTAATAAATTTCCCTTATAATTTCTGTTTTAAAACGCATTTTATATAAATGTTACTATCAAAACCTAATAAATTCAAATAATTTTGATTAAAAAAGGGGTAAAACGATAATTTTGTTTTTTGATAATAGTACTAATCATCTTTTTTACCTTGTTAGTTAATATAATTATGACTTTTTAATCGAAAAATTAATTTTGAACTGAGTTATGGTTTTCTGCGATTTCCTACGATCTTTATAAAGTGGAATTAGTAGATTTTGATACTAGGAAACTCATATGCTATGATTAGTTCAGAAACAGACACAAAGAAATATATTTTTGTACGTTGGTAAATTCTGTCGACGAAATTTATTACTAATTAAATGATAATTATAAATTTTTGTATAAATATTTTTTTTCCCAAATCCACAAATTAACCGAAAATGAAAACTGTACGATAAACAAAAACTATCCTTTATTAGTAATCAGTTTCATCGACAGTTAGAACCATGGTCACAATATTGTATACGTACCAACTCCCAAAAATATATTTCTTTGTGTTTGTTTCCGAACTAATCATAGCATAGCATATCATAGCACATTTGAAGAATAACTAACTACCCTGGTTTATAATGCGTTTTAATTAATACAACTTTTTTTCATTTGATAAAACTGAAATTGTGACAGGCTTCACACGCATTCAATAGTGAGACAAATAACGCACAACAATTAATTAGTGACCCAACTCTCTGAATTCAACAAGAATTCTTCAACAATATAATTTGTGTGACAAAATTCAAATTAAGGAGATAATAATTAAGAGTGTAATTTTATTTAAATTAAAATTTTTTACCTAATTACAATGAGTACAAATTACAAAGAATGTTTGCGTATATATGTTTTGTTGCAATTTTTTCACACATTTTTTTTCTGTTCATTAATAAATTTAATCTCTTTCAACCATAGTGATTAAATTAAAATTCCAATTACAGAATAAATTTTGTTCAACGCATTTTATTCTTCTTAATTTCAGTGATGTGATTATTATGCAAAATTATTCAAGCGACACAAATATTTAAATTAAGTTTTTGGTTGCCGTTTTTTTATCCAATGCAATTACATGCAAAATTGTAGAAAAATGTAATGAAGTTACTAATATATTGTGTTGTCTGCACTGATTTCATGTTTCCAAAATTCAAAATTACTTAAGCAGGTACAATAAATATTAGGTCTATTAGATTTTAGCGAAATTTAAAAAAAAAATATCAGAATTACAACTCTTAATAATATACATATCACGCTGATAACCGATTTTATATTTTAAAACCTGCTGAGGCGGAGGGTCGTAATTGAAAAGCATTTATGAATAGTATCAAAAAACCCCAATGGAAAAGACCATTTCGTTCAAAGGCCTTACAAAGATCAAAATTTATTTTCGAGGTAGATGGGTTCATTTTTAAGGAAAATTGTTGGAAATAAAGTTGTTGCAAATTGAAATATCTACAAATTCTATTTTATAAATTCTTTTGAAATTATACCTCATGTCCTCTCCCCAGGGGGGAAGTTCATATTTCAAATCACCCTTCTTTACTGTGACGCTAATATTTAAAAAAATCGATTGCCGATTGGAAAATCAAAATTTAGTTAAATCACGTCACTTATAAAAAAAAAAAAAATTGCTCTGAAAATAATTGGAACTTTTTGTTATACATTTCAACTAAGTTTTATCGATTTTTATAAACAAGGTCCGGAGGAAATTTTTTGGTTTTTTCAAAAAATTAAATATGGCGATAACTCTAGAACTACTGACCAAAATATTGTGTCCGAATTTTACTCCTTTTAATGCTCCGTATACATATAGAATTTCTTTGAACTTGATTTCATTTCTCTAGCCTCGGTAGATTTAGAGATATTCATTCATTTAGACGCCACAAAAAATTCAGAACAAAAGTTGAGGTCTGTTGAAAATTCTCATCCGGATTTTTGATTTTCTTGATTCCATAGGTCCCAAAATGTCAATACTCGGTGAAAACTGCATATTTTCAAATCGGTCTGATTATCATAGTCAATACGGACCAGTGATGTTGAACCGAGGAGCAGTTAATCGATTAATCGACTAAAATTGTTTTTCAGACAAAATTAGTCATTAAAAAATATCGAGCATATAATAGTCGACTAACCGACTAAATTTTTAATCGAATTTATGAATAGCGTAACCTATGTAACTCTTTTAAAAACGAGGTTTTCTTTTTAATTTAATTATTGACTTTTAAAATTTCTCTTTTAAGAAAAGAAAGATATGAAATATGACATTGTGTTAGTCACATAAAAGTGAAAAATCATACCAACAGAGAATTTTTTAGTTTTCATTTTTTGAAGTCCATTAAATAATATATGATAATATAGAAAAATTGTTGAATTAGGGTTGGGCGGGGTAAAAAAAGCCACTGCTCGAGTGGGGTAAAAAAAAGACTTACTTAGATTAAACTCAACAGTGTTGATAAACATTTTCAGTAAGTAAAAAATCTGATAAGATAGAGTGCTGTATTTTTTTCCTGTTATTCTACATGCTTCAGTAATGTAAAGTACAAAGTTTTATTTAAATGGTCCGACTGCTTGTAATTTTTTTTATATATTAAAAAAAAGAAAAAAGTGGGTTAAAAAAAAGACAAAACAAGGGGTTAACATTTAGAAAAATTAAAAATTATTGACAAGGATTTTCATTTTAAAACTATATAATGGCATGTTTATGTATATTTTATGGATTAAAAAAATACTGATTCTTCAATAAAACAATTTTTTTGCTAGTGAGCAGACGGTTTTCATGGATATCAATTTTAGCTCATTCGAAAATTTGTATTTTTGAATCATGAAAATTTCTTTATGTTCTTATAACGTATAACTATGCTTTACTGCACACATTTAGTATTTTTAACTCATTCATAAATTATTTTGATTTATTTTTTTACTTTATGTAAAGTGGTGTAAAAAAAAGACAGCCTTAAATTAACATATTTGGTTTTTTAATGAACTACAATAAATTTTGTATTAGTTGTACGTTTCTAAAATAAAAATTATTTTAATATTTAAAGTCCAAAAAAATTTCCTGTGAGTCAAGCTTTTGCATCAGTTAACTTTTTCTGACTTTTGTTACTGCTTAATCTTAGCTAAAGTTTTTGGTAAAATACGTAAAATTTAAATATATCTATAAAAATTTTTTAAAAGACGAACATATTTTTTTAAAAGACGAACATTTTAAAAGACGAACATATTAAATTCTGTAAGGTAAAAATATAAAGATTATAATTAATCATAAAAAATTTAAAGGATGGAATGTTCTTTTCGTAATATTATCTCCGTAAAATTTGTAAAACAGCACAGTAAAAAGTTCCATTACCGACAAAAAAATAATTTTTATAACACCTGCTTCTAAAGTTCAATATTCGAGCGTTGTGTAGTGGGCGTAAAGAGCAGTTTTTTATATCATTGTAAAACAAATGACAGTAACTGTGCGCGAAAGTACAAGTGTGCGTGAAAGTAGCTAAAACTATGCGAGAAAATAATGATATTCATTTATCAATGATAATCATATTCAAATTAACATGGAAACGATCAACAAATTAATAAAAAAAACAACAACGTTCTACAAATTAATAAAAATTGCTTAAAAATAATTAATTTTTTTCTCTCTATTAAATTTTAGAAGCCGTCGTTATAAAAAATTATGTTCGATACGTATGCGTAAAGAGAGGTATTCGGTAGGCTTAAATTGGGGCACTCGCTAAAGGGACTGACGTATACACAACGAGATCTCGTGCGCTTACGCACTCGATCTCGTTGTGTATACGTCAATCCCTTAGACTCGTGCCCGAATTTAAGCCTACTAGAATACCTCTCTTTACGCATATGTATCGAAAATAACTATTTTAATTGTGTTTATTAAAAAAATTTCCATGCTAACATGCTAATAATAGAAAGAAAAAAAAACAGAAAGAAGGTTGGTTTTGTTGGGATCGCTGTAATGAAATGTACCTCAATCAGCGAGTTAGTTACATGGGTTACATGCGAACCATAGGTGTGGACTGTGGAAGAAACTTTGTCAGACAGCTCCCACCAAGCACCTTGATGCAGCTTAGTAGTCAGTTGCTTTTACACTCTCTTAGGATGATGTCATCGTTTAATTCATCTTTTTGTTATTTACCTATCTTTAGTATATGTATTACAATATATTGTTGGCAATAATTTTTGTATACATGTTTTTACAGGTACAGTGCAACCAATATAAGGTCGCGAGTCAGATGCGCAAATGAAAGAGTACGACAACAAGAATTAAACTATAATATACATGCATAAGAGTGTGATAAAAGTTGTGTTAGCACCACATTAAATTTTACCACGCTAGCACATATTTTTTATTTTGGTCGTCGATCGCGCACGGATTATAGGGGAGCATAGTAATTTTTCTGAAATTTTCTCTACAAAAATTATAGGATTTTTCTCTCCGTGTAGAGTTGTGAAATAAAAAGTGTTGTACTGCTAATTACTCAAGCTGTCTGTTTTTTACCCTTCCAATCATGTACTTGCAGTATCCTATTAGTTAGAGGTCTGTCTTTTATTTACCCTCCACTGTCTTTTTTTTACCCCATTTGGCGGGTAAAAAAAAGACAAGGTTTTTATTTTTTTATAGATTTATGCCATTAGCTTAAGTGAAAAAACAGGCAAAATCTTAAAATACAAACAATTTAACATCATACAGTATTTTTTTGTTTAAAAATTCAAATATTTTCTACATGAAAAATGAAAAGATTTGATTTTGTCTTTTTTTTTATCCCGCCCAACCCTAGTCGTTTTGAGTCAGTTAAAAAAATTTAGTCATTTTAGTCATTTAATCGAGGATAAAACTAAGCCGATTAATCGATTACTTATCCGACATCACTAATATGGACGAGAAAGAAGAAAGATAATGAGGGTTACATCATAGTTGTTTGTCATTTCAATAACAGTGACAATGGTCAAATCAATCACAGCAGCGCCATAAATTAAAAAAAAAAATTACTTGCAAAAATTTATAAATTTGTATTTTTTAGAAAATTGTGACAACCCAATAAACCACACACTAAAGTAAAAAAGACTGTCTACATACTTTTCTGGGTCAGTGTACTTTTTACACCAAAACAAATCATGCAGTAGTATGAATCATACACCCGGTTACATATTTGAACTACACAGCTGGCAACTCAGAGAGGCATTGATTTCCAGAAGTAAACGGTGTAGTGTAAACCACGTATGTTCAAAAAAATGTGTTCTATTGTTTGCTTTCCTTTTAACAGGTCACACATCACTACTATATATGCATCATTCAATCGATTCCAACCCTAACGGACGTTACTCATCCTATTCTCGTTGCTTACATAACACACCCGCTTCAGAGTGGTCGAGTGAACGAACCCAAAATAACCATTTGAAATAATTGTCATATTTTCGATAGAACGTATAAAAAAAATGGGTGGTAAACTGGTTTCATGCAAAGAATTTGATAGAATTAAAATGAGGATGATTTTAAAAGCGATACTGGATGAACTGGTATGAGATAGTTTAGGGATGTTGGTATGAGATAGTTTAGGGATGTAATTTTTTTTTTATTTAGGTCATCTTATATGAAAGAAGATTTTAGCGAATTTCCAGAATGGAATTCAGCTATTACAGCCACTGTCATGACGCGACTTGAGCCCGGGACTATGGCAGAAATTTGTTCTGAGGTCCCTAGAAATCGAAAATAATATTCACTAAAATTTATATACATGTATATATATATATATATATATATATATATATATATATATATATATATATATATACAGTAGACTCTCGTTAATTCAAACCTGCGATAATTCGAAACTATAATTCAAAGGCATCACGAGTTCCCTAAAAAATCTCTTTATATTTTGAACTAAAAGAAAACATTTTTATACACTTGGTAATTCGAAGGAAAAAATCATTGCTACGTAACAAAACGACGCGTTAATTCGAACTCATCGGCGTCGAACACTCGACAATTCAAAGTTGCAGAGAGAAAGAGACAGAAAGATTGTAAGTACATTTTGAGACAAGTTCAAGTTTATTCATCGCAAATGCTTAAAAAATTAAAATTGTTACCTGCGATAATTCTTACCTCTCTATAATTCGTAATATTTTAAGAGTCCCTCGAGTTTCGAATTAACGAGAGTCGACTGTAAATATATGTATATATGTTTCCGCACGATAACTCTCGAACAAAATGTCCTAGGTTTACGAAATTTTGTGAAAATGTTGGAAATGCCAAGCCGTTGGACAAGTTCGTTAGCCAGATACGTCGGATGCCAGGAACATGCTTTTTGTTCTTGCAAAAAATTAGTTTTTTGCCAAAATTTCCACTTAATCAACAATTTTTGCGAATTTTTTTTACACCATTTAAAAGAAGAGAAAAAATTACATAAAAAAGATCTTTAAACTATTGTTCTATGTCAACTAGTTTCCGACAAAAAATAATTTTTATAAACGGAAATTCGCTATGTTATGCAGGATGCTGCGACAGGGGTATTTTTTTATTTAGGTCATCTTATATGAAAGAAGATTTTTATACTTCTTAGGGTTGAGGGGTCATATCTTCAGGAAAATACCGTGCAATGACCTCATTTTTTCATAAATTTCTAGAGAGTGCAGGCAACTTGAACGGGAGTAACTGGTTCGGATGTAAAAGATTCTATTTTTAGGGTTCTGTATCGTAAAAGGAAAAACGGGACTATTATAAGATTACTCTGGTGTCCGTCTATTACAGAAGTTTTTCTTGAAAACTATGTAACGTAGAAATTTGAAATTTGGTATAATGTTAGATCTTAACAACGTCCACATAACATATTGTCAACCAAAGATTAGAAAAAAAAATTATTTATAATAAGTTTAAGATTGTAGTTTGAATATTAAGTTGAAGTTGATTTTTTGTTAATTTTATTTTCTGTATTTAATATGCAAAGAAAATTACTTTTTGTTTCACTGTTATGTCACTAAAGCATTATAAATAAAAGATTGACTGTCATAGGGATGATCGATATTAGAAAAACATCGATGTTGACATCGATTCAAGAGTATCGATATACGATATACATCGAAAGAAAGACATCGATGTTTATGTAGCAAAATAAACAACCATTATAATATATTATTTTATTTATTAAAAATTAACATTGCCAGTATTTATTTGATACACTTTGCAAAATAAGTAACTTTATTAGAAGTTTCCCTTTTAATCTGTTCCTTTGTTGATACAAATGCTGCCCAGCTTTTGAAAAAAGTCTCTCTGAAGCTGTTGAAGTTGTTGTGCACAAATATTTAATGGCAATTTTTTTCAAGATTGGATAAGTGGATCCTAGAACTTGCTATAAAAGTAATGGATCTTGTTTTAAATCAGCTACAGGACTTTTTAAATCCTGGATAGCTTAGAGTAATATCGATGTTTCGATATTATTCTCGTAACATCGATGTGTCGATGTTATCGAGGACATAACATCGATGTTTTTCTACCATCCATGAATATCGATCATCCCTAGACTGTCAAATAATCATTTTATTAATATAATGTCTGATAAACATCTAAGGCATGGTTTGGCTACATTTCCTAACTACTCAATTTACCCCGTTCTCTTGCTCAACTTATCTCACTTATGGGGTACGTTGAGCATGTCGGACTTCCTTCACTTAAACAGCTGTATCTCTTAACCTGTTAACTGGGTATGACGAAATATTTCGTCATACATAAAAGCCTACTGCAATGGGCATGACGACATTTTTCGTCATGGAAAAACCTATTAACTGGGTATGACGAAATATTTCGTCATACATAAAAGCCTATTGCAATGGGTATGACGACATTTTTCGTCATGGAAATTAACACTTTCAGTCCCATGGATTTTGGTGTCCTGACTGCTGTGTTGCCTTGTGTATGCCACACTGTTTCAAGCAATATCATACTGCGAAATAAATATTATAATTTGTTCAATTAATTCCTTGTACATTGAATACATTTGAATTATATTTTAAATATAAAATATTTTTTGCACGATCGTGTATTTTCATGCATTTACCGAGGCTGTTGACAATGCTGGTAAGTTACATTTCCCGAACGTTTGTTTATATCCATGGAAACCAAAAAATAACAGTGCGGTAAGTGAAATAGATGCGTGGTAAGTAAATAGGAGTGTGGTAAGTTAAATTAGCTCAAAAATGATTGTATTTATTTATTTATATTGAAATTAAAAGTACAATTTGAACAATTAGGAAAATAAATCCATTAATAATATGAAAATTTTCACTAGTTTGCACATTATTATTATTATTGTTGGCATCAGTCTTCTTATTTTATTGACATTTCAAAAGGTCGTTCAATCATTAAGATTTTCTGTGGCTTTCATAATCTTCCTTTCATTTTACGAGAATAAATTTGCAGTCAAAAATAAGATGCTTCATCAATTTCATTATTCTCACTAATAATATAGTTTAACAAACTATTTTCCTCAATTTTTTTTAATAGAAAATTCAAAAAAAATATTCACGCCAGTGAAATATTGACACTTAATTTTTTATTTACAAATATAGTTGTCAATTGTCACTACAAAGATTCATATTAGTTGTTATGAATATTTATAATATTTATTCATGGCATTCTATGTCATAACATAGAAATATAAATTTCATCTATATTATCTGAATTTTATTTTTTATTTAACACATTTTTAATCTTTAATTATTTTAAATCGATCGTGCAAAAAATATTATACAATACACGATGCGTTAAGTGCATTTACTGATCTCGAAAATTGCAAAAACTCGACCCTGCGGGTCTCGTTTTCGCAACATTTTCTCGATCAGTAAAAGCAACTTACCGAACTTATATTGTAAAATACTATTATCAAAATAAATAAAAACCATAAGTTACAAACGATATTCTTTTATTATTTGAGGTGTGATATTACTTATCGCTGCGAACAAAAAGTCCCCATTCTGAAACGAGTTGAGCAATAGCTAATTCCCCGGTTAACAGGTTAAACAAGGGGTCAAACTAAAATATCTACCAAACTGTGCCCACTGTAATCAATGGGTGACGTAACACAGCACACGTACGATCAACACACACGATATATGGACACGAATATACTAATGTGTTAGTAATATATTTTGATGATGATATATGCAGTTCGCATATATACACTATATACTATGATGGCCGACCTATTTGAAAACTAATCAACAATTAAAAATAAATTTATTTATTTTAAGAAAGATATCTCTTTATTTTCAGAAATTTTTTATTCAATAGAATTTTTACACTTAAATACGACACACTTCATATTTTTTTCTGTTTAAATTTCACGAGTTGATTAAAAAATTGATTATTTTGACGTAAACACCACGGCAGTCAGTAACAGACTAAATCAGTAATGGTGTAAATTGCTACTTATTGCAACTTTAAGATTTCACTTTTTTATACGTAGGCTTGATCTGTGTCATCTGTGTTCTTAAATGTGAATTGTTCGAAAAACGTTACTATGGCCACTTTAGAAAAGGAAGAACTTACCTACACATCAGTATGCATAACAATAAATTTGGACTTACGGTTGAGGAGCTATGACCGATTAAGTGAAAAGTTGCTCAACTAGCCCCGCCCTACCCTATTCACTATCGAGAATAAACTGTATACTCTCTGCAAAAAATTTCTAAACATAATTCTCAGATAAAAACCAACTTCTCTTTTTTTATTGTTAATTGTTAGAAACAGATACTCTTGTACGTATTAAAATTACAATTGCATTACATGCATACTTCCTTTCAAAACATGAATTGATTAATAAAAAATATCTAGTTTTTTTTTCTTTTACCTAGTATTTGTTTTTGTTCGATGGTTGGCGACGTTTCGCTAAATTGCAATTTAATTGTATTAATATTTATCGAATAATTAACTCGTGGAAAAAAACGGCATTACAAATCGTTTAATTGTATTCTGTTTCCTTTTTCAATGACATTTTTTTTGTTAACATTGCTTGATACCATGACTGTAGTTGCTGTACTGTAGAAGTGAAATAGTTTTTATTAGTAAAGATAGAGAATTGTTTGTATCTCAAGCGGAAATGAGGTCCTATCGGGGCCAGGAAAAAAGCCAGAAGCATCTACCATCTACGTTTTTAGTTTCAATAAAACCTGAATTTATTTTCGTTCAGTGGCACGGGGAGGATGTAAGAGGGGGCATCACCCGATCATGACCATCCTCCTGTATCAACCAGTAATAGTATTGGTAAAGTATATTTTTTTAGTTTAGAAATGATGTCATGATCATCTCTTTTCAATTTATGATGCTAGCCGTCCTTTAAAAAAATTATACGATACTGATCCTTAAAATAGTACATAAATTAAGTTGATTTTCATTTATTTCTCTCTTATTCCAGTTGTCAAATTATATAAGATTTCACTTACGGATTTGTGTATACCGACTGAAAGTAAGAAAGAAATAAGATACCATTTAGTTAGGTACTATTAAATAAATTTTAACGAGAAAAGGATGTATTATATAAAAAAGGATGTATTATTTTTTATTTGACCCACCCATTTCAATTCATATTTTTATGATACCTTACTGTGGCACCTTACTACCGAGGTATCATAAAAATATGAATTGAAATGGGTGGGTCAAATAAAAAATAATACATTCTTTTTTTTAAATTTCTTGTTAAAAATTATTTAATAATACCTAACTAAATGATATGTTATCTCTTTCTTACTTTCAGTCGGTATACACAAATCCATAAGTAAAATCTTATATAATTTGACAACTGGAATAAGTGAGAAATAGAAAAAATGAAAATAAACTTAATTTATGTACTATTTTAAGGATCAGTATCGTATAATTTTTTTAAAGGACGGCTAGCATCATAAATTGAAAAGAGATGACGTCATTTCTAAACTAAAAAAATATACTATACTAGTGATGTCGAGTCGAAGAGTAGTTAGTCAATTAATCGACTTAAGTTGATTTTCAGACAAACTTAATCATTAGTCGAAAATATCGAGCGTAGAATAGTCGAATAATAGACTAAATATTTAATCAAATTCTCAACTCTTGCAAAAACGACGTTTTCTTTTAAACGCAATTACCGACTTAATTATTCGTTTAAAAAAAAATTAATTATTTTAATCATTTGGTCGAAGGTAAAATAGTCGACTAAAAAATAATTATGAAAAACAATACAAAAAAATCGCCAAGTACGTGCCGGACGCGCATTATCAAAGTTCCGTGGTCAATAACTAATTTTTCACAATTTTTAGGATCATTAGTCTATATAATTAATATGTAACTGAGATTGAGATGAGTTCAAATTACTTAAAAAATAATCATGTGAAAACCAATTAATTGTCCCAGTTAAATATAAAAAAGTAAAAACATCAATGAGTAGTTAGAAAACTTCACAAGGTTTCATCCAATGTCACTAGATGGCAACATTCCTTACGTCTTCAATCTGACACGTGCTGCTATCTATTCAAAAAAACGATGGCTGGAGACTGAACTAATAAAAACCAAACAAACTGAACGCACAAGTACAGTAACGAACGTAGAGAAAGTTTAAATCGTAAAGAGAAGATACTTGTATAAACGAAAAAAATATCTTACTGCCTAACTTTTTTGACTTCGGTGGAAAGCGCCATCGATAAATCTAGGGACTTAATGTTCACTTACGAAGAATGACAACTAGACTGAATGCATTAAAGTTACGTGGTTGTGACCAAGTAACTTTAATAAAAACATATTAAATTAGTCGTTTAAAAAAAATTAATCATTTTCGTCATTTAGTCGAAGGTAAAATGGTCGGCTAAAAAATGACTAAATGTGAACAAAATTAGTCGACTAAACCGATTAATCGATTAATCATCCAACATCACCAATCGGCACGATATACCTAATTTTGGTAAAAATGAAAAGAACGGCGTCGAAAATCCTACAATTCGCTTCCAATATGATCATTCTATCATTTTATTTGTGGTTTTTAAAGCATTGAAAAATTTTAGTAAACTTATTGACGTCATCAAATTAGGAAAATCCGTTTTTCGCAAAGCACGCTTTGTGTAAGTGACTTAAATTAGAGTGATTGGTTGAATTTGGATAATTTTGGTGTGAACTTTTCATTTTAGCGAATTTTCAGAATGGAATTCAGCTATTACAGCCACTGTTATGACGCGACTTGAGCCCGGGACTAGTGATGAGCAAATGCAAGACCAAGACCAAGACTGCCAAGTCTTGATCTTGGTCTTGTTCTTGCATTAAGAATCTTGGTCTTGGTCTTGCTAGAGCAGTTTGAGTCTTGGTCTTGCAAAATGCAGTCTTGGTCTTGGTCTTTCTTGCATTTTTTTATTACCGAATTTTTTCCTTCTAAAATCAGAATTTTCTCTCTTTACGGTATTAATTATACTTTCAAACTAATTAAATAGTTTAGCAAGAGTCTTGCTTTTTTCTTGCTCACTTAAGTCTTGGTATTGGTCTTGCAGTCATACTTATAGTCTTGATCTTGGTATACATAGTCTTGGTCTTGCAAAAATGCAAGACGAAGACTAATTTTGCTCATCACTACCCGGGACTATGGCAGAAATTTGCTTTGGAGTCCCTAGAAACCGAAAATAATATTCACAAAAATTTATATATATATATATATATATATATATATATATATATATATATATATATGTATATATATATTATATACGTGTCCGCACGATAACTCTCGAACGCAATGTCCTAGGTTTACGAAATTTGGTGACATTGTTGGAAATGCCAAACCGTTGGACAAGTTCGTTAGCCAGACACATCGGATACCAGGAACATGCTCTTTGTTCTTGCAAAAAATTAGTTTTTTGCCAAAATTTCCACTTAAACAACAATTTTTACGAAATTTTTTTACACCATTTAAAAGAGGAGGAAAAATTGCATAAAAAAGGTCTTTAAACTATTGTTCTATGTCAACTAGTTTCCGAGCAAAACTAATTTTTATAAACGGAAATTCGATATGTTATGCAGGATGCTGCGACAGGGGTATTTGCTATTAGAATGACGAAATTTCTTTTAGAAATATGACTTATACGATAGAATCCTTTTTTGTAGTGGTCGTACGCCTTAATTTTAATAAAAATGAAAAGAATGATTTCGAAAATCTATAATTTGCTCTCAATTTGATAATTCTATCATTTTATTTAGAATATTTAAGTCACTGAAAAATTTTAGTACAAACTTGATGTCATCAAATCAAAAAATCTCTTTCCTCTCTGATGTTAGTAATGATGTTAGCAATGTTAATTCACGACTTTGTGTATAGTTTGGCAATATTTAAATGAGATGACTTTTCAAGTACGGCAATAATCAGCAGTATTGTTCGCAGCATGTTACCTACTTATCTATATAAATGCAAAAAGAAACCGGCGCTTGTAAAACCGGTAACAAATTTAAATACAATTGGAGTGAACATAGGGTGGTATTTGTTCTAAGAAATAAAATAATTTAACTTCTTGAAAGTTTATGGTCACTAATAAACACCTTCTCGAAAAGTCATCCCAAAAATTGTTGGATAAGGTATACTTACATATCGCAATAGAACAATCTTAAACAAACGAAAAAAATTTTCTTTTTATGAAAAAAAGAAATTCAGAATTTAATTTTATTTACACACCTTATTTTGCAATTTTACTTTTTGTTTTTTTCTTTTGTTTTTTTGTTTTTTTTCCATTTCCAGCCTCTAATTATTTACGATTTATGACAGAAAAAAAATTGAAATAAAAAAATTACACCTTGCATTTCCGTTCTTTGTTTAAGAAAAAGGAAACAAGTTGTAAACGCATTTATCCGACATTGGGCTAAATTACACAAAAAATGAGAGAAATTGATGATATAGAGCTGAAGTTTTTTTATGCGGTGAATAGGGACCGCATAAAAAAAAATCGCATAAAAAAATTTTGTTATACGATGGATCGGTATTCGGGACCGCATAAAAAAGTTTCATAGAAAATACGTAATTCAAAACGCTCAAAACCTTACGATTTGTTTATAGAAGTTGTTTTTCTAAACAAGATAAAGCATTAATTGACACATGACGTACAACATTTAATTTCATTTTTATAATATTATAAAAATTGCAATAAATACATCTGTAAAGAAACTTAATGATGCAGTAATTTATATTCTTATGTATTGTACTGATTAAATATTCAAAAACGATCAATAAGTAATTTTATCGATAAATTATCGTAAATTAATGTTTAAATTTTTTACTTTCCCGTGCGTTTTATTCACATTACCTATGTATTTCGCACAAAAGTAGTATATTATTCCACGAGCTGGGAATTATAGCTGTTACTCACGGAGATGAAATTTCGACACGAGCCGAGTGTCGTAATGCATCTGAGTGAGTAATAGCCATTGCAAGCGAATAGAATACTATATTTTTTTTACGACTTTTTCCTTTTTTGATTTCGTTATATAAAATTGAATATAAATTTCAAATCAAAAGAATAAAATTTTTAATCTATCTCTAATTTCATTAAATGCTCGTATATGTATCTATGGAAACGATTAAAATAAAATTCAAATTGTTTTGTTTACTTACACGTGACTGTGCAACATATATGAAATTAAAACTTATAGACTGATATATTATTCACAAAACAATCGTAAACAATTGAATAATGGTTAATACGGTGATTTCATTGGTCGAAAGGTATTGAGTAATGATCATTCCTTCACATCTTTGAACAATGCCTAACTTTCTCAACAATTAACGGATATATTTGCTTGTTAGCGAATTTCCAGAATGAAATTCAGCTATTACAGCCCGGGACTATGGCAGAAATTTGTTTTGAGGTCCCTAGAAACCGAAAATAATATTAACTAATATATATATATATATATATATATATATATATATATATATATATATATATATATATATATGTGTGTGTGTCCACGCGATAACTCTCGAACGAAGTAGCCAATTTTTACGAAACTTGGTGAGAACATTGGAAGTCCCAAACCCTTGGATGAGTTCGTCAGCCAGACACGTCGGATGCCAGAAACATGGTTCTTGTTCTTGCAAAAAATTAGTTTTTTGCCAAAATTTCCACTTATTCAAAAATTTTTGCGAAATTTTTTTACACCATTTAAAAGAGAAGAAAAAATTACATAAAAAAGGTCTTTAAACTTTTTTTCTATGTCAACTAGTTTCCGAGAAAAACTAATTTTTATAAACGGAAATTCGCTATGTTATGCAGGATGCTGCGACAGGGGTATATGTATCTTACAAACTATATTCGATATTTCATTTTACAATCTGTACGATTAAGTATATGAAACATTTTAAACTGGAAACAGATATACACGACAGGTTCAAAATAACGAATCGGTTCGGCAAAGATAAACCTATTTATAATAATATTTATTCACTCTGTCTAACGCATTCATATCATCATCTATCTCTGTCATGTTCAAATGATTTAAGTAAAGGAGGCGAATTATCATTCATACATTATATAATTTCATTTGTGCATGAATATACAAAATTGTGCGATGATTATGAAGGCGTGAAGATTATGACACATACGAATAAATGTAGTTAAGTGTTTATTTCGTGTTTTTTGATGAGTTCAGTGTGAGCGTAATGATCCTTTGTTTCGTATAATTGCAAATTGTTCTTCAATTTTTCAGATTCCAGTGGCGTATCAAACACAAAAAATACCCGTATTGCAGCATTATGTGTAATATAGCGAATTGCTCTTTTTGGTAATCAAAAATCTTTGAAGTAAAATTTTGTTTGGTATAGCAAAAACTATTTTTCTGTACAATTTTTTAGATTTTATTGTTTAAAAATGCCCGTCAAAGTGCCTACAGATTGATAATCTATTTGATTTTTTTTTTCGGATAAAAACTGCGGCCGCAATCGTGGGCACCGAATTTCGGCCTTTTTTAAAGACACTTTTTTCAAAAAATTATAATAATTATAAAAAATAAATAAAAATAGGTAAATGAGAAAAACATTTTTGTATTGTCAAATAGTGGTATTAATCGTAAAAAAAATTCATCCCCATTCCCCCATGCTATCCATCCGAAAAAAAATTGTGAAAATTGACTACTTTTCGGCAGAATCACACTGTTATGGTACCTTAAAAAACTGATTTTGTACAGAATTTCAAAAGAAAATTATATATTTTGTAACGCTACTGACTCCTTATTAAATTTCGATCAAATCAAATATGGATTTTGAGTATATCAATAGCATCAGTACATTTAAATGAGTAATAAATAATAAGTATAAAACAATACCCCATATCCATATACAATAAATAAGAAAGCGAAGATCCGTTTTTTTTTTTTCACTGATGTAATAGTACAATAGAACAAATATTGACGTGTATTCAAATAATGTGATCTATGGTGATCTATGTTCTGTTGTTGTATCGTGCAATCGATTAAAATTAATACATACAATATGTACATACGAACAAAGAAAAAGTGTATTTCCCTTATAAAATTGCAATAACAAACATTATATGTTATGTATCTTTGGTTGTAATAAGACTATAGAGAAGTTGTAGCAGTTTATAGTATACTAGTGTAGTAAATCAAGTAAAACAAAAAAAAAAATCGATCTCCGTATATTTACGTAAAAATCCCGATCGTGATCAACATACATACATAGCGTACATAGTATATTAACACAATCAGATGTCATTCACTCTATAAAATGTCTATTGGTGTAGTGTATAGGTAAAGGCTGCATTTCATGACATATTCTGCTGATTAACCATAGTCATGAATTGAGCCGTTTAGTTTAAAAGTGGGGCAAGTCCATATTTTGTTATTGCGAGATATTTAAGGGTTTGCGTTTCAATAAATTTAAAAATATTGGTAAGTGTTAATAGACATATTTTTTGTATTTTGTGGTATTAGATAATATAAGTTTATAATCCAATAGTGTTCATAGCGCTGACTAAAAAAATTGTGGTTTTATTATAAACTAAATGGGCTTGCCTCACTTTCAAAATTAATCAATTATTGTAATCGTTAATTTAAATGGATAATATTTGAATTTTATCATTTAAAAATAAACACAGTAAAAACTTTTCATACGACAGTTCAACTTCAGAAGCATATACTGTGACATTATTACCCCCTGCCAGTGCCTTAGTAGTAGAAATGAGTGTATGAAAATAAGTATGTACTTTAAAAGGGTGACTCACCCCCTTTGCAGTGTTCTTTAAAATGAATTTGGAAATTTATTCTAATTGTTTTAAACTATTTTCCTTGAAGAAGTTTTCAGTTACTTAAATAGTACGCTTATGACGACACAGTCACCCCCGTAGTTAACTACTCCTGGATTTGATATTAGGAAATTGAGTAAAAACAGGTCGATTCGATTTTTTTACGTACATTTGAAATCTGTTAGCAAAACTTTATTACATATATTTTATTTTTTACCCCTTTTCACAAAATTAACCCCGAAATTTTAGCCCTAAACTACCCCTGTTGGTGTAATTTAAAAAAATTACATATCAATGGATAGCTTTTTAAAAAAGAGCAATATCGCCAATTTAAACTTTTGCTCTATTTCTTACTGTTTTCGAGATATTTGAAAAATTAAATTTTCACCCCAATTTTCGCAGGACGATTTCACCCCTTCAAACCGCTTTTCCGCAGATAAAAAAAATACGTATTACTAGTTTTATCAAAATCAATAGGTCCGGTCTCGGAAATTTTACTTGCAAGGACTTGCACCACTATCAAAATAAACAGATTTACAATACTGTTGAGAGCTAAAACTTCGAACTTCCAAATATTAGGCTTCTGAATTTTATATATATATATATATATATATATATATATATATATATATATATATATATATATATATATATATATATATATACATATATATAAATTTTAGTGAATATTATTTTCGGTTTCTCCCGGGCTCAGGTCGCGTCATGACAGTAGCTGTAATAACTGAATTCCATTCTGGAAATTCGCTAAAAATATTCCACCTTGTGGTATAGAATAATACTTTCATTCCCCTCTAACAATAAGGAGGTATTATCAAACAGAAAAAAGTTTTTGACCTCCACCAGCAAAAAGTAGACATTTGAAGCTTTAAAATGCGTTTTCCAAAATCACAATCGGACAATATTTGACTGAGGCACAGCTTCTTAAAAAAGTAAAACTTTTCAAAATTTTCCTTTAGTTTTTTCATAAATATACACAACTATTTTGCTGTAAAAATAAATAATATTACATAAAAAAATTTACGTTTTTTAAAATTTTTCCCGAAAACCAATTACATAGGATAATCGATCAAAAACCTAACTTCTAGCACCACAGTACATGTGATACACCACATTATACCATATTTCAAGATTCGTCACTCACGAATTATTATATTTCTGTATTTTTGACAAGATGTCTTACCATTTTTGTATAACGCAGCCTTATAATTGTAATGTTTTGTGAGTTGCGAGACCAGCTGTAATAAAAATATGTTTTTTTTTTTAAAAATCATGAACATTAAAACACAACTGCAGAAAACTGGTCTGTTACATCATCAGTATCAATATTAAATCAAAATCACGGTCAGAAATACAACTTGACATGGATTAAGTATAATATTTTTTAAAATACATTATAATAATAATACATAAGTAGGTATGTCTACTCTAAAACGTGTTTGATACGCCTCCAATTCGATTGCAATTGGCAATTGACACTGTGGTTCATTTTATTGTCTGATAAATGCAATTATTATTAATATAAGGCTTGCAACGAACATTCAGCAAATATTCGGTATTCGGTCTATTTTTGATATTTGAATATCGAATACTAAAAAAAAGCTTCAAAAACGTTTATTTATTTTTCTGATACCTGATAACTAGGTACCGGGTTTCTTCGGACAGGTCAGGACCGTACTTATTTCAATAAAATTTTGCAACTAAATTACATTAAATTATGCACATTTGAATGAATATAATTGGTCAAAAATTACATTTTTCACCAACAGCATTTTTTATTTGACGAAAGTAAGAAAATTCAAAGAAATCGGAAAAAATTTTTGTAAAATATATTGAAATTTGTTGAATATTTAGACGATCCACTATAATAGCTAAGACGTACGTATTTACTAAGATTTCTTATTGAAAAACAAATTTTTAACAAGCAACTATACTTCTATCTCTTAAAATTGAAAACAATAAAAAAAAGATGAATTTATTTAATTTAAATGACATGTCACATAAATCACATACACAGTATAAACAAAAATACTTTTGATAGTCAATTAAAATTACAGTGGCACTTTTCAATTGTGCAGGTGATAAAAAAAAAAGGATGTTTACATAAAATACGTATAAATAATATTTTGATACACATATGAATGTGTCTGTATGTAACTTGTGTACGTTGTTTTTATGAATATATTTTGAACTTTTAGTCACATTGAGTGCAATATGTATACCTGCATATGCTAAAGACGAAACTGTCTGATCCGAAAGAAATCCGATACCTGCTAATAACTATCTATAGTCCATGAATTTATTTTGTATACAATGCACAAACATACACACATACAGCTACATAATCATGATATACGTACTAAAAAAAAATATCAAACTTAAAATAATTAGAAAAAACAACTGTTAATTGGTGCAATTGAAGGCATGAGTGGATGAAGGTATTATGTAACATTTTTTCAAAAATTCATTTTTTGCCAAATTTTGAAATATTTTGTGCTGAAGTATCTGCTAAAAGTATTATTAAAATTTGGATTTATTAAGTCCAATAGTTTTGTAGAAATTCAATAATAAACATGTACTATTGCATGGGAAGTATACGTAAATAAAAACTTTTAAACGCTCCTACTGAAAAATTATAAAAAGGTAATTCTCGCATAACGGGAGCCACCCAAAAACTCATAGTTTTAAATTTTGATAATTGTTATATTTTTATAATCTATAAGTGTTGTGTAGTTGTGCTGGGCTATAAGTTTTGCAATATCTGCTTGCTTCTGTAGGATACATGTGGGCAAAGTGACCCATGTGCAAACCTACTAAAATGATTTTTTCCGTTTATCACCGAATCAATTGCAATGGAAAAGACAAAAATGACATCAATCATTAGTGTGTTCAATAGGTAAGTAACATACCTAAATTCACTTAGTTAAACTTAATAGTTTTCAAGTAATCGAATTTTGTAGTTTAAAATTTCAATTGCAATTTTCAAAAAAGTTTATGAATCGATTTGGACGTTTTAAATTTCTATCGATAGTACTACTTAGGTACTATTAAATGACGAAATAAAATCAATGGGATCTTGCCTTTAAAAATTTTTATTACCAAAACTCAAAATTTTTTATATAGAATAGTCCAAATAGGCATTATTTAAACGGTTAAAGGCATATATTTATAGGAAAATCACCTTAAATCATATTTCAAATGCCCAGTCAAATCATTGGGCTTAACAGTTTTTAATGTCCTTAGCTTCGTTTAGATATGATTCACACTAGGGCTTAAATGTATTATTATGTAGCAATATGAAATTTTTGTTAAAGACCTAAAATGCCCACATGTATCCTACAGAAGCAAGCAGATATTGCAAAACTTATAGCCCAGCACAACTACACAACACTTATAGATTATAAAAATATAACAATTATCAAAATTTAAAACTATGAGTTTTTGGGTGGCTCCCGTTATGCGAGAATTACCCAAAAATGTTATATAACACCTTCATCCACTCACGTCTTCAATTCATTATTGAATTCAAAAGAATTCATAGAATATTTTAAAAATGTGGTGCTGATATTTTTAATATTTTACCTAACTGTTTTATGTATTTGTACCGTATTTTACTTTTTTATTGTTTTTTATTTTTTACTAAAAAAAAAGGAAAGTTGTCACTTTGAAAAGGGAAAGTTACAAAGGTATCCTAAACTTTTTTTTTTAAATTTCATAAATTGTATGGAACGTCGCTTGAAAGGTCGACAAAAAAAAAAAAAATAAATAAATAAATAAGAGAAATAGTATTTGTCGAATATTTGGTATTCAGTATTCGGCCAACGACCGAATAGGATATCGTTGCAAGCCCAATATTAATACGTATTTTCTAATGTTGATTTTAAATGTAAAGTTGCACTGAAGAAACACACACCACATGTGTTTAACATATTGAAATTATTTACTAGATTATAAAATGCAATAAAAATTAATACATATTGCAGATTATTACATATTTATTATGTAACTCTAGTTTCACAGAAAGGGCAGGGAAAGAGACGGTTTAGATCGGCCGCACACATACTAGTTTTTGGGATGTCGAAAACAAAAAACTCGGAACCCTTATAATTTCGTTATGGCTGTCTGTCACACTTAACTATAGTTACTACGGGTAACTTCAAAAATGTAAACTTTACCGTACCGATGCCGCATCATGACTTTTCTGATGCGTTTAATACTATATGATGCGCTGCTGATGCTCTCTTGAAATTTGATGCACATTAGATGTTTTTGAACGGGATATTGGCATCATTTAGCCTCTGATTTGGCTATAGATAAGACAGATAATGTAGCATGATAGACTATAGATAATATAATATTAATAGATTTGAGCGTTACTTTATGGTATTCCATATTTGTAAATAATAAACAAATATTTTACTTTGCAAAATACCACTTTTATTTTTGAAACTGTGACAATATTGTTTCGAACCGTTAGTTCATTTTCAAACAGAATAAAAATTAAACAGGTAAACAAAGGACAGAAGGTAACAATCCTAGAAGCAATAGAAATAAATAAACATAACTCCGATCACCTTTTAAATGATTACACCGATATTTACAGTTCAACTTTATTTTCAATATTGTAATTTATTTAAACCTTTAAAATTGTATTTTTCTGTAATATTGTCTTTTTGTCAATTTCAATCTTTTGTCACGTGTTTGTTTGCGTTTGTCACATGTAATGTAATCTTGTTTTCCTTGTTTTTCGGATTCTCCCACTATCCCAGCCCCTTCCACTTCCACACCATATTACACTCCCCCTTCATAAGTATAGGTAGATAAAATTAGTATATAAGGGCATGTATCGAATGTAATTTTTATTCTGTTTGAAAATGAACTAACGGTTCGAAACAATATTGTCACAGTTTCAAAAATAAAAGTGGTATTTTGCAAAGTAAAGTATTTGTTTATTATTTGTAAAAGATTATTTTATCCTCTAGTTTTAAATTTAATTTATTCAATTCCATTTGTGAAACAAGTTTCGAAACAATTCAAACCAACTCAAAATGACTCACTTAATGACAACAGAATATACCCTGGAGGCATCACATGGATAATTGATAATTATAGTTATACAACAAAAACAATTAAAATAATTAAAATTACTGGACAAAAATTATTTTTATTGCCTTAAATAAATTGACGTCTGTATATTTTTAAATAAAAATAAGCTTAAATTTTGCTTATTTTTTAATATTTCACCAGCACACATACATATTATGTACATGCATATGGATAAATTGTTAAAAGTGCTGCTGCCTACGATAATTAAATTTTCGCTATAACCTTGAACGTCTATTAACAACGGCGATCTTATTATCGGCAAACAATACTGCCCGTTGTTTGCCCTGTGTATATGTATATGTGTATCTAATATCAGCATAACAAGATATTACAAACAAGACATGTGTTTTTTAGTTGATTTAGCGTGTTATTTTTAACATTCGCCAAAACAAACAGTTGCAAAAAATATTAGCTAAATAAATTTGGGTGTTGCCACCGCAGTACGCAATCTATCGATTTTTAGCATTCACATATTTTTTGTTTGCTTGTTTTTGGATAAATTCAAAAAAATTTTTAGTTTTTTCAAAACTTCATTCAAATTTCGTTTTAGGCGCGTTACACATCTACGGTTCTTAAACATGCGATGCCGCTGCGGTACCGCAATTACAGTTTGAATTATGTCCGCATTACAGGATGCAAGAATGTCTATTGGAACCGTGGTAGAGAGCCTGCTTACTGTAGTTATACAAAATATTGACTCCACTGCGAGAACGCTTATCCTATTTGACCGTTAAAGACGTTCCTGCGCGTCCACAAAATGCTATAGTGCTATAGAATAGGGTGATGTAGCTACCACAAATTACTACAGAACATAATACCCTATATGTTATGCATACAGAGCTTGTACTTATTCATGTGCCATATCCTCATATGATGTGTTGTGTATTATAGGTGATTGCTATATGTACCACCTATGTATTTGTCTGTGGTATGTATCAATGCATACATAGTTGTTGATTGAAAATTACCAGTTTATTTGACTTTGTATGCATATTATGTACGTACACACATCAAAATCTACCAGAAAATTTTAATTTTTTTAATTTCAATAATTAATATTTCATTTCAACGTCCGTCAATACGATGTTTTTTGTGAAATTATATAAATTGCATATTTCAAAGAATATTTTTAAACAGTTTTTATTTTGATATCTACTCTTATAATATACGTATTATAATTTTTAATACGAAAAAATGCTGTTTAGAAGGTTTTTTCTTAATGGGTCTGTGTTAAAAATTTGAGTTTTAATCGTCGTTTTAATAGGTGCAATTTGTATCGCAAGAGCAAATAAACACATTTGCGTTATCTCATTTTATTTTAAATGTCGATACACACATACGATTTTTGGACGTGCGACACCACTAAGCTGACGTAACTGCGATTTGAAATACACCGAGTTATAGTAAGTACTGCATATATTATACCTTACAATATCGTATATTCATTTCGATGTATTTCAAATCCCAACTGTGGTAACACGTTCAAAAACCGCACATGTGTATCGGGCCTTACGTGTACATGCATTTTACTCTTTCTGTAAAAAATTATTAAAAATCCTAGACATTTTTTTTTTTTTTTAAATAATTTTATCTCCTCCATACTTTTAATTAAATAAACCGGAAATAAAGTGAATACACATGTTGATACTAACTAAATGTTTTGTATGTACTTATTTTATAAAGTTGAAAGTACAGTTTGTGCCACAATCGTGGTGATGCGGGTAGGTGGATTTTGTGTCAATTTCAAAAAAAAAAAAAAAAAAAACAAAAAACATTGTTTAACTAACAATAACTAACAAATACGGGTACATAGACATAGCACAATGTACATATAATTCTACTAAATTCTTTTAATTTAAAAAAAAATTCAAGTACCGTAAATCGGAATGAATTGGCACGAATTCCAACTTCACATCGTAGGTTTTTGTATTTCTTTTATGTGATAGCACGGTTACATTATTGGAGTAACCAAAAATTTTTGAAAATATTTCTGGTTTTTGAAAAAATAATCAAAATTATATTATTTCTACACTACTAAATTGGGATCAAAAGAGACAATAAAAATATGAATTAAGACGATCAGCAGGGTTCACCAAAATTGGGACTGAAATATAATTCACAACTTTTTATATTTATAAATTCAAAAAAAGGAATAATACTTCACAATTTTGTATAGAAACAAACCTAAAATCAAAACTAAAATTAATAAAGTAGAGAAATGTTATATTTAATCTGTTTATAAAAATCTCAAATAATTTAACAACCTTAACAGCGGTCTGTTCTATGTTCCAATACATCCTTCACCCGTCTCTAATCACCCCACATACGTCCGTTTATACTTCATACAGCGTCCCTATTAACCTCCAATCTAATCCAAATTTCAAGTTCTCGTGATTTTCTCTTACAAAAATAAATGCAAATAAAAGTTTGCAGTTTTCTTTCCTCATAATATACAGTTCAAAATAACTAAACATTCGATTAAATAACAATTTAATTCATAAGAACACCAAAATTTAAGAAACAAAAAATTACACTATCTGCGGGAACGTTCATTTAGGACGTCTAATATTTTTTAATCAAGTTCACGAATAACTTTTTTCGATTTGTCCCAATTCACCATTAAATTCCGATTTATGGTACGTTCATTTAAATTTGGCGGGTAATTTTACAATGATGACGTAATATATAGGGCAGGGAGGGGTAAAAAAAGACACTCGCACAGGTGGAGTAAAAAAGAGACGTAAATTTTTATTAACTTCAAGTGTTAAATTTGAAAAATAAAAAGTATTATATAACAAAATACATACTATACCATGTGAATTTTTTGAGAGTTGCCATTTCTATTACAACCAAATTTTTATGATAGAAATAGTACTGGAAAAGGTTATTTTCTTGGATGTAATGGAAATATAACCAAGAAAAACACTATCGGTTGAAGTAGCCTCAAGTACATACGCATATTTTTACCGCCTAACTGATAAATTAAAGAAAAATTAAAAAATTAAACTTGGGTAAAAAAAATTCTTTTGCTCATTTATGTTGTTAATTAATACATTAGATCAGTTTTATCGAAAAATTAATTTATAGTCCCATTTAAAAATCTATAAGTTTGTATCATAACTCGAAAACCCTAAGAGCTATAAAGCTCTGGCTATAGCAATCGATTGCCCCCATCGATATCTACAACTCTTATTTGAACAATTTTTCGATTAAATCAACGGTTTGGCTATAATAAAAATGGCAACTCTCAAAAAACTCACACAGTATATTTTGTTATAATACTTTTTATTTTTCCAATTTAACACTTGAAGTTAATAAAAATTTATGGTCTCTTTTTCACCTCACCTGCGCGGGTGTCTTTCTTTTACGCCGCCCTACTCTATTTAAAAAGAATTAAGAATTCTATCATCGTATCTGCTGTACGAGAAAATTTGCAAAAATGAATACTGATTAAATATATTAACGCCTACTATCAATTTTCAGACTCTACCAGTCCCAACAGAGTGTTAATGAATCAAACACAGTGATTCCATGAATCAATAGAATTTACATACTTAATAGAAATTAAAATTAATTATGCTTTAATTATATACATATTATATTCAGTCAAGGTGACTTACTGACAATGAGATCACAACATTGAGATATTCGCGTACGTACGTTTTGCTTACCTAATGTTTTTTGTTCTTCCAGTTCCGGAGTTTAATTTTTTTGAAAAAGATCTTTTACCGCGATATAATTCTGAATGTTGCGATTTAATTAAATATTTTTAAATATAAAATTACTTACGTCAATGTTAAAAGGTTAACTAACTATTGTTGGCGAATAGTTTAGAATAACTTTTATTGGCGAATTTTCGTAGGGAAAAATCAGTGTGTGTGAAGTTGGCGTATCATTTCGTGGAAACTCATAAACAATTAAGAGTTCTGGCCTTATTTTCGATAGTTCTAGAGTTCCTGTTAGTTTAAACAAATAGTTCTGTCGATTAAAGCAAAAAAAATGCCTTAGGACAAACTGAGACGCCAACTTCACGCAGCGTCTCACTTTGTCCTACGATAATTTCCTTGTCAGCAATTGTCAGATTTGAAGAGATTTATAGTTCTACATGAGTTCTAACAAGAGTTCTGCCTTTTAAAACAAAAAAAAAAAAAATTATCAAGATTCAAATAGAGAGTTCTATTCATTATAAAACATTTGTCTGCTGTTCTGAACTTATTTAATTATTTTTTAAATTATTCTGATCACAGAATTTTTTTCTTATAATGTTTGTTGTTTGTGAAAGGTATATATTCGCAGGTAAAGGAAGAATTTTTGGTTTCCTAATGTTAGTGTTTTTCCTGAAATAGTCTTTTTTGTCTAACTAATCTTAACATTTTTGCCAAATTATTTAATAGGCAGATTAATGTACTTTTACGATATTATGTTTTTCAGAAGTAATGTACACTAGCGGAAATAATTAAAGGATCAAAAAAAAAAATTCCAAATTTTTAGCGATTTTTCGAATGGCTGTATCTTTGTGAAAAATGGTCGTATCGGAGTCGTAAGCAAAGCAGTTTAAAGCTGGAAGTTTCTAGTTTCGAGATCTTGCGATAAAAAAATTTTCAAAGCAACGTGTGTGGCGCAATCCTAATAAATAAACTGAAAAAAAAAGTTTTCGAAATTTTTTCGGTTTTTTCTTTGGTCCACGAACTTGGCAAAAATTTTTCCGACTTAGCCACCATATGGACCGGAGAACTTGTTTATTCAACTTTAATTTGCTTTTTTATAGACTTTTATACGACCACTTCTCGCTGAGATCATTTCGTCTTTGACCATCGATATCTCAGCAACCAATGATCGCACAGAAAATTGAACGGGTGTTTTAAAAACTCGAATAAATTCTCTACAAAGATTAGCCATTGTTTTTTCAGAAAAAATTTTTTGCATACTTTACATGAATTTGAAAAATCAAGAAAAAAAGAGCTTTTTGTGGCTCTTTGGAAAATCAAGCGCTGAATTAAAAACTTCGAGAAAACCACTAATGTTAAGTGTGTCTTTTACAGTTCAATATATCCACAAAAACCCCACCGAGTTTCAGTTTAATCTATCCAGCCGTTTTTGTGTGTCATTCGATTGAATTTTTGAAAAAATTAAAGGATCATTTTTTTGATCTTAAACTTTCATAATCTTCAACAAAATGAAAAAAAATTTTTCTCAGCTTTTTTCACATTTTTATCAATAACAGTATTTAAATTTATAAAAAAAAGAAAATTTCTTAGAAAATTTTCAAAAAAAAATTTTTTTAAGAATTTTTCGAAAAAATTTTTCAAAAATTTTTTTTGAAAAATTTTAGAAAAAATTTTTTTTTTTTTGAAAATTTTCTAAGAAATTTTCTTTTTTTTATTCAAACGCTTTTTTTTCTGTTTATATAATTTTAAAATTGTATTCCTCATGTTGGATAAAAATATACATTTTTTCCAACGACACATTTTTTTCCCCAATTTAAAGCAGAAAATCTCTGAAAACAACATGACCTAACTAATACATTTTTACTAATTTCTTATTGACCACGAGTGTAAAAATGGCCTAAGTGACAAAAAAAATTAGCAAAAAGATGCTAGACCTTCGAATTTTACCCATACATGCATTTGACATTGAATTCAAAATATAATACATAAGTAAACGTCCATAATTTTATTAAGACTTTGGTGGAAAAACAATAATATTTTTTTGCATAACTTCAACTGTCGTTATCTCGATATGAGTAATTTGCAGTTAGGCACCTACGTAGAAACTTCTTTGAATAAAGCGAACACTGACTCTTATTCCCCCCTTTAATTAAAATGGTGATCTTGATGATAAAAATCGCGTATGTACAAAATTTAAATTACCTTATCTTCGAATTTTTTGTTTATCTTTGACCTAAAACTGCATCGTTCTGCATCAAGGTCAAAACAATTCGAAACTATTGTTTTTATAAACTTTTTTTGTTCCGTAATAACAAGAAAAATCATAAAAATTTTATATGCGCACTGAACCTTAAAAAGTCGTGTATGAGTGTTGACAATATTCATTATAAGGTCGGAGTTACATAATGTTTGTAATTAATGTTTTTTTGTTGTAGTACTTAATTTGTATTCGAAATTCGTATTTTTCAATTCAGTGAACATGTTTTGGTGACCAGTATATTATTATACCTAGTTCACACCGGACCGTTTAGTAGCAAATAGTAAGTAGAATGCATTAGTAGAACAGAAAAATACATAGCTGTGGTAGATATATTTATAGGTACGTAAAGTAATATAGATACATAGCCATTTGTAATTTTAAATTAGTATTTTACGATGTTCGGTAAGTTCCTTTTATTGATCGAGAAAAGACACAAAAGTTACAAAATTTTTAATAAATGATTGAACAACGTTTTGAAATACAGCTGAACCTTTTTTTATGCGGTAGATACCGCGGTTGTTAAAAATGTTAAAATATCAAAAACTTTATAAATATAGCAATAAAAAGTATAGTTGGCTCCAGATTGTAAAAATTAAATGTTTAAAAACCATCAATAAAAATTTTTATCAAAGTAAATTAATATAATTAATGTTTAAGTTTCTTACTTTCTCTTGCTTTTTGTTCACATTATGCACTTTAATGGCAATTATTTTTAAAAATATTTTTTTTTAAATCACACAAATAAGACGGCATAAAAAAAGGTTCAGCTGTACCAATAAAATATGAAGACAAAATTAACAATGTTCTGAACTAGTGAAAATTCGAATATTAATTAATTAGTTAATTAATTAATTTTTACCATTGTTTAAATTGTACTTTTGATTTTAATATAAATATGTACCGTAAAACCGTCTAGACCCGGACAGGGGGTCTAGACCCGGATACTTTGCTTGCGGAATCTTCAAAGTAAGTATAGTTTCTACATTAACCTGCTACAATAAACATTTGCTCTTGACGTCATTAGAGAGAGAAAAACATCCTCTAAACAGCTGTACCAATAAAAACTACGGATTTCAACTTTTACTATCTCATTTTACAGGATTACTATTCTCCGTTTTTTCAAAGAAATAAAATGTGTGTCTAACTTAGACATGTAATTTTCGTCATACTTGTCATATTGTTTTAATTTTGATATGTATGCGTTCATAATTTTATCGCGCATCATTTAATGATGTTTGAAGTTATATTCGATGTATATATAAAAAAATACATGCTATACATATACATATATCCGTTTAGACCCGGACACATCAGTTTATTACACAATGGCCGCGATTCGCACTGGCTGTAACTTCCACTATCCATACGTTATAGTCCCGCCAGAATTACGCGGTTTATGCCTCCTTCTGGTGTCATATCGTATGTTTACTTCATAGATAGGCATACTATGTATTGACCCCTCACCCTTCCCACAAAATATTTTGAAGCCTTTGACAGGTTCAAAGACATCAGACGATATAAAACACTGTCCTAACCCCGACGGCAGAGGTTAGTTTGCACGTTATTACATTATTTAAGTAAGTGTCCGGGTCAAGACGGATTTGGGGTGTAGACCCGGACACTTACTAATTATTTTTTATTTTTTTTATTTTTACTTATAATGTAACAAATGGGTCAGGGATATAACAAATAATATACGCTCTTTCTAATGGTAATACTTTTATTGGTGATATCTATGAAGGAAACATGTATAAACATAAAATTATACCAAAAAATGTAAAAAAGTGTCCGGGTCTAGACGGTTTTACGGCATGAAAATGCACAATCATAATACAGATGTACATACCTACCTACTAATTCCTACCATAGCTATGTATTTTTTTGTTCTTCCAATGCGTTCTACTTGCTACTTACTACTAATCACTAGCAACTACTAAACGGTTTGATGTGAACGAGGCATTAGTACGCGCTAGTACGTCCCAAAATAGTCAGTAATTATATTGTTAATGGTATGATATGATTCAATATACAAAGGTCCTAGCGGTGTCACCAGCGGAGTTAATAATTACAATTATTGTCAACTACAATTGTTCAAAGAACAATTAATTGAACACAATTTAGTTTCCATATGTAATATTGTTAATAATAATTATTATATTAATGTACAAGTACAGTGGAAGTCCAAACTAAAATAATAGAAAAGTTCAAATTTACTGAAATAAATCAAAATTTAGGCTGCCTGTACACGATCAGTAATACTGTCAGTATGAATCATTATTTTTATTACTTCAGTATATTTATGATACCGTATACTATCATTATTTTCTTCAGTATTTTAAAACAAACTGTCAAATTTTAATTTTTCGGAATTTTTAAATTAATAAAATTTTGGAATTGTTATTATTATGGAAGAAGCTTTAGCTATAGTACTAGCGTTTGCAACTCAAGACAAGAAAACAAAAAAGAAAAAACGTTATGTTGGTTATGTTTTTTCTAGCGAAGCCATACATATACGCATGTATGTACATACGGTACATATCGTACATACTGTACATATTGCCGTACATACTCATCAATAATATACGAGGCATGTTTTTAAAGTAAGTACCGGTTTGATATAAAAAAATCAACAAGTAAATTTTTCAAACAAAACTTTATTTGAAAGAGCATTCTTTCCTCTACTTCTCTACATAATTTCCATTATTATTAAGGCACTTGTCGTATCTTGGGACCAGCTTTTGTATGCCGTCGTCAAAGAAGCTTGCCGCCAGACTGGACAAGCACTGCTGCACAGACGTTTTTACTTCTTCATCATTGGAATGACGCTTCCCCGCCAAATGCGTCTTCAAGTGCAGAAACAAATGGTAGTCGCTAGGCGCTAGATCGGAACTGTGTGATGAAATGAAGTGATGAGCTCTTGCGTTCGATTTGCTGAATGTGGACGAGCATTATCGTGGAGCAAAACGACGCCTGCACTCAGCATGCCACGCCTTTTGTTTTGATACAGCAGGAAATTTTTTAGCTAAGGACGAAACTGTGAACCGTCTGTTCTCTTTCACTTTACAGTCCACTTTTTGAATGAGATCATCGGTAATGACTGAAGGTCGCCCACTTCGTTCCTCATCATGAACGTTTGTGCGGCCATCTTTCCCATTTCCGCACCATTCCTTCACTCATAATGTTTTCACCATAAACTTCACTGATTTGACGATGAATGTCAATTGCTTTTAAGCCTTTAGCACAGAGAAAACGAATCACAGCACGCACTTCACAGTCGGCGGGATTCTCGATAGTCGGCGGCATTTTAAAATCACGTAAACAAACGAAGACTCGATCAAACGGCGTCGTAATGGCGTCTGTGGCTTCCCAACTGATGTAGCTACACTACGCGCATGCGCTAAACGGCAACTGCAGCGCTGCGGCGGCGTAATTTAAAAACGGTACTTACTTTAAAAACATGCCTCGTATGTACAAGCCTACTTTTCCATGATGTACATATTATACGATCTACAATCGATATTTGTATTTATCTCGGCTGGTACCGATGGTACATAATAACGAGAAATATGTTTTAACGGTTTTAACTGTCATTAATGTCACTGTCCCCTCCACGTCTTAGTACTGAAGTGAACACTGATGGAATTATACGCCATTCTTCAATACTTTCATCATTATTTCAGTCTCGTCAATACACGATCAAAATACTGACAGTATTACTGATCGTGTACAGGCAGCCTTAAAACCTTGTGTGATAAGAAATATATCAAAAAGGTTTAATTCGTGAAACGCATACGGTTGAGCGGTTACACTGGATACGAAACATTTAGGAAAAAATTGTTTTCAATTTACCCCTTTACAGGGTTGTATCACCATTATCACCATTCTGGACCACCCCTGTATAAACATAAAAGTGAAATAATAAGTGATGAAAAATAAAAATTTCACATTCAAATTATATCCAAAAGCCACAAACTGACCTAAATGAAATAATGTCTTTCATAGAATTTATATGGAATGTTTATTCATTAATTAAGCTTAAACAATCGTTAAATTTAAAATCAACAGTCCATATTGTTCAATTAAAACATTTTGAAGTAAATCAAAAACAATGGAGTTGGTTCAAACAGTAATTGATATAAATAAACATGTTTGTATTGTCAATTAAAACAAGTGTTAATTAAGTTTTAATTTTTAAAAATAAAAAAAATTTCGATTTTCTAAATTAAGACTCCATTTTATAAACCCTTTGTATTCAAATTTTTTTTTATTCTGAAACAGAATCTTTTATGCATGATTTCTTTAATCAAATATAAAGGGTTAAATACACGATAATGACAAAATACTCTGTCGCAGCATCAGCTGCATAACATAACGAATTTCCTTTTTGGAAATAAAAAATTTTAAAGTAAAACTATCAGTACATATTATATCCCATCAAAACTTAATTAATACAGTGAGATCCCCTCTGTATTTCGAGACTTATTTTCCTTACACCCTGTATAAATCTGTATAAACAAAATGTAAACAAACAAATCAGTTTATTAAAAATTTTTCTCGAAAACTAATTTATATAGCGAGTTAGAATAATGGTTCAAAAACGTATTTTATGTGATTTTTTCCACTATTTATAATGGTGTACCACAAAAAAATTGGAAAATTTTTAAATTGTAGGAAATTGTGTTAAAAAACTCATCTTTTTTGACGAAAAATGTTCAAAAAACCATGTTCTAGGCATCAAACGTAGTTGGCTGAAAAACTTTAGCTGAGTTTGGAATGTCCAACATTTTGTAAAAGTAAAATGTCTCGTTCGAGAGTTATCGTGCTGATACATAAATACATAAATATACCTACTCATATATAAATTTTAGTGAACATCATGTTCGGATTCTAGGAAAATAAATTTCCGTCACAGTTCCGGGCTTACCATCTCTTACCATGACTTGAATGGCTGCAACAACTTAATTTTTTTCTGAAAATTCGCTAAAAAAACATTTTTGTAAAAAAGTAATTAATTTTTTTGGTTCACTACATAGCCCCCCTTCCACCCACTTTAAAACATATCACGAAGTCACTGAACGATGACATAATATTCACACGAATGTGTTATTCAAAAAAAATAACAAAAGTACTAAATTATCCGTTCAAGTTAATTACGCAAATGATCGCGCTAATGAGTTTTATGGACTACGTGAAAAAAAGTTGGTCGACAGCCAAATATATTTTAAAATTGATTTTGAACGTTCATAGATCATTCTGAAATGTAGATCAAAGACATACCTTTCAAAATATTTTGAAACGAACGCGGCTACTGATATTTATTTTTTGACGGTGAAAATGTAAATAAAAACAAAAATGTTGTTAATTAAAATTCTTTTTACTAAAAGTTTAACATTTTTGTGATATTTTTACCGAATTCTTTTCCGGATAGGACTAATTTTTTGTCAAAAATGAAACACGAGACTAATCAGATTCGCTTTCGGTTCGTAATTATCGAAGCCTAGAGCATATCTTCACCTGAATACTTCAAAAGGACAAAACGGAACCACGTGGTTTATGAAGACTTCCTTACCGAGGCCTGTAAATGCAATTTTTGTGGTTTCAGATTGTAAGTTACATTACTATACAAATCTGACGATGTTTACAAAATGTCGTGCTTGTACAGCGCGTGCTGTTTCAGCGAACGCAAAAATCGTGCTGTTACAGCGAACAAACTAAACCATAAAACCATACACAATGAAAATAAACCGGTCAGGTGTTCACAGGTACCTATAGCGTTGTTCACACCTAAGTAAAGTAGATTAGTAGTTAGTAGCTAGTAAAACAACTTAGTAAGTTGTAGTAAAAATAAACTGCCTGCAATAAACGTTTGTGTATTTGTATAAATATGCTATATGAACAACGCTTATGTGTCATCCACCAACGCTTAAGTTTGCTGTTTGAAAGAAGTCTGAAAGAAATTCGGAATGAATGTACAAATACAAATTGATAATACAGGTGTTGTTCCAAAAACGATTCTATGATTTTCAATTTGTTAACAAAATTTAAATTTTGAATATGAATTCTAGTTTATGTTCTTACCAACTAAATAACTATTAGTCTACTTATGTTTCAGACTTCTTTCAAACAGCGATCTTGATACCAGCTTTGATATCAAGAGAAGTGGATCATATAAGTATCTATAAACACTTGACCGTGGTTTACTTTTATTGTATATGGTTTTATGGTTTGGGTTTTGTTCGCTTTAACAGCACGATTTTACAATAAGTAGCCTGTGTACAAAAATATCTACTTAATTAAATCTCTAACACTGACTGGCTGACTGACAGACAACGCATAGCTCAAACCGTTGGGTTTAGAAGAATGAAATTTTGCAGAGGAGTTCCTTATATAATGTAAGTGAACACTGAGAAAGGATTTCTGAAAATTCGTCCGCTAAGTGGGTTTAATACGGGATGAAAATTTGTATGTAAATTCGTTATTTTTGAAGTTAAAAACATATAGAAATATGTTACTATGGCTATTAAAATAAATAATACCTTATTTAATAAATCTTTAACACTGACTGATATCCTGAGACGTTGCCGATGGTAAATCTTATCGGATGGGTATACGGCTAGTTAATAAAATAAACCTGTACCGTGTATACAACCCTTTACACACTACAATGTATGGATATAATTTTGATAATAACTCTCTTGAATACATTCATATACAATGCTTTTTATGTATATTAAACAAAGATAATTATACCTAATTTTGTATAAATTCGTACAGCTGTCGTTTATTGTTAACGTTCGACCAATCAGATTGAGTTTTTAATTAAATGTAGTATTAGTAAAGTAACCTAGTTTTTTTTTTCAATTTGTATGAATACCAGCCGAATGCATATATGTGTATGTTTATATGTAATATAATACGTCTTTTGATTACAGCAGAAAGTTAACTATAGTAATCCATATAATAACATTTAATAAAACTGTAATAAAATTATTTTTATTGTGTTTATCTCATAAAAAAAAACTATAAATAGACAAAAAAAAAATACAGTTTTGGTTTGCAAATTTAAAGTTTCTTTTTCAATAAGCGCTTAATTTTGATGAAAATTAGTGATGAGCAAATGCAAGACCAAAACCAAGACTTGGCAGTCTTGGTCTTGGTCTTCTTCTTGCATTAAGAATCTTGGTCTTGCAAAATGCAGTCTTGGTCTTGGTCTTGCAAAATGCAGTCTTGGTCTTGGTCTTGCAAAATGCAGTCTTGGTCTTGCAAAATGCAGTCTTGGTCTTGCAAAATGCAGTCTTGGTCTTGGTCTTGCAAAATGCAGTCTTGGTCTTGGTTTTGGTATTGCTAAAAAGTCTTGCACTTTCTTGCATTTTTTTATTACCGAATTTTTTCCTTCTAAAATCAGAATTTTCTCTCTTTACGGTATTAATTATACTTTCAAACTATTTAAATAGTTTAGCAAGAGTCTTGCTTTTTTCTTGCTTTTGTCGTGGCCTTGCTCACTTGAGTCTTGGTATTGGTCTTGCAGCTATACTTGGTCTTGCAAAAAATGCAAGACCAAGACTAATTTTGCTCATCACTAATGAAAATTTATTAATTCATTTAATATCACCTTGTTTCAAGAATTACTATCAGATAAATTATAAGACTTTAAATTTTGAAAAAAGATTTGCCGATTGAAATACTAGATCGATTTTCGCGAGCTACTAGATTAAAATTTTAAGGGGCTAAGCTACACGGAGAGAAAATTCCTATAAAAATTACTGTGCTCAGCACTACAACCGACGTGTAAAAGGCGAACATATTAAATTCTGTAAGGTAAAAATATAAAGATTATAATTAATCATAAAAAATTTAAAGGATGGAATGTTCTTTTCTCCGTAAAATTATTATCTCCGTAAAATTTGTAAAACAGCACAGTAAAAAGTTCCATTACCGACAAAAAAATAATTTTTAATTGTGTTTATTAAAAAAATTTCCATGCTAACATGCTAATAATAGAAAGAAAAAAAAAACAGAAAGAAGGTTGGTTTTGTTGGGAACGCTGTAATGAAATGTATCTCAATCAGCGAGTCACATGCGAACCATAGGTGTGAACTGTGGAAGAAACTTTGTCAGACAGCTCCCACCAAGCACCTTGATGCAGCTAGACCAGCTAGTAGTCAGTTGCTTTTACACTCTCTTAGGATGATGTCATCGTTTAATTCATCTTTTTGTTATTTACCTATCTTTAGTATATGTATTAATATATTGTTGGCCATCATTTTTGTATACATGTTTTTACAGGTACAGTGCAACCAATATAAGGTCGCGAGTCAGATGCGCAAATGAAAGAGTACGACAACAAGAATTAAACTATAATATACATGCATAAGAGTGTGATAAAAGTTGTGTTAGCACCACATTAAATTTTACCATGCTAGCACATATTTTTTATTTTGGTCGTCGATCGCGCACGTATTATAGGGGAGCATAGTAATTTTTCTGAAATTTTCTCTACAAAAATTATAGGATTTTTCTCTCCGTGTACAATGAAAATATACAGTTTTTACAGCATCCTACATAGCATTACAAAAATTACTTTTTTTCGAAAACCCACTTACCTAGGATGTAATTTTTTCTGCTCACTTGGCCATAATATAAAAAAAAAAAAATAGAAAAATTTTTAAGCTTTGGCAAACTTTTGAGGTTCCTACCATCCGTCGTAAATTTCGTAAAAATAGGATGTTTCATTCGAGAGTTAACATGCGGACATTATACTATATATAAATGTATTTATTAGTGAATGTCATTTTCGGCTTTTTGGGACCATAAAACAAATTTCGATCATATAATCCCGGACTGAAGTCGCACCATGAGAGTGGCTGTAATAACTGAATTTCCAATTTGGAAATTCGCTAGAACTGTATGAAATTTTGGAATCAATTTCGATAAAATGACTAAACCCAATTTTTTAACGAAAAAATGGAAATATTTTTCAGTTTGTTTACAAAAACTCTAATTTTCAACCAATCGTAATAGATTCACTTTATTTCTAAGAAGCAGCAGTCTTAAGAAGAAGTTTTAAGTCCATCGGATGAAAAGTGCCCGAGTTTTGTAGTTTCAAGTTAATCCGTTTGGGCCGCCATATTGCTCTTAACCGTTCAACAAAATTTTTTTGTATACCTAAATATATGTAGAATAAACCGTAAAAATCTCACTTTGTTTGCATTTTTCATTTTCACAAAAAAATTTTTCAAAGAAAAGACTAATTTTCTCATCAATTAGGCACATGTAACGCCTTAAGCACGTTTTACTCCAAAAAATAAATTAGTACGACATTTTTTTTTTAGATCCGACTGTATCTACTACAATTTCTTTGTTCACGCATTGTCTTCAACTCTGACAATATTTTTTAAACAATACATTTGAAAAAAAAATTGCTCATTTACATATAAATAAGAGAAAAAAATTGAAACACTGACAAGCTAAGCATTTTTTTTTTAAATTATCGTAACAGAATAATTTTCTGAAAAATTCACACACAGCTTGTATTTAATTTGATATACACAGAACAGACTGACTGACTGAGCATGGTGACTCTACAAAATAGAACTTAGTAGGTAAATAAGTAATTTATTGTAATTTTTATTGTTTTTTTTATTTAATTCATCATTTTTTTCTAAATCACCACAAAGACAATAACAATAATGGGCGGTTAAAGAGTTCACCCTTTCCTCCTGCGCAAAGTTGACTTTGTAGAAATCGTAGAGTTGAGTCCAATGTCAGTGGTTCACAATAGCTTAAGTCTGGCGTGATGTTTATTTTCAGGAAAAAAAAACAAACCGAAATAATTGTGTCATCTGATACCATTAGTTTTCCTTTATAGTACAGGAGGTACTGACGCATGAGTACCGGAAACTATTCCACCTCAATTTTCTTATGCGATCCTGTTGACATTGCCCTACTGATGATATAAATGCATGTTGCCAGGGGGCAACCCGGGGCCATATTTGTTTAAACCGAAATTTTTTATACAATTGCAAGGAATTGTTATTTTTCAACCGGACAAATTTTTTTTATACTCTTTATTGAAATACAAATAAAAAAGGTCCTATGACTTTTTACGATAAACTTAATAGTTTTCGAGATATGAATTTTTAAAGGTTCGAAAAAACTGAAATTTGGGTACTTTTGACCCATGAAAAATATATTTAAAAAAAAGAAAGAAATATAGGGTAAAAGCCCCCTTTGTGGAACGGTATCTAATTATGAACATTTACATATTAATGAAGTTATTTCTGAAAGAAACGTCTGATAACAAAATTATTAATAGAATGATTGTTTTTCAATTTAAATTCACCTCGCATTTAAAGTTTCCTTACTTAATTAAAGAAATAAATATGTAAATATCAAAACTGTTCCAGTATTAGATACCGTTCCACAAAGGGGGCTTTTACCCTAAATAATATTTTTTTTATTCTTTATACAATAGTTAATAATATCCTTAATGGAGAATTAAAAAAATTTCGTTGTTTATACCTGTTTTTTAATGGTTAATTTCGTGCGCTCACAAGTATGCGTCCCCTACCTTCAAAATACCTTTAAGTATTTTTTTAACCGGACAAATTTTTTTTATATTCTTTATTGAAATACAAATAAAAAAGGTCCTATGACTTTTCACGATAAAGTTAATATTTTTAGAAATATGAATTTTTAAAGGTTCGAAATTTGTTGGATGAAAATTTGTATGGAAATTTGTTATTTTTGAAGTTAGTGGCATATAAAAAAAATGTTACTATGGCTATTAAAATCAATAATATCTTATTTAATAAATCTTTAACACTGACTGACAGACAACGCACAACCTAAACTGTTGGGTTTAGAAGGACGAAATTAAGCATAGGAGTTATAAAAATTGGCGTTTAGGCTTCTATTTATAAATAAAAGTCAGTTGTGTAAACGTTTCTGGAAATTCGAAACGTGGATATTGATCTAAGCTTTTGAAAACATTAAAAGTGTGCAGAAAGAGAGTACCTAATAAAAAGATGTTGTCGATGGGAAATCCTATCGGGCATACGGCTAGTAATTCAATATTTTTCTTTAAAAACTTTTTCCGTAATTTTGTTTAGCAACCAAACACAAATTGATTACTATATATTTTGTTCATATACATACGTCTATGTCTTATGGACCATTTACTCTGCAAACGAGTGTAAAACAGAACAATAATTTCTATTTAAAAGGTAATTATTACAAAATTACAGCGTTCATGTTTATTCACATTATGTATATTTATGGATAGGTAATTATGAAAAAAAAAACACATTTTCTTTTTAATTTCATTTTTCTGTTTTTTATATTTTTTTATCTATATATTATATCAGTGACTGGTGGCGGGCATCAGGGCACTGCAAGCACTGTTCGCTTACTGTAATTTTTCATGTAGGGAAATTAATTGCATACAAACATAACCATCAGAAGAAAGATAAATCTAAATTTTACAAGTAATTATTAGTAAAGTGTGTTAACCTCCTTATGAATAATAAGAATAAAAGTGGTAATAAAAATGTAAAGTAAAAAAAAAATTTAAAAATAAGTCAACCTCGACTGGAATCGAACCATCGACCTTTTTGTTTATGAAGCGGCAGTATAGTCACTGTGCTACAACAACGCTGTCATTACAAAAGTAGTGAATTATCTCTACATAACATGTACACTAAAATCGATTGAAAATTTAAATATTTTGCAAAAACGAAAGCGAATGGCCGTTTGCCGTTTTATACTTTTATTAAGGATAGCTGGTCCGTAAGGCGATTTTTCAAAGGATCTTAACGAAAGTTCTCTAGACATTTATTTAATTCAATACCAATAATACGAGCCCATACCGAAAAAAATTGACCGCCCCAATTTTGAGAAAAACGGTTTCCAAGTTTTGTAACTTTAACACGGGCTCTTATGGGAAAATTTTATTTTATTTTATTTTATTTTTTTTTTTTCTTGAAAAAATGAAAACGTATCAAAAGAATTCGATAAAAATTTAATATGTTATAAAATACAAAGTTAAAAACCATATTTAATAACAAATAAAAATTATTGACCGCGCCGTTTTTAAAACATAATTTATAAACATCATTTTACAACGTTTTTATAATGCTTTTGCAACAGTGCTTTTATATTGCTACAACATAAGCGCGCGGAAATTCAAAAAAACAAGTGGTATATAAATAAAATAACTGAAGAATATTAAGACGTTATTTAATTTTTGATAAAAGAAAATTTTTTCGCTGAGCTATACTTTTGTACCTGACTATCTCGCACCAAATACCTACCCTTCAACATATATAAAAATTACAGGAATCTGTGATTGCCAAATTCAGTTAAATCCTTGTGAGAAATGTAGAAAAGTTTTAAAGACCAAGACCATTTGTTACGAAGCATTTTACCACTTCTGAAAGCGAATTTCGACACTACTAGGGAGGGCCAACAAGATGCGCCTGATTTGGTTCAGAACACCGGGGATAGCGTTGCGGTAGTTCCCTCGCACACATCAAATTTTTGATCGAAATTCAAAACACAATAGATTAGTCAAAATGGAAATAAAGCGGGAACGGAAAAAGGTGGCTTCAAACAGCTACTTCCGATCACACCTCTAATAATACCCTGTCAATGGAAAGTGGCACGCAGCTTCCTCATATTCGTAACAAACTTTTATCCATTACACCGATTGCGATGAAATTCGTAGACTCTCATCAAGGAACCAAACCTTACAATTTTTAAAAATTTCATAAAAACCGATCTAACAGTGCCGAAGTTATGCCACTTGGTGTGATCTTCGGACTCCCAGCCAGACATAAAATACGTGTAAAAATTTTCATTTTGGAGGGAAAAAAATTTTTATATTTTTTATATATCACAATGTTTCCGCTACTTTAGTAGTCTCGGAAGCAAAAAAAAAAAGAATCAACTTGAACACAACCAGTAATTTCAAAAATTTCTTCACCAATTCAATTACGCATTGCATCATACGACATATGTATGCAATATGTTTACTAATTTTCACTTCGCTATAAATCTACGTACTTATAAACATCGCATTCATACATCTGTTCAATACTGAATATTTCATACGTCTGTCTCTTTTCAATTAATACATCCATCTCACTTCATTTCTTCTACACATATGATAGTATGTATGTATGAAAAAAAAACCGCTGATGACCTTGAGGTAAATAATTTCTACAAATATTTGACCACAATACGCGAAGCATTTATCATAAATATAAAACTCATAACGAGTCATAAACCGTTTCTACCTGTTTTGTATTTATAATTAATTTTACACAAAATGGCCAACCAGTCAAATAAATAATTAAAATTATAAAGGTTATGCCATGTTTACACCGCCTTCATACTAATCGTTAGTAGTTGCTACAAACACGTAGAAAATTACGTTTAAATACTGCTTCGACGTGTTTAAGGGGGGCCCACTAGTATGACATTTTGAAAAAATTAAATTTTTTTGCATGTTTCGATAGTCTATACCTTTAAAAATAACATACTAAAATTTCAAGTGCATATCTCAAATAGTTTTTGAGTTACAGCCATCTGAAGAGCGAATTCTGATTTTCATTGTTAACTTTGAGGTATTGAGAAATGTATGAAGGTTTATAGTTCGGAAGTTCTGGACGTGGCTGCCAGTCACATGTTCTAGAGCAGCTAGACCCTGGCACATTTAAACGACTCATCTAGTTTCACCATGACCGTTATAGTGAGTACATCGTAAATAATTTTAGTAAAAATTCTCAGTGATTAAAACTAAAAGGTGAGGTGAAGAAAAACTACATTCTTCAAATTTGCTGCAGTTATAACTCGAAGACAAATCATCCGATCGATTTGATTCTTATTGGAGATTCTTTTATATATGTTTCTTCGTGCCATGAACCTCCAGTTTTCCGATCGAATAAAAAATGTAATTTTTGCAGGCCAAAAATCATCAAATTTTCGCGCAAAATTTTAAACTTTTTTTTTTAAATTTCAATTTTTTGTTTTCGATTGAGGTTCATGGCACGGGCAATACCTTCTAGTTTAATAGACTTTTTGGTTTTTGGGATTTCAGGCACTGTGAAGGTCGCTATCACTGCAGCAGTGGCGGAATTTTTTTTTTTGAAGCCTTGGGAGATCGCGAATAACTCACTGAATTTTCAACTTTTTGGTCTAAAAATTTTATTATGCATTTATAATATATCAAGCAATATAATTATCCTTAAAATATTAAAACATTCTATACAGTAGTTTCCTTTCAAAAAAAATTCCCAAAAAGCACCTTCTTTTCAGGCGGTCACACTAGTGGTCCCTCTTAAACGTAATTCTATGCGGGTTTGTAGTAACTACTAATGATTAGTTACTAAGGCAGTGTAAACACTGCCTTAGCCATGCATAACATTTAAGTACCTACATAAATCGATAAAATTCACAAAAAAAAAATGTTTATCAAGTTTTATAGCAACATATTTTGATATTTAATGGGTAACTATTTAGGTACGTTATCGCTTATCACCAATACTGATAAGCCAAAACTAAAAATAAATACTAATAATAATGTTTTATGAAACAAAATAAAATTCAGGAAATGGGGACTTTGCACTTTTTTTGTTATTGTTTGATTTAACGATTGGTCAAAATTTGTAAATGGAGTATAGCCTAACTTCAAAAATGCATCACTGCTTGCATGAGGCAGAGTCAAAAGTTCAAAAACGCATCAGACGCATCACAACGAAAAATCGAAAGTTCATTTTTGCATTTAATGCGTCAAAACAATGCATCAAGAAATTTGGTGATGCCGGATGCGTGTCCAAGATGCATGCCATGTGTATAATGTAGAATTATAACTACTTGCTATATTATGTAGGTATTAACACCAACAGGAATAATCCCGAAAAACAAATTGTTGAAAAAGATGAATGTATACGTATTTACCTTTGATTAAAATTGTTTAAACTATTTGAATACATCTTGCACTCAAAATAGGTATGTAATATTTTTTATTCAAATAATTTCAATATTTTCAATTTCAAGTAAGTTCAAGTTAAAATTCAAAGATAATATACCTGTACAAGGGCTGTATTGCTATATTATCTATAGTTTATCATGTTACATTATCTGTCTTATCTATAGCCAAATCAGAGGCTAAATGATGCCAATATCCCGTTCAAAAACATCTAATGTGCATCAAATTTCAAGAGAGCATCAGCAGCGCATCATGTAGTATTAAACGCATCAGAAAAGTCACGATGCTGCATCGATGCGGTAAAGTTTACATTTTTGAAGTTACCCATATTTACTGAAAGGGGCCAGTGAATACACTGAGAGGGGCCAGAAATTGATAAGGAACTGTAAAAAAATTGGCAATGAAAAAGATTATTCCGTACAAAAGTTAATACAGCTGAACTCTTTTTTATGCGGTTTTTTTTTGTGCGATTTATTTTATGCGATCTTTGATGCGGTTTATAAAAAATGACCATTAAAATGTATAATGTGAATCAAAATCACAAGACAGTAAGAAACTTAAACAATTACTATAATAACTTTCTTTGATAAAAATACTTTTTAACGAATTTTAAGCATTTAATCAATACGTTGCATAAGAACTAAAATTACTGCATCATTTAATTTTTTTTACACATGTATTTTTCAAAATTTTTTTAATATTATAAAAAGGAAATAAAATGTTTCTACGTATAAATTAAGGCTTTATCTTGTTTATAGAAGCAACTTCTAAGGAAATTTCTGAGTCTTGAGCGTTTTGAGTGATGTTTTTTCGACGAAACTTTTTTTACGCGGTTCCGAGCAACCGCATAAAAAAAGTTTTCTGTACAATCTGGATCGATTTTTATAGCTATTTATGATATTTTTGAATATATTTTGAATATATTACAAAAAAAGGATCAACTGTACAAAGAATCAAAATTTATTTTGAATTGTTAGGTGTAGTTGTCGGGAACAAAGTTGTTGAAAATTGAAATTCCTAAAATTTTTATTTTACCCCCGAAACCCTCCAGGGTGAAAAGTTCATATTTCAAATCACTCTCAACCACTGTGATGCCATTTTGAGAAAAATAAATTGTCGATCCGATTAAAAGTACAACACAACGCATATTATACCGCATTTCAGAAATTTTTTATTTCCTTTAAGAAACATAAAGGTCTCTGAAAACAACACAAAAAATTCAAAAATAGTTTCAGTCACGTGAGTTCTGGGAAAAATTTTGCACTTAAAATAATGGAGACTTTGTAGTAGCTTTCATACAAGTTTAATCAATTTTTATAAACCATATCTTGAAAAAATCAAAAAAGACTAAAATTATCCGATTTTTGCAAAAAGATTTTTAAAAATTTTTTATATTCATTAATTTGCAACAATTAATATTTCTTAGCATAATTTTTGTAACATAATTAATAAATTTTATAAAAAAAAAAAAAAAAATATTAATAGAAATCATCTGTAGCGGTAATAGAACCCAGCACGCTACTCTCCATACGTAAGGACAGCACATGTCACCACCCCAACCACCTATATTTTTGGTCTGAGCTTTAAAATGAAAATATTTCCTAATATATTTTTGCAAGGTGAATCTCAATATTGTCAATTTTAACTCGATATCAGAAAATGAAACTCGATCAAAATCGGTGCGGGGCATATCCGGAACTCTCCTTTTTAGATAAAGTTTATCCAGTGGAGTTTAGGTTTTACACTTTTGTTCGTACGATCAGCCACGTTCGTATATATTCCATTCTATTCCGGATGATGATAAAATCGATTAAAAAGGAAATAAGATTGTCTAATGAGATAAATCAATCTCGACCTTCCAAAAAATTTTATTTTTATATGTATACCCAAGATACATCAATCTGACACTATTTGCTAAACAGGTAGGCAGGGCCAGCTTAGCCAATAGGCCACTCTAGGCCATGGTCTAGGGGCGGGAGATTTTTAGGGGCGGTAAATTTTTAAAATAGGGCGAAAAAATGAGTAATTAACGTTTTTTTTTTTTTTGCTCGTCACTTATTTTTTTAAGAGAAAGTTTGTAAAAAAGGTAGAAATAGGGGCGGCAAATTTTTAAAACACGGTAAAAAAATTTGTGATTGACGTTTTTTTTTTCTAGATTTCCTTTTTCAAACAAAAGGTAGGGGCGGCTTTTTGCAAGGTGCCTAGGGGCGGACTCAGGGTTAATCCGGCCCTGAAGGTAGGCCAGTTACATGTTATTGTCCTACACCCATTTTTCTTACTACAGCTTACTACGGGCAAGCCATCTCCGTAGTTACAAGAGTAAACAAACCTTTAATTACTATAGTAAATACCACAATTGCACAAAAATTCTGTAATTTTCATATATATTTTACCAGTGACGTTCAACTAGGTAAAAAGTATAATTTAAAAATGGATAGCAGATTTTGTATTTAAAGTAAGTAAATATTCACCAATCCACTTTCCTCAAGATGAAGTTAGTTATTTTCGATTTCCAAAAGCACAAGTTTGTAAATATTTTTCTTTTATACGTACGTATATCATATAAACCTATTTAGTTTGCAATTTTTTAATAATTAGATTCTACGCCACTGAGTTATATATGCATTTAAAAATTGGGACCAAAAAACTAGCGAAATTGGCTAACCTGTATAGTATAATATACTAATCAATCAAATGATCTTGATGTATATCTACATTTAACCGATTTCTTTGATTTATAAATCAATAAAGGAAATACATTAATATGTACTACCTACATATATTAGATTGTAATTTTCTCGATTAAAATCATTCAAAGAAAAAAATCAATCATTATAACCATGTTTGTCTTCTATTCTTTTCTTTTGAAAACAGTTACTTACTTTCTATTTCCCATAGTTTTCACAAATATACAATTCCGTTTAATCTTTTTTTTCAAATAATATTTTTATTACCAACTAGAATTTCCAGTTACATTAACTGTTGTTGTTTTTAAATTTTTTTTTCTTTTATTAATTGAACAAAAAATAACGAACATCCTAAATTTTTTTTAAAAAATACTGGCATTTTTAACACTGAGATGTCTAAAGCGGCCCATACAAGGTTCAACTTGTTGTACTATACCCGGCAGAAAATGAACTGAGAGATGCGCAGAAACGCATTTTAAAATGGATCAGTCTACGTCATTTTGAAGGTAAGGTCGATCTCTGTCAAATACATGTTTCTTATGAACCATAGGCCAGTGAGCTGAATTATTTTACCCACTCCACCTGCGCAAACGAAGATAGGTCTCTTACTTCAAAATCTTTTGGCTATACCTAGTCGTACTACAAGTTGAACTGTTTGCCATACACTATTAAAATATTTATTCAACTTGTGGTCCAACTTCAGTTATTCACAATTTTTGAAAAAGAGAACTTCGTTAAAATTAAGGATAAAATTCTTGCATTAGCAGTAATTGCAGAAATTAGTAAAGAAAGCTTGAGTAAACGAAAAACAAGAAAATGGAGCAAAAAGTGGTTGGGAAAAAAATTTTCTAATGAAAAACTATTAAAAAAATTAGTGAATGTGAACCGATTATATCATAAAAATTATATGCGAATGAACGAAGAAATTATTAATGATATTTTAGTCAAAATAACACCTTTAATAAACAAAGAAGATACGTTTATGCGTGATGCAATTTCTGCAAAAACACGCTTAGGAATTACATTAAGGTATCTTGCAACGGGAAATTCTTTTGAAGATTTAAAATTTTCAAGTGCGGTATCACCGCAAGCTATTGGAAATAACAAACAAAATCAAATATTTAAACTTTCCAATTGTTACCGCTGTAAATATTTTGTTGATTACACTCTTTACAGCATACATGTACTGGTTTTGTTGTTCAACTACCTCACACACAGTACAACATGTTCATAGACCATTTGCTCCACCCACGTAAAATCAAAATATTTCGATTTTACTTCAACCCATTTATGCAACCATCAAAATAGTTGACCAACTGCCCCACACACGATTCAACATGTTGTACTCAACCAAGTTGTACAACAAGTTGAACCGTGTATGGGCCGCATAAAGTTTACTAAATGCACATTTCAGTAAAGTAAGGCTACATCAGAATCAAAACCACACAAGGAGTTGGTACCGCGAAAGGTTCTACAAAATTACAAAATTAGTTACAATTTTCATAGTATTAAATCAATATAAAAAATTTCTGAAAAATTTCGTTAAAAAAATTTTGAATATCTTACAGATTTAAAAAAAAAAAAATTAAAAAGAAAAAATAATATTTAAGAAAAACTATATACAGGGTGTCCCAGGCTCCATACTTTTAATATTCACAGCGAAAAACAATAACGTCTAAAATAATTTTATTCAATGATTTTTATTCAACTTATGAAATAAATCTAAAATTAACTGGTTGACGGTCCCTGACGCTGTAAGACGTCACCGCTAATCACGCTGCCACCACGTCAACAATTCCATATTAAGTGTATTAGTTGTCAAAACAGTGTATCAGTTGATCATTTGGTCATAATTCGTCATGACAGTCATCATCTCAAAATTACGAAATGGAATTTTTACCCCTTACATTTTGTAAGAATTTTTTGTGTGAAATCACGGGAGTAAGAAGAGATACTTTTGAGATAGATTCTAGAAACATTTCTTATCTTAAGACTTTTACCTAAAAAATTTGATTAGAAGAGGCGAAACTGTAGTTAAACTCAAAATGCACCAAAAATTAAATAACTTAAAAACTAGCCAAAATCGGGCATACATGGGGGTTAAAAAAATGCGTTTTAAGGGGGGAGGATCCTCTAGAGCTTTCAAATTTTTCATTAGCTTTTTTGCTTTAAAAGTTCATTTGAATCTTAAAGAATATACTTCCAATGTTTTAAGCCCAATAGAAAGATTATCTTAGATAACTATAAACTGCTTTTTATTCTACTTTTCAAGAACGAAAACTTTTTAATCGCGTTTTTCTCAAGACACGTTTTTTTCCGCGCCGTGGAACATAACTTAAAAAGTTATTAAGATATTAACTTGAAATTTTGTACAGATATTCTTTAAGATATTAGCCTTTGCACATACCTAAAATTTTGCATCAATTATTACTATAAACATTGTTTATAACAATTTGTTTATATAAAAAAAAAGTAAAATTTTTTTCTTTTTAAGTTTAAAGTGTGAAAAAATAATTTTTTCATCAGAAATAGGTATATGCAAAGCGTAATGACTTATTTTAATAAAATTTTTTTGTCCGATTGAATTCAGTTGATTACAAGAGGCTTCGCATTCCGCGGCGCAAATCGAAAGAGTGAACTTTAAACAGCTGTAGCGCCGCCATTTTTTAATTTTTTTGCATAAAAATTTATGAGTGCATACATCACAACATGTACTATACTACGTAACTTCATTTGAAAAAAAAAAATTATTAAAAAACCTGTTGTCTGGAGGACCCTCCCCCCTTAAAGTCGTCTATAACCTTGTTTCGCTTGATTTATGAACCCTGAGACCCCCTATATACAGGGTAACTTTTTTTTAAAACTAAAAAAATTTATAAAATGCCTCTCTAACGCTATATTCAAAACGCTATACTTATTCAAAAAAAATTTTATTTTACTTATTTCTACGGAGTAGATTTAAAAAATAAAAATAAAAAAATAAAAAAACAACATGTCTTTATAAAAAATTCACCCGGTATGGTGTAATATTTATAATTTTAGCGTCTGTTCGACAATTCTACTCCAATCAATCATTGAAAAAACTCACATAAAAGCTCCCCCGCTCTCACCCTTTTTGTGCCGCTCACTTTTTAGAAATTTGATAACCATTAATTTTTCAACCGATTTTATCCTTATTAGCAAATAAATACATACACTAATATATATACCATGTGAGTTTTTTGAGAGTTGTCATTTTTATTCCAGTCAAATTTCTATGATAGAAATGGTACTGGAAAAGGTTCTTTTCTTGGATGTAATAGAAATGTAACCAACCAGAACACTATCGGTTAAAGTAGCCTCAAGTACATATGCATATTTTTACCGCCTAATTAATAAATTAAAGAAAAATTAAAAAATTAAACTTGGATAAAAAAATTTTTTTCCTCATTTATGTTGTTAGTTAATGCATTAGATCAGTTTTATCGAAAAATTAATATATTATAGTCTCATTTAAAAAATCTATAAGTTTGTATCATAGCTCGAAAACCATAAGAGCTATAAAGCTCCTGACTATAGCAATCGGTTGCGCCCGTCAATATCTACAACTCTTATTTGAACAATTTTTCGATTAAATCAACGATTTGGTTGTAATCAAAATGGCAACTCTCAAAAAACTCACACGGTATATGTATATAACAAATGCTTTTATCAACACTATCAACAGCAATCATAGTCTGTTGACAGCTGAACAAATATTCGAAATTTGATATGAAAATATACATAAGTGTGTGGAGTGATTCATTATTTTGCTAAACACCTCAAAAATGTAGTAAAAGGAAGTAATTTTAAAATAACATTTTTGAATATTCATCAATTATTTAAATGGATATGTTAAGTTTAATTTGCAAAATTATATAAAATATGAATATTTTATATATTTTAAATATCGTCAACTGAGTGAGTATTGGTTTGTACCAAATCCATTTTTAAAAAAATTTTTTCCTGATAGTGGTTTCGACTTCCTCAGCACCCAAAACTGACAAAACGACCATCTAGAAAACATTTTTAAAAAGTGGACTTGGAACAAACCAACAACTTAACTGATGAATATATGAAATCTTGAGTATAAATAACTTAATTATGAAGAATTTCTTGTTTGTAAAACGAGAAATTCATTTGTGCTAGAATTTTAATTCGAAAATCATAGAACTGATTAATAAAATACAGACTTTAAAAAAAAATCGACACGAATTAAGTGAAGGTTTCTTAGTAGCCAGAGTTACTTTTTGCTTCCGAGACTAGTAAAGTAGAGGAAGCATTGTGATCATTTTTGAAAAATAAAAAATTTTTCCATCTAAAATAAAATTTTTTACGCACATTTTACGTTTTAGAGTTTCCTGAACAATTTTGGTTGGTGTCTGTCCGTCCGTCCATCTATGTGTCGCTAATTTGCACGAAGTGGCATAGCTTCTGAACTATTCGATTGTTTTTAATGAAATTTTCAGAAATTATACAGTTTGGTTCCTAGATGGTCGCCTACGAATTTAATCGAAATCGGAGTAATGGTAGCTACGCTGCTAACATGTCATTCCATTAATATACTAAATTGGCATTGCACCAAGTGGCATAACTTCTCAACTATTCAATTGTTTTTTATGAAATTGTCGGAAATTATGCGGTCTGGTTCCTAGATGGTCCCCTACAAATTTCATTGCATTCGAAGTAATAGTATCCACAGCGCTACCATGAAATTCCATTAAATGTCAATATCTTATTTACTGGTAGTCCCACTTCGCTCAAATTTTTAAAGTATTTTTGCTATTATTTTGTAATTTAGCCTTTAAGTATTTTGAGTTACAACCATTTTTTATGAACTTTAAGGCGAAAATAATATTTCACGGTATATATATATATATTTGGTAGAATACTGTTTTAAAGTCTTTTACGAGTACGCGGAAGCTGTGTGCCACACTGGTAGCGTATTTTTACTACTTTTCGGGTAAAATTACGATTTTCCATAAAAATACAGTAAAACCTCGTTAATTCGAGATAATGCGGGCCACAGTCGGTGCGAATTAGCGAAAATTTCAAATTATGGAACACTTTTAAAATCACATATAAACCTGACTTTTACGGACATCGTGTACTTAATTTAGATAAATTTCAAAGCTTAAGTCTAAGTGTATGCAATAATTTAAGTCGATGAATTCAGTAATAAATAAGAAGTATAAAAATGAAAAATTTTAATTACTCGATGCTTAATTTTATTAAAAATTGACTACAAAATGTATTCTACACACTAATTTGCAATCAGAATTATATGTAGAAGTTCCGAATAGATGAAGTCCGAAATAGCGAGGTTTTACTGTAATAGCGAGGTTTCACCAAACTTGAAAACAATTCACAGGCACATTTTTAGTTCTTTATTTAGCAAGACAGTCGTGGTGGCCCTTCTAATGCTTGTGCATAGTTTGGGAGCTTCGCCTTATCTCTACTTAGATATGTAAGTATACAATGTTATGAATTAAGATTACTAACATACTCTTAAATAATTCTTTAAATTGATCGGTTTAGAGGTGAAACGTTTCAATTTAACCAATTTATTTACCTCTAGTATAAAAAAATTAATTCGGCATGTTCTTTTTGACTGACATGGAAAGTTGTCAAAATTAGATAAATACACGTATAAAATTGGATATAATAGTATAAAAAGAAAACGAAAAAAACACTTTTTGATTTCATGACTTATTACCATTAGTTTCAGTTACTTTTTTTTTTTTGAACATTATAATTTTATATAATTGCCTGTAGTTGTATGTAAAAGCATTGTAAATATTCCGTTCTCAATTTCATTCATTTTTAATGAATTAATTTTCTAACATTTATAATTGTTACTTGCAATCTTTCTAATTACCAGATGTTGTTTTTTTAAACAGAAAAATGTAATTAAGTATTTAAATTTTGTTTTTCTTTTTAAAAACAAAAATGAATTTTTTTTTTATTCAGGTATAAATCGGACTTTTTTATATCTTCTACAAAAATAATGTGGAATTATGGACAAGCATTAAATTCCATATTATTTTTGAATAAATTATACCACGTGCCCATCCAGAAGTACCTATCTATTTAAAATTGATATTTGCAATCGTTCTAATTACCAGATGTTGATTTTTAAATAAAAAATGTAATTAAATATTTAAATTTTTTTCTTTTCAAAAAATATTTAATAAAACAAAAATGTATTTTTTTTATTCAGATGTAAATCTGACTTTTTTTTACAACTTGTTCAAAAGTAATGTAGAATTATAGACAAGTGTTAAATTCCATATTATTTTTGAATAAATTATAATATACACGTACTTTCCCAGAAGTAATCTATTTAAAATTGTTATTTGCAATCTTTCTAATTACCAGATGTTTTTTAAAGAAAAAAATGTAATTAAGTATTTAAATTTTGTAAATAATAAACATATACATAGAATACTATGGGTATGGCTTAAATCTATTAAAACTATTTAATATTTTTTTTTTAAATTTTAGTGTAACAAAAATAAATTTTTTTTTTATTTAGGTGTAAAATTGACTTTTTTATATCTTGTTCAAAAATAATGTGGAATTATGGCCAAGCACTGAATTCCATATTATCTTTTAATAAATTATACACGTGTCCTCCCAAAAGTATCAATTATGCCGCTGCTACACGATGCTACGAACACCTTCCAACATTCGACGTTGGATGGTTCATAGCATCGTGTAGCCGTTGTTCGAACCTACGAGTGTCCAATGTCGAGCGTCAAACATTCGCATTTGGTCGTGTCCCGTTCGATGTCGGTATTCTTGCACCGAGTCAAAGGGATGCTTCGAACGTTTGAAGGTCAATGTTGGTTGCGTTCGTTGGTTGCGCACGACTCGTTCATGTGAAGAGAGACAACATCAGTGTATAACATTAGAGATAACATCAGACAGATAACAGCGTTGTCGACTGAGTACCAACACATCATCATTCGTATTGGATCAAACATTCGATTCACCGTGTAGCAGATACATTCGTCGCATCAACTATCGAACTTAATTGCCTCAAACGTTCGATCGAACGTTGGAAGGAACGTTCGTAGCATCGTGTAGAACCCGCTTAACATATGTAGTGTTTGTTTATGATAAAGAAAGAGGCTTGTGATGACTTGATGACATGTCTACGTACATCAATTTTTATTTACGTTTGGTGTTTATTTAGTAAACAATTAATATGTTATCATTGTTATCAGTCAACTAAATGTTATTTCATATTTGTAAACAATTTGCGATGTACAGAAACGACGAAAATTTAGTCAAAATATCAAAAAAATGAAAAAAGGCTAGTAAAAATCTACATTAAACTGCGACTTAAGTCATAATTTTTTTAAATGTGACGTTGGGCAATTCCATGGAAAAAGCTCCATAATTGAAAAAAATAAATAATTGTTATTGGTAGTAAAAATACGTTAATATGATGGCAACACTATAGTACTTTAAGTTCCCAAAATTTCAATAAAAGTGTTTTTAGTTTTTTAGAAATAGTATAATTTTCAATGTTTTGTCGTAAGTATAAGCTAATAGAGTATTTTATAGTGGTGTTTTAATTAAATTTTCACGGCAAGTATTTAGAATTATTGTAATCCTAATTGAATCCTTAACGGGGATAGAATCTATTATAAATTTACAGATTTTGAAAAATCTTAAGAAATTTTGTATTTTAGGTAATAAATAATAAAAATAAGTACATTTTTGTACCTTTAAAATTATTTTAAAGTTCCTATTTTATGTCCTATAGTGTCAGTTTCTAGGATTTCATTTAAAAATACTACTTTTTTGCAATTCAAAGTGATGGTAGCTGTCAGTCACGTTTTGATCTGTAGTGTTAGTCACGAATTATTTTTCGAATAACTACTTTTCTAAAAAAGTAAAGTCTTTCATTTTATCATTTTCCAATAATTTGTTTCATATACTTCGGTTAAATATACAATTTAAAATTATAACGTCTGTACAGAGGAAGATTTTCGAAGTTTAAAAACACTCTCGAAAGCGACTTGCTTTTGCATGTAGTGTCCAGTCACATTTACATTTTATTAAATAAATCATACTTCACAACTTTATTTGTGCACACTTTTTATTACAGAGAGATAATTGGGGCATCAACTATAAAACCATGCTAAAATTGAAACTGTAAACATAGTGATATTCGTAATATAAGGCAAAATAAAAACGTAAATTGTGTCAAATGTAGAGTCAGTCACATATGGAATTGCCCCGTTACGGGGTGATTTTTTTTGTTTCAATAAGTTGATGACTGACCCAATTTCTGCTATTAAAATATCAAAATTCATTCAGAAAATGTAGTTTACATTTAGAAGGTTGATTTTCTGCTAGTTTTAGATTTTCGATTTTATCAAAATGAAAAGCATAGTCTATATATAGATTATAGAAAAGCATAGTAAATATACATATAGACTTTAACGACATCAACAAGTCTAAAATTTAATTTTATCAATTTATTGGTACCAGAGTGCTTTCTTAAGGTGTTTTTGGGGGATTAGGGGAAAACTAACATGAATTTTCTATTTCTATTATCAAAAAAGTAATATTCCACCAAAAAGACATTATGAAATTATAGATGGAAACTATTAGTGAATTTTTTTTAAACTCATATAGAAAGCAAAAGGTTTAGATAATCATATTATTAACAAATTAAGTAAATAAAACAAATTTTTATTACTTTGCAAAATATCACTATTTTATTGAAGCTCGTGCGTGCTAGCATTCTTTAAATAATTCACTGATTTGAGCGTTACTTTGTGATAATCCATATTGTAAATAAAACAAATTTTTATTACTTTGCAAAATATCACTATTTTATTGATATCACTATTTTATAGTGATATTTTGTGCAAAGTAATAAAAATTTGTTTTATTTACAATATGGATTATCACAAAGTAACGCTCAAATCAGTGAATTATTTAATAAATTAAGGATTTATTTTAATATAGTTAAGTAATAATTAAAAGTCAAGTAGGTGAGAAGGGGGGTCAAGTGGGGCAATCGCTCGGAAGCCCGAAGCTTCAATCAGGAGCCCGAATGAAGTGAAAAAACTTTTTTTGGCTCACCAACTATATTTCTGGAGGAAAATTTTTGAATATTTTTTTGCTGTGCCCCGGGGCCCATAAATATTTTATTCCGAGAATTGTAAAAACTAACTACTGAACTACGAAATCCCGACTTAATGTGTGTCTAACACCCACTTTCCCATTTTTGAATTTTATATTTAGCATCATTTTTAGGGGGTTTTGTTAAAAAAAAAAAAGAAAATGTTAACAAAATTGTATGAGATTAACCTCAAATCTAAGACGTCTGGAATTGGAATGACAAATTATACCCGATGATGTCATCAGGGTGATTATCTTAATTATATTTTCGACAAACCACAAATTACTAGATTCTCATATTTCTTAATAATTTATTTCTTTGTAATGTATCTACCGTTTTGCTCCTTTTTTTTCGAATCAAACTAGGTTGAGTAATAATACAGTAGAACTTCTGTTAACCGGACAGCAGTGTCACGCAAAAATTTGTCCGGCTAACAGAGATGTCCGCTTAATAGGGGCAGAGTAAATAAACAGCATCAAATAATATACATATAGTATTCATAACTAATTTTTTAAGTTAAAATTTTTTAAATTTTTTAATTCAAATCAATTTTATGAACGAATTTATGAACTTATACAAAAATATAACGTTTACAAATGCATTATCACATTAGAATAATTGTTAACAAGTTAAAACATGAACAATTATACCCAACCGATATAGGTATACATCCACACTAGACGTACTCGCGTCCGATTAATGGAGGTAATAATATACTAAATAATATGTCTTCGTCCAAAGGGGGGTCCGCCTAAGAGAGTGCTGAATACATTGGTTCTAGTATCCTATGCCACCGTCATAAAAAATTTGTCCGGCTATACGAGGGGTTCGATTAAGAGAGATGTCCGTAATCAAAGGTTCTACTGTATCCATGGTAACGAAAAAGTATCAGTGCAAAAAAATTAGATCTTGAAAATTCGGGCCTCATTTTGCAACATTTTCTCGATACTATTTAAAAAATGTAAATAGCTATGTCCGTAATCAGAAGTTCTACTGTATTTAGTTAAAAGAAGGTAGTTTTGTCTGCCGAACCAGTCCAAGTTGAACGTTTTGCATTATTTATGGTTTTTTATACGAAAACAAGAAAAAAAATAAATTATTAATATTGAGGGCAGTAAAACAGACACACAGACACATTCCATACAAATGACTAAACACCACGGCGCGGCGCCGCTACCAAGCACCTTAATAACATTAACATCCAGCAGCACCAGCCACACGCAAGAATTTTATTTTTTGCGGATCTTTGCACAAGATCAAAAACCAATTTGACAGTTAAATAAACATATTCAAGGTGTCTCCACTCAAAGTGATTAGTTAATTTTGCACCGTTTAATTTCGTTAAACAACAAAAAATTGCTAACTGCGTGTTGAACACGCATTAAATTAGAGTTCCATAATCACAACTTTCGGTAAAAAATATAGAATTCGACAATATTACCTACATATCGCGAGCTTAGTGTAACACTGTTCCATGTCGCCTTTTTAAAATCTCGAGAAAAATGAGTTTGAAGTTTTGACATATTTTAAAATGTAATTTATACAATATGGATTAATTTTAAGTAATGAAATTGTACTATATACATCTAATAATTAATAAATTGAAGCAGAAAATGAAAATAGTTGAAAAATTTTCTTGGAAAATGAAAATAAAAAAAACATAGCACTTTGGTATAACGTGATTCATTAGAAAAAATTATCAATTTTAACATAGAACTTTGATACATAATATAAAGTATAAATTTTTCTTACAAAAATAAATAAATATGTAAATATTCTTAAAAATAAATCGTCTTTACTTGGTTTAGACTTATTATCATTATTCTCTGTATTTTCCATTTTTGTTAAGTATTTATTGTGGCAATCTATCGTCAACACTAACATGTAACTAACAAGTAAAGGTTCCGAGGCCGAACCTATCGATTTTGATGAAACTTAAATAATATGTAGAACACTAAAAACTAAGGGACACGTATTTTTTTTATCTGCGGAAAAGGGGTTTGGAGGGACGAAATCGCCCTTCAAAAATTGGGGTAAAAATTTATTTTTACAAATATCTCGAAAACAGTAAGAGGCAAAGCAAAAATTTAAATTGGCGATATTGCTCTTTTTTAAAAAGCTATCTATTGATATGCAATTTGTTCAATTTACATCAACAGGGGTGGTTGGGGGTTAATTTTGCAAAAAGGGGGTGAAAATTAAACAATATAAAAATTTTGTTTACAGATTTGAAATCTACGTCAAAAAATCTAATTGACCTGTTTTTGCTCAATGTCCTAATATTAAGTCTAGGGGTAGTTAACTAGGGGGTGATTGTGTCGAATAGTCGTACTACTTGGGTAGTTTAAGAAGTTTTTCTTCATGGAAAATAGTTTAAGATATTTAGAATAACGTAAAAATGAAATTTTCGATTTCAAAATTCAGTTTGAGCAACATTGGAGAGGGGGTGAGTCACCTTCTTAAATTATATAAGTACTAGTTTACTAACACTCATTTTTACTATTAAAACACTGACAGTGGGTAATAATGTCACAATAAGTGGTTCTGAAGTTGGATTATCGTATGTAAGGTTTTTATAAGGTTTGTTTTTTAATGGACATTATAGTTTTCGTTATCGAAAATTATCGATACCAAAAGTAACGATATTTTGAAAATGAATGGAAACCTAATAAAAACCTTACATACGATAGTCCAACTTCAGAACCACTTATTGTGACATTAGTACTCACTGTCAGTGTGTTAATAGTAAAAATGAGTGTATGTAAACTAGTATGTAATTTAAGAGGGTGATTCACCCCCTCTCCAGTGAATTTTGAAACCGAGAATTTCATTTCTACATTACTCTAATTGTCTTAAACTATTTTCTACGAAGAAGAACTTCTTGAACTACCCAAGTAGTACAATTATTCGACACAGTCATCCCCTTGTTAACTACCCCTAGACTAAATATTAGGACATTGAGCAAAAACGAGTCAATTAGATTTTTTGACGTAGATTTCAAATTTGTAAACAAAATTTTTACATTGTTTATTTTTCACCCCCTTTTTGCAAAATTAACCCCCAACCACCCCTGCTGATGTAAATTGAACAAATTGCATATCAATAGATAGCTCTTTAAAAAAGAGCAATATCGTCAGTTTAAACTGTTGCTCGATCTCTTACTGTTTTCGAGATATTTGTAAAATTAAATTTTTACCCCAATTTTTGAAGGGCGATTTCATCCCTTCAAACCGTTTTTCCGCAGATAAAAAAAATACGTGTTCCTTAGTTTTTAGCGTTCTACAAGTTTGTGGAACTTGCAGAACACTAAAAACTCTTGTTCTAAGTTTCATCAAAATCGATAGGTCCGGCCTCGGGACCTTTACTTGTAACTGACAATAATAAAAAAAACAACATATTATGGACGTTATGGACACCCAACACAACCAACACAATATTTGTTGTATATGTTGTATTTAATAATTTAATAATAATATGTATAAAACTTCCAAAAAAGCAGATATAGACATATTACAGTATATCAAAATACTATGTGAAACAATTAACAAATTAAACAAAAAAATAATTTAGAACATCCAAGTTCTATGTGAAACATAGAACTTTTAATAAAATTATTTGTACTTTTAGCAGATGGAACTTTGATGTTTTGTTGATTTCTACCGTACTTTAAGGAATTTTGATTAAATTTAAATTTATATAGGTAGACAATAAAGTGGAGAACGCAAATATGTGAAAAAGTGCAAATCTCAAAAAAGTCGACATAGTACAGTGTTACACTAAGCTCGCGATATGTGTACCGTTAGTTGGAGCGAATCTGGACGATTTTTTCAGTTTTTTGGCAATAAATTGTTTAGAGTTTATCTAAAAAATTCTAAAAAAACAATTTAAATGCTTTAATATCACGAGCATATAGGGCAGTAATAAAAATATCAAAATTGACACTGCAATATTTTTTGTTTGTTATATAGTGTCTAGATTCGCCCCTATGTGTGGGGCGAATCTGGACAGTGCTTTATTTGCAATATAAATCACATTCAGTCATGCATATGGGTAAAATCGGACACAAAAAGATACCCCTGTCGCAGCATCCTGCATAACATAGCGAATTTCCGTTTATAAAAGTTAGTTTTTCTTGGAAACTAGTTGACATAGCATAATAGTTTGAAGACCTTTTTTATGTGATTTTTTCTCCCCTTTCCAATAGTGTAACAAATTTTTACAAAAATTTTTGAATAAGAGGAAATTTTGGCAAAAAGTTAATTTTTTTCATGAAAATTGCTAAAAAAGACATGTTCCAGGCATCGTCTAACGGTTTTGGACTTCCAATATTTTCACCAAATTTCATAAACGTAAGACATTTCGTTCGAGAGAATTATCGCGCGGACACACACACACACATATATATATCTATATATATATATATATATATATATATATATATATATATATATATATATATATATAAATTTTAATGACTATTTTTTTCGGTTTCTAGGGACCTCAAAACAAATTTCTGCCATAGTCCCGGGCTCAGTCGCGTCATGACAGTGGCTGTAATAGCTGAATTCCATTCGCTAAAACTGTCAACAGTTATGTACTTATTTGAAAAATATGCATATTAGAGGTACAAATACATTCACACACATAGATATACGTATATATACATTTTGTACTATATAAGGCGTTAAATTGGTTCCATACCAATATACCTATCAATCTATCATCAATGACACAAATATGAAATAATGCATTTAAACAAAATATCTAGTAGTGTCTCTTAGCCTATGGGCTATGGGGTAGACGTACCTAAACTGGATCTATATTTTTTCTTTAAATAATAATAAATTTATAAACTTTATATTAAGTTTCTTAGGATAATACAATTACGTATATGTTTTTTAAACTGAAGTTCCCTATTTTTATGGACTAGTTTCCAAAGGATATTAGTCCATAAAAATTGAGAACTTCGGTTTAAAAGAACTTATAAATAAGAAATTTATTTTCTATAAATGTGTACATGTCTGAAAGCAGATGATTTTATTAAAAGAATCCTCAATTTGATACATTATAAGCACTAACTGGTTTATTTCGGCTTTTTCAGATTATTATGAATAATTTTTTAGATTTATATTATTAACATTAAATACGTCTAGAAAGTATTTTTCGTCTCCAGATCAATATTTTATTTGAGGATTGTTCACTTTTTACGGCAAAAATTAAACCAATTCTTTCAAAGAAATTAAATTATTTTTTATTGATTGCCATCAATTAGTAGTACCTACTCATGTTAGTATTCATCTTATGCAACTAATAAACGTTAACTTTTTTAGCGTAGGTCAATCTTAAGGTCAAAAATATCCAAAACTAGCAACATGACACATGTGACCGATTTAGGGAAAAAGTAAACAGGTTTATTAATCAGTCTTATAATTTAATTACTTATTTTAAGATTTCACTTGAATTGAACTACCTGGAAACGATTCTACAATGAAATTGATAAGTAATCCGTAGATCCTCTATTAATTGAAATATATAGTTGTTTATATAATTGATTTTGTATTTTAAAAGTACCAAAAGGCTTTACTGACCAACTTTTGGTACATTCATCCTATAAAGATTTTGTTTCATCAATACATTCAGATGCAGAGGACATCTTTTAACCAATATGAGTAGGTATGTATATCCACATACGTATATCTCACTATTGCAGTTATATACATACATACATACACATTATATGATTATACACATACAACATATATGTAAACACACTAAAATTATAGAAAATAAATTGACTTTTTTTTTCTTATTTTCTCAAAAACTAGCAAACGTAGAATAAAAGTTTAAAAACCTTTTTTATGTGATTTTTTCCCGTCTTCGCAATGATGTAAAAAAATGTGGCAAAAACTTTTAAATTATAGCAAATTTTGGCCAAAAACTCATTTTCACGAAAAATGCTCAAAAAACCATGTTCCTGAGCTCCGACGTTTTTGGCTGAAGAACTCATCCAAGATTTTTGGACTTCCAACGTTGTCACCAAATTTCGTAAAACTAGCAGTTTTTCCTGAAGAGCTATCGTGCTGATACATAAATACATAAATACATATATACATATATACATATATATATATATATATATATATATATATATATATATATATATATATATATATATATATATATATATATATATATATATATAAATTTTAGTGAATGTTATTTTTGGGCTCTAGGGACCTCAAAACAAATTTCTGCCATATTTTCGGGCTGAACTTCGACTATGGCTTACACCATAATAGCTGAATTTCCAGAATTCTTTCTGGAAATTCGCTAAAAAAAATAGCTGAATTTCCAATCTGGAAATCCGCTAAGATAAATAACTGCATCAGCGAATGACTTTTGATGGGTGAAATAAAACATTTTGGATTTAAATGAATTTTATTTCAATTTGCCTTTGAGTCTATCATGCAAGGTCGATTTGGGAACATGGAAATATTCAGCAGCTTGTCTGAGCGATTTTCTTTTATTTTTAATATCGGAAAGCAGGGGCGTAACAACTACATATCCAATAAAAATTTAAATTATAAAATTTTTTGATAACCCATTTCTCCGATGACAATGGAAAATGTAATAAAATGTCGTCTCCGAAAATTTGATTTTCAAATAAAAAATATTAGTAAACCACTAAAAGTTTTACTTTTTAATATAAATAAAATAAATTGAAGGAAAATTTCCAGGTAATTTTAGGGGGTCCGGACTCTTTGGACTTCCCCGATTGTTCCGCCTCTGTCGAAAATAGCCCATTTTATGTTATCTAGACTACAGTTTATGTAATTTATACCCACTTTCTTTTTATATTGACGCACCATGGTGTATGAATTCGCCTCACCTATAGGCAATTTTTTGTTAATCAAATTATAAAAAAAAAAAATAAGCACAATACAGCTTTCATTTTTGGTACATATATTGTTAGAAAAACGCCAAACATTTTGTTGCTAGTCCCTACTTTATATATATAACTGTTTTATTTGTACAGCAGTTTCTTTATAAGATTTCAAAACGAGCGTTATTTTTAAAAATTATAAACAATGCGCCTGTAAAATAACAAAATACAAAGATGTCACGTTCACAGCTTTTCTTTGATGACTAACTCATAACAGTCATAACCTCATAACTGACAAAATTCAGTAGCATAAATTGATCTATGACCTTGTACGGTCATAACAGTGACGAAGAAATATCGAGAAGCAGCTCTGTCCAGATTCGTCCCTACTGTCCAGATTCGTCCCAACTGATGGTACTCATTCACTGGCTGTGCGCAAGGAGTACTTATCAATTACTTGATAATTTGATTCTCTATATCCGTGGTTCTCAATATTTTTGTTGGGCGACCCCCCTCTGTACTTACAAATTTCAATATGTAGAAATATGTAGAAATAGGTAGGACATGTGTTGAAAATGGGTATGCAATTAGTAATTAATTGTTTCTTCGACCCCCTCAAATAAATTTCGCGACCCCTCCCTGGGGGTCACGACCCTCACTTTGAGAATCAATGCTCTTATATCAGCGTTTCTCATCCTTTTTTCAGTTACAGCCCGGTAAAATCTCGGATGATTTTATGCGGACCGGTCAGATATAGCAGTGATTCTCAAAGTATTACTCATTTTTATATACTTCTGGGGCCCTTTAAATCTTTTAAGTGAAAAGGGGAGTCGCGAACTAAAAAGTTTTAGAACCACTGATATATCGGATTACATCTGACAATTGTCAGTTTTCTAAATTAGAAATATGAATTCCAACCATTTAGTAATTCCTTAATTTTAAATAGAATTCTTGTAGCCTAGAACCACTTCCGTCATTAATTGAAATAATATCTGATCGTGTAATATGAAATGTCGTTTTCCGACCACTTGGTCGAACATGTAATGCAAAAAAAATATTAACATTTAGTAAGCATTAGAGAAATGTTTAGAGGCAATTCTTTAATTTTAAATGGAAATCATTTAGACTGGATTATTTCCGCCATTAAGTCTTGTATGTGATTCAAAATTATAAACATTTTTGTAATTCACACATCTTTTTGCAGACCGGTGAGATACTTTCCCGGCCCGGCACCGGCGATTGAGAGACACTGCTCTATATCGACCAAAATTACCCTGAATAATTTTAGTTGAAACCTCTTTATAAGCAAATTTGAATTTACTAATAAACAAAAAGTATTATTTACAGCATTTATAGAATAACCTCATTAAAGTTTAGAGCACATTCCGGATATTCTTCTTGCATGAATTTATTCAAAGAAATGACGCAGTTATGTTGGAGTTATTCAAAACTTGTAAATTACTTAAATTAGATGTATTTATGAAGAAATTTTATCATTAAAATTGAACTGCACAACTAATTTCATTCACATGAGTCATAACTTCATAAGTCCATTTATTTGCCATAAATTTTTTCCTAGTTTGACTTTTCTTAAGGTTGTTTGACGTCATAATTACCATACAATATAAGTATGAGACACGATTTTGCCTCGGGCTAAACGATTAATTTTTACGTTTTTATTGTCAAAATCGTACAAATTTCGTAATTGTTTAATAGCATGAAATCCTAATTAAACAGAAATACCTGATAAACGTTCAATTCGGGTCAAAATTCCCTTTAATTTGAGTTTATCCGAAAAAGTATCAACATTTTATTACTTTTTAACCCACTTTTGTGATAGTACCGTTTCTTTTGTTGTGCCAATTACAGTATTTTTTTTTCCAAAAAAATATTGATTCTTATTTACAAAATGTTGTATTATTAACTATTTACTTAGTTAAACATTAAAAATAAAAAAATAAAAAATTGAAACTTCTAGATGAACTTCCAAAACCGGATTTTAATAACGGTTTTTAAGTGAAAAATAACGTCAAAGATTTATGAAACAAGTACGACCAATTTTTTTTTGATAACGTCTAACCCAAAAAACAGAAACTGTTACGTTCTGTGAAACAAGTCCTATATGCATTTCATAAAATTAAATAAAAAGATAATAAATTCTGATAAAACGACTAACGATATTAAATACTTAATTCAACTAATAAATCCTTTTAAAACAACACAAAGCAGCTGTACGTATACATTTCCTCTATTTGAAACAGGAAAAGAATCAAGAACAGAGAACACAAAAACTTACATATTCGCTATGAGATGATCGTCTTTGACGAGGCACGCAAAACAACGTCACGATTCTTGATTTTCAACAGTTGAAAAAAACATCAAAAACCAAAAACCCAAAAAAAAAATCGTGTATAAAAAACAATAATTTCAAACAGAAAAACCAATTGAAATTTTTCAAAACACTCGCGAAAATACAGTTTTCAAATTTCGAACAACCTGTAACATGTGATGAATGAACCACACACAAAAAAAAACACAAACAAAAACACTTCGTTCTATAACAATCACATTCAAATACGTTTTAATTGTTTTATTTAACAATTACATTCACAATAATTTATTTATTTGATAATTTAATAACAATTTTCATACATAATTATTGGGGTTTTTTCGAAAATTTTCAGTCGTTTTTCAGTGTTTAACACAACATTTAAAAAAATAACAAAAATTACGTATAGGTTTCAGAATGAGTACATATACAATAATAAAACATAATTATTGAAGCAAAAGCATGCTAGTTGTGTCAGGCATGCGCACCACCAATACCGTAATCCATTTAACCGTGTTTTCATTTTTTTTTCAGTTCAAAAACAAGATAATTGGGGGCAAAAATCATTTTTGTAATCTTCCGAATCCACAAATGCCACAAATGGACACCTTTTCCCTTAAAATTATTAAATAATTACCCTTTATTCAAAACATCACAGTAAATAAAGATAGAAATGAACCAATTATCTAAAAAAATTTACAAGTTTAAACTTGTTGTTGTACTGTTATTGAAATTAGAAAGTTAACATGAAAGATTGAACTACAAGTGCGTACATATGTATGCGTACATACATACATGTAGGTGGGTTTGCCTTTCATATTCAAAAAAACAGTTAATTTGGTTAATTTTACATGATGTTTACGTTCGTATGTCCTAATTTTAGAATTGTTTGTTTAAAATATTGCATTTTAATGGAGTTTTAATAGATAATATGTACGCACTGATAATTTTATTAGTTTTTAATGGTCATTTTAACCTTTTACTGTAATTTTTTATTTAAATAAATCTTTAGATTTTACTTAAATCTGAAATAATGTTTATTTCAAATAATGATTTATTTGCCTTTGCCTCATAATTAATTGTATGATGAAACATACGCATTGTTAGTGGTATACTGACCTTTATAAATTATAATTATTTATTGAAATTGCTTGTCATATAACGATTTTCGATGAAAACTAAATTGATAGTTGCTTTTATATCCTTTAATTTTTTTTTAAATATATTGTATAACAGTGGCAGTTTTCGGAAAATTCAAACTTTAATGTAAATGAAAAATTTCATGAATAATCATAAATTTCGACTTTATGGGAGCATTAGAAACGCACCTAGCCAAAGTGTCTTGATCTTATTTTTAAGAACATTACACTTGTTTTGAAGTGTTTCTGTCTTACTTTGGAGATATTTGTATATTCCTGTCTCACTTTCCATGTTCTTGAGAGAAGGGTGAAGGTATGTATACGATGTGATACGATGATTCTAGCATACATAGTTTATATCTAATCAAGTAATAGCGTTCGGTATACATCGTATCACATCGTATACATACCTTCACCCTTCTTTCAAGAACATGGAAAGTGAGACAGGAATATACAAATATCTCAAAAGTAAGACAAAAGCACTTCAAAACAAGTGTAATGTTCTTAAAAGTAAGATGAAGACACTTTGGCTAGGTGCGTTTCGAATGCTCCCTATGTGTTACCATTTGATCACACAGTTTTCACAGTAAAGAGACGTGTTTTATTGGGAAATATTTTGCTAACCTTTCAAAAAATTTGATAGTTTTCATATTTTATAATAAAAAGATACAAATTTTAATAAAATATCTTCTAAACTTATGCCTTCTACACAATCAATGAAATAAGGAATAAGAAGTATGCCATCTAGTGACGTTGAATGGAACTTTAATGAAATAAGAAATAAGGAATAAGAAATAAGAAGTATGCTGTCTAGTGACGTTGAATGAAACTTTAACTTAACTGTTCATAGGTAAATTTATTTAGGTATTTTTGTACATCACAATTCAGAAAAAAGTAACGTTCGTGATGACTTTTTTGTCACTAAGTGAAAAAAATGACGAATTTTGACGTAGAAAAATACCTACATATTGTTAAGCACACATTCATATTCACATATCTATGACCAGTTACGTTAAAGTTTCATTCAACGCCACTAGATGGCATACTTCTTATTCCTTATTTCATTAATTATGTAGAAGGCATTAGAGAAAAAAAACTATAGGGAGAGGTATTTTAAGGCAAAAACCACTGGTAGTCTACATGAAGGGGAAAAGGATTTAAAAGAGATAAAAATGGAACTACACAGTTTACGGATGCTTCCAAATTAATAAGAAGGAACATGTCTGAAGGAGTAACTGAGTTTTTTTTTTGTTTAAAAAAAAAAAATTAATATTGACATTCAGTATTTATTAAAAATATTTTATTGTAAAAAATAAATTAAAAACATACAAAATTTTATAAAAAATTAAATTAGGCACTAAAAATTAAGTACTAGAACAGCACCAAAGGACGGAGTCGTTATTTATTTCAGTTATTAGAGGTACAAATCAATGGCTTTCTGATACAACTCTTTCGTACAAGTGATTTTCATTGATTTTTCGTTTATTATCCAAATCTGTTGGAAGATGCTAAAAAATGCAAACTAGTATCACGGAATTAATATATATTTTTTTAAAATTTTCGCTCGTTACCGTCAAAGCTTATTAAAAATGCAACATCAACAACCAGCAGTTTAAAAAAACCAAAACCAAAATATAGACAAAGTCGAGGTATAAATCGAGCAGTTTTAAATAATAAAAAAAGATGGCACTTTCTACTAGTTTCTAAATATTTCATGCATAAATCCAAATTAAAACCTCGTATCTTATAGTAATAATTAAAAATTATTCAATTTTTTGAGTTTATTATAAAGTCAAAAAGCCATCGAAATATAGTATTTTTAAGTACTAATCAGTTCCAGTACAGTTCTGGAACTATTGTTCTGTTAGTATTACCAACATATTTGTTTATTAGAAATTAAATCCTTTAATGTTCTCTGACTAATTAGTCGCATTGTATGTGTTTGTACCGCTGACGTATACAAAACACATAATACATTGCTACCAACTTTGACCGCATGACACCGATGATATTCCGAACACCAGTAAGTTTCTTCACCGGTGGTATTTTCGGTACTCGAATCACCCCCGTCGCCATTTTCATTTGCCGGTATCAAAAATGTTAATACTGCCTCATAGTAGAATGTTCGAAGTATATCAAGTCGATGCATCCCACTCAGCGACCGCTTTTTCGACACTTGTTGTGCATTTCTTGATAGCATAAATTTTTGTTCATCAATATTTATTAAAAGTAACCTAAAAACAAGTCACAATATAAACATTAAGTTAAAATAAAAAAAAATTTGAATAAAAGTGGTTGACGCATTAACACATTTTGACAACTATTAATTTTCCTTGGTGGGCGTTTGCGAAACTAATTTAATGTCATTTTATAGGCCTTTTCATCATGTGACGAGTACAAGCGCAGCCGCCATGTTAAAATAGTGGTAATTCAAAAGTTTCGTACTGTTTTGATCAGGATAGCTAGGAAAGCAATATTATCTCAATAAACAAATGAACTATAGGCAAAAATCGTCTATGGTGCTTCACTTGTTTATAATTCAGTTGAAGCCCATAATCACCCATAATTGTGAACAATTGAAAAGGTGGCTAAAATGTGATGGACGTTCGCAAAAGCGGAAAAAAGTGAGCTGATTGAGAGGCTAGGCATCCATACTACTTGTTTACTATGTCAAAAATAATAATAAAAACAGATAATATCTATAATTTTATTCTAATTAATAATGTCAATCATATGTCAACCAATTTTTAGTACAACTTTAAATGGTTTATAGCGTGTATCACCCTTACAAACTCCATAATAACAGTTTCTTTGCTCCTTTTCGTACAGATAACATAGTAATGGATTGAAAAAAATTAATTTTCAATTATTTTTTTATTTTTTCTTACTTTTTTTCAATAAATATTCTTTATTTAATATTTTTTAATATTAATTATTTGTAGATGGGTACTTTAACATGTTTGTTTACAAATAACAGTACGAAAAAAATGGCCGATATTGACACATGCGCACAAAAAAAAATTGTGATGAAAGGCCTGTTGTTTTATGAAAATTTTGCGGCGATTTTGTTGTTGGACATTTACGAGACAGTAAAAAATATTACAAGATTTATTCGCCAGAGTGAACTGTATTTAACTGACGCCACTGCAACAAATGAAGTTTAGACATACTTATGTAGTTTTTTGTCTCCTTTCTTCATTTGTTAATGACGTCAGTCCAATTTAAGTTGATTTGACCTTTAAATATATTGTTTTTCATATTAAGTCGCTTTTTTTAAATTTTTGATAAATCTTGTAAAAATTATCGAAAAATAACTGCTCAATTTTAAATGACAGAATTGGTGCAAAAATCTACTCATTGTAATGACGTTACAATTTGAAAACAAACAAATAAACGTCAATTTAAGCTTCATAACCTCAAAATTTTCATTATATTCATAACAAATTAAAGTAAAAGTGAATATTTCTGTGTATTCAAGATAATAAAAATATTGAAAATAAAACATAATTTGATTTCACAGATGAAAATTATTAGAATCGCTATGTTTGCTTACAAATTGTGACGTTATCTTGAAGTAATGGTGCGTCTTCAATCGTTTGAATCGTTGAAAATTAACGATTTTCAAATAAAATATCTAAATTTAGAAATTACCAAATATTTTTGTGTTTTAGCAATTAACGCAAATTTCAAACACAATAAAGTACCCTAATGTATCGCTTCATAAACACCAGAAGCGCCCTCAGTAATATTGTCAATAATAATAATTAAAAACTGAAAAATATATCGGAGTCTTAGTCATAGCCATATTGAATATTACTTGAACTTTTATTTATTATTTTTTAATTCAAAAATGAGTTTTCTTAAGTAATTTCAGATTAAAGAAAAAATAAAAATAAAAACCAATTTTACAAGGAAACGAAAAAAATTTCGAAAAATTTTCACAATTAACCAGTTTTAACTTGCGTCTTAATAATAACTGTTAGATTTTTCCGGAAATTAACGTTATGGGAATCTCTAATGCCTCAACCACAATAACGAACAAACCCTAAAATTTCTGGATCCAACTGTAGCGTTTGTGGGAAATTTCTTGGGTAACAATGTTCGGCTGCCTTTAACACATCGATCATTGTTTTAAAACATTGAATTATAATATGTTCCACTTCGGCTAGTTCTGGTGTGGGTCCACAAATCGTACACACGTCCACATTTTTGATTAACGAACAAATCACAAGACGAAAAGCTACCTAAAACGATTGACGAGAGGTGCCATCTATTATTAAAAAGCGGAGTTGTGAAAAAACGGTGTCGACTTACCTCTGGACTTTTATATGGCAAGAATATTGGAATATCCCTAGCTGTGGCTATCGAATCAGTTGATACAATAAGCGAAAGCAATTTTCGTTCTTCCGGGTGTAAATTCCACCAATTTTTCGTCGCCACAGCTATACGCCCATGAATCAAAATACAGCCAAACAGTGAATCCATACATTCCGTGTAAGTATCAATAACCGTCTGCAAAGATTTGAAAAACTAAACGTAGCAAGGGAAGTTTCAAATTAATTAAGAGGAGGTCATATTTTTTAAAGGTTTTGATAATTTTTTTGACCTAATAAAAATTTAGCTTCTAATACGGTACTTGACTGTATTTAAAATTTGTGTTAAATGTTAAATAATTATATGCATTATCATTACATATGTCCAATTTTAATGATGAAACATAAAAAGATTTGATAACTATTTAGAAATTTTATTTTGAAAATCGCCATTTTTCAACAAATATTCAAATTAGTGAAAACGCGCCATTTCTTGAAAATGACGTAACATTTTGTAGCTAGATATGTCAATTTTGATAATTTTCATCGATGAGATAAAATTGTGTTTTCTTTTGAATATTTCTATTAGCTTATATAATAATCGACCAGAATTCAAATAAATATTTGCTTTTACTTTGACTTTTTATGAATATAATCAAAGTTTTGAGGTTATAAATATTGACATTGACGTTTAATTGCTTCAAACTGTGACGTCATTATAGCGAGGTGTTTTTTCCGCCTTTTTCTCATTTAAAATTGTAGGGTTACTTTTTTTGATGATTTTTTACAGAATCTGTCGAAAATAAAAAAATCACTTAACTGATATGGAAAAACAATGCTTTTAGGATATTTTCGTAACTTCAGTCAAGAACCCTATTAGGATTTCAATTGATTAATTTATGATTTTGTTTACAATTTTTAAGACAGTGGAAAATTTTTATAAACTTGTGACGTCATCAAATAAAAAAATGTTTTTTTCTTGAATCAAGTTTTAGGAAAGTGACTTGAATTGAAATGATTGGTTGAATTAGGGTAATTTGGGTGTAAATATTTTGTTTTTGTTACTAAAATGGCGAAATTCCTTTTAAAAATGGGTAATTATCTGGTATCGGGAGCCACTCGAAAAACAAACAGTTTTAAATTTTGATGATTTTTCCATGAGATATTTTATTAACTATGAATAGAAATCAAGGGTGATCAATTTGCTTAAATTTAACCCTCAGCTACTCCTATCGGAAAAAGTTATAACAGCTGTCATTTCAACCTGCTCTTTGTCTTGTCATTTTGAAAATAATAGGTACCTTATGCAAATTTTTATAAAATACATATATCTAAAACGATAAAAGATAGAGAAAAGTTTTTAATGACCATTGATATTTTCTAAAAAATTACTCAGTGACATAAAATGTTTCAAGATTATACCGATAGAGGTAGTTGAGAGTCAAATTTTAGAAAGTGAAATTTGTATTATAGGCTGTAAAATTTTGTGAAAATAAATCATCCTTGATTTCTTTTCATACATGGATAATATTTCAGTAGCGCCATCGATAGAAATTTTAAACGTTCAAATCGGTTTATAAACCGCCATTTTAAAAAATGGCGACTAAAATTCTAAATTATAAAATTAAGTTACTCGTAGACTATTGAATTTCGATCAGTGAATTTAGGTATGTTACTTGCTTATTAGAACATAACTACTGATGGATATAATTTTTGTTTTTTGTGTCACAATTAATTCGGATAAATTTGGGAAAACTGATTTCAGCATGTTTATAAATGGGTCACTTTACCCATGTCTACTCTATAGAAACTAGAAAATACTTCAAAACTTATGGTCCAGCACAACTACACAACATTTATAGATTATAAAATGGAAGAATTATTAAAATTTAAAACTATTTTTTTTTTCAAGTTTTTCGGGTGGCTCTCGTTTTCGAAGAATTATCCAATTACTGATTTGACAGAAATTTATTTTTCTAGTGATCCTACCCTGTTAATTTAAGTAAAAACTGAAAGAATGGCACCAAAAACTCTATTATTTTGTTTACTTTCTTTACTTATTATTAAAAATTTTACTATATTATATTAAAAAATTTCCTTTTTTCTAAATTAAGTTTTAAAGAAGTGATTTGAATAGGGTTCTTGACTGAAGTTACGAAAATATTCTAAAAGTATTGTTTTTCCATGTCAGTTAAGTGATTTTTTTATTTTCGAGATTCTGTAAAAAATAATCAAAAATGTCAATATTTATAACCTCAAAACTTTGATTATATTCATAAAAAGTCAAAGTAAAAGCAAATATTTATTTGAATTCTGGTCGATTATTATATAAGCTAATAGAAATATTCAAAAGAAAACACAATTTTATCTCATCGATGAAAATTATCAAAATCGACATATCTAGCTACAAAATGTTACGTCATTTTCAAGAAATGGCGCGTTTTCACTAATTTGAATATTTGTTGAAAAATGGCGATTTTCAAAATAAAATTTCTAAATAGTTATCAAATCTTTTTATGTTTCATCAATAAAATTGGACATATGTAATGATAATGCATAGAATTATTTAACATTTGACACAAATTTTAAATACAGTCAAGTACCGTATTAGCGAGACTAGTTGAATTAGGGTACTTTGATAACGAATTCTTTATTTTTAATATTAAAATGATGAAATTCTTTTTACAAATACAAGCGATTCGACAAAAGTCTTGTTTCTAGTGATCCTAGATGTCTAATTTTTGTAAAAAATAAAAAAATCAAAAAGCCATAATTCTTTTCCAATTACATTATTCATTTTATTTCCGGATTTTAAGACCTTCAAAAATTCTAGTAAATGATGACCGTCAAATAAATCATGACAAAACTGAAATTTATCTCCTTTCGGGAAGTGGTCATGTCACGGCCTCCAGGATCACCCACTCTATCCGCGTCTGAACCACTGAACGGGGCCACTTTTAGAAAAAGGTTAAAATATAGTTTCAAACCTGTAATAAATGATTTTCGCTACACAGAATCGTTTCGGTTAAACCAATCAAGTCCACGATTTCGTTAACTGTTGAAGCCGTGTCTACACACTCCAGTAGACGATCTATTAACGGAAAACTGATCTAAAATAAAACAGAAAATTTGAAAATTTTTGAAATTTTGATGAAAATTTTCAAAAAAAAAAAAAAATTCGACTAAATTGCAATATGTACCAGACGTTGGTATTTAAACTACTGCATCTAAAAACAAATATAAATGGGTGAAAAATATTGTGTTTAAAAAGTTAAGGCTGGAAAACATATTATTTGGATCGATCAAATAGTAAATGATATAAAAATTAGGTGGTGAAGTTAGTTAAGGTTAGGTTAAGTTAGTTTAGTTTAAACAATATACTTCGACTTTGATATAAAAATTAGTTGAAGTTATACGGATCATTTTCGAATTTTTACACTAAATTCAGTTCTTTTTTCTTTTTGGTAGTTATGCAGAAGCACGGTTCCACCTGTTTTTAGCTCTAAAAGAAAAACTAATGATCCAATTTTAATGATTTTTTTTTTAAATGTTCGTCGCTACGGTGGATTAATTTAAAAAAATACTACAATTCGATACCGATAATGGAAAGGCTGAGAAACTGTTTTAAAACTTGACAAAATTCAATTTCTTCAAAATTTCCTTTGTCATTTAGTATGTGTGCGTTTATATGTGTGTTTGAGGGCAGAGCCTAGTAAAACTGATCAAAATAAATACTTTTTCAAGAATAAAATAAAAAAAATCGATATCTCGTTGCATTTTCGAAATATTGAGCGTGGAAATTAGAAAAATTGACTTAATTTTAACGACTACAATTACCTCAACGCCGTGATCTGAATGCATATTCTGGTAAAATTGATCAAAATAAATAAGAGTAGATGATATAAAAACTAGGTGGTGACGTTAGTTAAGGTTAGGTTAGTTTAATTAGTTTTTACAATATATTTCGACTTTGATATAAAAATTAGGTGGTGAGGTTAGTTAAGGTTAGGTTAGTTTAATTAGTTTTTACAATATATTTAGACTTTGATATAAAAACTAAGTGGTGAGGTTAGTTGAGGTTAGGTTAGTTTAGTTAATTTTTACAATATATTCCGACTCTTAGATTCTTCAAAAATTTAAGTCATTATGATAAAGGTGCATACATATTATGTACATAATTTGTCAGATGATCTAAGAAGAGTACTTGCAAATTTTAGAACTGGCAATTGGATATGGAATGTGAGTAGAAGCAAGTACGATGAAAACCACAGAGTATGGAGACACAGCAACTATCTCTATCATGAAATGTGCAGTGTGCATTTTTGTGTACCTAAGGCTACTAAGTAGTCACTCGCTCAGTGGCACTCACTGAGTATAGGTCAATCAGAAAACAATGGATTGGATTGTTATGTTGGTTGTGTTGACATTGTTACATCCCCCCACATAGCGTTGTGACATTACACATACGTATGCGAATACGGTCACGGGACGGCCACCACTATCTTAGAATACGCACACATACACAGTTTAGCGCGCCAATACAAAGTAAACACCGTACACGTATATAACATATTTCCTATTTCTTACTGGTTACACTGGTTCCAGTAGTATAGAGATAAATATGTTGTCTCTGCCTTACTCTGTGATGAAAACGGACTATGCAGGGCCGGATTAACCCTGAGTCCGCCCCTAAGCATCTTGAAAAATGCCGCCCCAACCTTTTATTTGAAAAAAGGAAATCTTAAAAAAAAAACGTCAATCACAAATTTTTCTGCCCTGTTTTAAAAATTTGCCGCCCCTTTTCCTACCTTTTTTACAAACTTTCTCTTAAAAAAAATAAGTGACGAGCAAAAAAAAAAAAAGTGGTTTAGAGCTGTTAAGAATAAAATATTCAATAAGCGGTAAAGATCAAAATGATGTTTACCAACTATTTAATCAGAAAAATATTGAAATTTTAGCAAACCTAAGTCGTTTCATAACAGATTTCCTAGATATTATCAAGAATAAGCAAACATAAGTTCCAAGGATGTCTACCTTAAACTAAAAAGTGTATAATATAATTATACTTAATAAAAATAAAATGATATAATTTTCATTGGCAATTGTAATAGATGACTTAAGTTATAAATTGTATATAATACACCACTGTAAGTTATATTGTAAGATTTTATATATTATAAATCAAATAAATACTATTCAATTCAATATATTCCGGTTTTGATATAAAAATTTGGTGGTGAGGTTAGTTTAGTTAGTTTTGACAATATACTTCGACTTTGACACACACGCATACAAAATAAAGAAAGAAAATCTAAAAAAAAATTGAATTTTTTCAAATTTAACGACAATTTCCCAGCATTTTCATTATCGGTATCGATTTGTACTATTTTTTTTTAACTAAGCCGCCGTAGCGACGAACATTTTAGAAAAAAAATCAAAATCGAATGCGAATATATTGCGAATACTAACAAAATAAAGTGATTTTTAAAAAAATATTAATATTTCCAATGTTTAACTTTCTAAATACAATAATTTCCACGGATATTTGTTGGTTTTTTTCGTACAAATTTCAAAAATCCCGCGTCTGGCACATATTATAAATTTGCCCAAAAAAATTTCAATCGTACACGAAGATCACGCTTTAATCTTTCCACATTCCGTTGATTTTTAATATCTTCCAAACCAACGGTGAAAACCATTGCGTTAAATACCGAATCCAATAAATGCGATATAATTTCTTCATTAGTTTCATGAGCTATTCCAATCAACACAATACTAAAATCATATTAACACGAAAATTTCAATTTTTCCAGCACATTTTCATTCAAAAATTCGTACCTTTCATGAAATTCTTTCCATACAACCACTGCATTTTCTGTTTCACTATTTAAAATTTCAACATTATGCGATTTTCCAAACATATGAACCCCGTTTAAAGAAGCGACCGTGGAAAATGGAAGCTAAAACCGAAAAAATTAAAATTAGCGTGACATTTGGTGTGATTTCAAGTATCTTTACATTTATAGTATCCCCTTTTTGTCGCGTGAATAGGGGTAATCCACCCGCGGAAGTAAGGCACATAATGTTTACAGACATTTTTAAAATTTTTTTCAGCCTTTTGCAAAATTTAAATACACTTTAAACATGTTTTTTGATGTTATTTCATGTTTACAAACATGTATTAAGTTTATAGGAACGATAGGAACACTTAAGTGCTGTCATTAACAAAATTGACATTTATCTGTCAATGTTATTTATGTTGTAGTTGCGGTAGTTGGGTATGTTCCACTGCATAGTTAAAGTCAATGATCTGTTCCATATAGACATGATTAGAAATTCATTAGACCATTTCAGTATATTTCATTAACGTAGTTGCTCTGAGATAGTATATTTCAGCGAAAAAATTTTCTTTTATCAAAAATTAAGTAATGTATTAAGCAGAGGGTAAGGTTGATTCGTACAAAAAAGGCATGTTTTTGTTATTTTTTTGTGACGACACAGTTAAAATCTCTTTATTAAAACCAGTGGTACATTAAAGTATAACATTCGAAGAATATTGTATAAAATTTTCACGAAGAAATATTAAAAAATACAGTAATGGCAGCAATTATTCGAACATGTCTCGGAAAAAGTAGAATTACGGTGCCCCTCATAACTTGGTGCTGGATTATCCGAAATAAAAAAAAATTAAAGTTCATTCGTTAGACAATACTTTTCCTCAGGTAACGCTGGGAGGGTTTTTCGAAATTTCAATTTTTCGATTTTTTGGAACACTTAGAACGGAAAAACACGATTTTTGCAAAAAAATTGGCTAATATGTTATTGTAAAATAAAAATTATTAACAAATTTGAAAAAAACTCTCCAGCGTTACCTCGTAAATTATGTAAAAAAATAGTGTTAAAATTTTCAAATAGATCGGTGCTGTAGTTTTGAAGTTATGAGGGGCACCGACTTTGAAAACGTGAGCTGTGGGTAAAACGCTTTAAAGTTTTGAACACTTAAAAATTCTTGTATAAAACTGATATAGAATCATTATAGAATACTTACTGCTAAACTAAATTTTGTACCCTACACTGATAAAATATACAGTACAGGTATAAATACGTTAGTACTTCCATTGAAATTTCTATAATATAACTGAGAGAGAGAGATATAGAGAGCGAAACATCTGCCAGGTAACAACAAAAATGCTTATAACTTCGTCAATTTTGCTCCAATCAACTTGAAATTTTGAGACAATATTCTTGAGATATTATGCATTCAGTTAAAAAAATAAAAAAAAAGGCAAAAAAAATTATTTTAATACCTGACCCTGCCCTTAATATTTTTCAGTTATTATATTTGTATACCACATGTTTTTTTTTTTTTAATTCCCGCGCGCTTATGTTGAAGCAATATAAGAGTACTGTTGAAAAAGCGTTGTAAAATGATGTTTGTAAACAGCGTGGTCAATAATTTTTATTTGTTATTAAATATGGTTTGTAACTTTGTATTTTATAACATATCAAATTTTTATCTAATTCGTTTGACACGTTTTCATTTTATTCAAAAAAATAGAGTTTTCCCATAAGAGCTCGTGTTAAAATTACAAAACTTTGAAACCGTTTTTCTTAAATTTGGGATGGTCAATATTTTTATCGGTTAAGGCTCGTATTATTTGAATTAAATAAATGTCTAGAGAAGTTTTGTTAGAATCCTTTGAAAAAATCGTTTTATCGAACAACTACCTTAAGGGAGACTCGGCAAAAAAAAATCGATTTTTTTTTCTTTATAATTATTTTCCTTAAGGTGTTAGAAATATTTTTCTAAAATTTTATTTTAAAAAATGAAAAATCAAAAAGTTATGGGCATTTTAGTGCACGCACTTTACTATAATTCAATTAAAAAAAAAAACAAACTTTAAATGCTATTTTCTCGAAAGTACGTTTTTCGACATGGTTCCTCATGTATTTTAAAAAATATTTGAGATATCGACATAAATCAAAGTGCATAGTATTCATGGATACAGTCATTTTGGCAGAAACTAGGATCTCTTGGTTCCGTTATATATTTTCAAAATGGTGGCTGCTTATAGTCGAGAAAAAGCGATGATTTTTTAAAATTTATTTTCAAATTGCGATTTCTCGATGGTGCTTTGTCTTTTTTCTTAGATCATAGTTAGTGCAATCACTGTATTTTTAAAAGATTCTTGATTTGTTGATTTTGGTTCACTGGAGATTTCAGAACGCGAGGAACCATCAAGGTGGAAAAATCTCGCAGATCGCAGTGTCAACTTCAAAGCCATTTATACTCAGCTCCTAAGTGGATTTTTTTTAAATTTTAGAAACAATGTTGCATATTTAATTTTTTAATAAAATATTTATTTGTAAAAATTGTAACTTTAGCCGAAAAACATTACTAAGTTTACCATTAGAGGAACTGTTCAGAAAATTGGTGAAAAGAGTGGGTCAGTGAGTTTGTAGACAGTACAAAATTTTCTTGATTATGACCGATTTCACAGAAGTTATTTTTATAATGGTCCTACATATCTAATTTTCGTAAAAATGAAAAAAAAAAAAACGATATCGAAAACCTACAATTCGTTCCCAGTTTCATCATTTTAACATTTTGTTTACGATTTTTCAATTTCAAATATTATCGAGTGCTTGTGAAACACTACTACGTATGACAGACTTTTGTCTGCATTTCAACACACGTAGTATTCATATGTTCACTTATCGTTCAGCTAAACTGAAACTTTAAGCACTCGACTTCCTTGGTTAACATGACCAAAAACCACATATGTGAATTAAAAATCACAAAGTGATTGAAAAAATTATCCGGATCGGCCGGGAATCGAACCCAGGATCTCCTGGTAACTAGCCAGGTGTGCTATCCATTACACCATCGATCCTTTGCTCGACAGGCGCCCGACACAGACAACATTCAATCACCTATGTGTACACATATACTCTCTGTAATGCGAGAAGCAGTTACAATTTTTCAATTTCAAATATTATCGAGTGCTTGTGAAACCCTACTACTTATGACAGACTTTTGTCTCCATTTCAACACACGTGTGTTGTTGTGAATTGACGAACGAAATTTGTTTTATAAATTTCGTTTTGTAAAAAACGAAATTTGTTTTATAAATATGACTCATTCGATAGAAATCTTTTTTTCTAGTGGTTCTACGTGCCTAAATTTGGTGAAAATGACAAGAACGATATCGAAAACCTATAATTCGTTTCCAATTTTATCAATCTATCATTTCATTTACGGTTTTTAAGGCATTGAAAAATTTTAGTAAACCTGATGACGTCATCAAATTAAAAAAATTCCTTATTCTAAAATAAAGTTTAATGGAAGTGATTCGAATTGGGGAGATTGGTTGAATTAGGCTAAATTAGGCAAACATCGTGATTACTGAAGTAATTGTGTTATTTTGATAGCAAAAATGAAAATTTCACATCGAAATGATTTAAGATAACGTTAAATAAAAGAACAATTTTTTTGTATTGATGACATCATTAAGCAAACGGTAGGTTTTTACTATCGTTCTTTTATTTTTTGATAGAATTAGTTATACAGAATAGTGAAAAAATCGACTTCGTACTAAAAATTACATTTCTTACAAAAATATCACTATTCTGAAACTTTTAAATTAAAAAAAATTCGTATTTACATGTAATGGTGGGAGCACTGGTTAGACAAGATTTAAAAAGCAAAATGGAAAATGGTTTTGCTGAACATATTTAAAATTGAAAATGGAAAATAGTTATTTAAAATGGATTATAAAATGCAAAATGCTTTTTTACTTTATTTATATACTTAAAAAAATATTCTATAAATTTTTTATCATTATTTATATTAATTAAAAAAAGAAAAGTTCAAAAGTACTGAAATTAAATAAAGGCAGTCTTTTGAGAGAATTTTGTAAAGTTTGCATGATATGAAAACGAAACTTAGCTCTTCAAATATTGTTACTTAAAAATATTGTAAAATTTAATTCGGCTTTGACGTATTCAAACCTTGACTACGGTACGACTGAAACTTCTTAATAAAATTATAAAAATCATCTACTCAAAGTACATTTCTTATCGACGTGTCTTAAAAATAGTAGTACACAACTTGAGTCAGAAAAGTTGACTTAAGAGAACTGCAACTCTAGTAACAAATTTAACTCAAGTGACATTGCAACTCGAGTTATAAAAAAATTGAGTCAATTAAATCAACTTACATTTAACTTAGAATTTGTTAGATTTCAAGTCGTTCAATTCAAGTTCTATAATTAACATTGCATACACATAAATTTGAGCATTTTCATTTTAAATGTAAAATGGATTCAAATTTTTGGTTTGACCGTACTTATTTAAAATAGAAAATGCAAAATGCCATTTTGCATTTTAAATACATATTTAAAATGAAATCATTTTAAAGAGTTTCCAGCCCTGGTTAATTGAAATTTGAAACACTCTTACATAAGAAGAACAAAATAAAATAAAATTATAATCTACAATAAAATGAAAATCATCTATATATCATCAGCATCACACAGCTGTCATTTACTTTGGTATCATGATCATTTTTGCAGTCAAAATGACGAAACTTTTAGAAATATTTTTCACCTCGGATTTTAGCACAGTTTTACTATGTGCCAATATTATTTATTTTCTTACATACACAGTCAGCTACGGGAAATATGGCTATTTTTAAAGTTTTTTTTTCTTTTAACTTTTTCTTTGAAGAGGCAGAGGACTAAAAGCTTGCCTCATCTATTTATTAACGATTTTATTAAAAAACAGATATGAGCAAATGTAGAATTAACACGTTCTACTTTATGAATTCGAGACGCCCTTTTTAAAAAAAAACTGGACTTTTAATTTATTTGAACTTTAACTACAATATCCGCCACTTTTGTGAACAACAAACAGATCATATATCAAAATTGCGTTCAATTAACTTGCGTCCTAATTATAAAAATGAAACTTTAATTTCATTATAGATCTCCCTCTTGTAAGCGCTGCTATACACTTGACTTTGTTGAAAAAAGGAACGTTACCAGAAGTCAATTTTAGGGTTAAAAACTACATATTCTCTAGGACTAAATTACAATTAAGATTTTTTTTAAACTGTTATCAGCAGAACTCTATTCTAGAGTAAAAAAAAAACGACTTTATGTACGACTGAATCATAAAATCCTATTTTATTACATTGTTAAGAGATATAAAAAGTATTACTTTTTGGTACTAGTTGCATAATGAAAAGCAAAAAGCACTAGTGCCATAAAGAATAGTCTACTTGATAAATTTTAATTTCAATTTTACAATAAACAGAAAACACACTAACTTTATTTGTATACCATATTTACAAATGTTGGCATAATTAATATTAATTACACAATCTGAACTATTATTAATATTTATTCCAGGCAGCTTTTTCTCCTTTCTTTTTTAAATATTAATAAGTTTTGTTGAAAAATCTTTTAAAAATGCTCCAATATTTTACTAGCTTTAGATGACAGATAATAACCAAAGCATACTTTAAACACAATAAATTTGTCTATGCCAACTATATATAATAAATTAAATTTTTTATTTAAAGTATAGACGTGAGATTTATAAATTCGATTTTTATCGATAACTAGGAATTTTAACAGTCGTACATAAAGCTTTATATGCAACTTGTACATAATTTGACTTTATGAACTCGCCTTTTTTTTTATTGGCTATTGGCTTTAAACACGGCTCGTTCATAAAGATCTTCATGATGTACTTGTTGCATAAATAGCTATTCTGTGGTTGTAAAATAAGATTTATTTGTTAAGCGACACTTACAATATAGTGGATTACTAATTGCGAACAATTGTGTAATTTTTATATTGTTTGTAGATTTTCTAATCTAGGTTGTAATATACCCAAGTCAATTTGTAATCGTATTTTATACTCTACATAAGTATACATACATAAATTGAATTGTTTCATGAAATTCTTCAAATAAATAACAAAGTTAGGCAACTATGATTACATTCCATATCTTTAAATTGCTTATATACATTACAGTTTTCAATTTTCATGCATACTTTTTTAATTGAACATAAAACAAATAATCCATTGCAAAGGAATATAATATCCATTTTTAGTACGGACATTGTGAATTAAAACTTTAAAAGTACATAAAAATGTTTTTATTACTTCTAGAAATTTGAAAAATTCAATTTTTATTTAAATTATGGAATACAAATGAAATATGAAACTAAATTATTTGTTTTGTCAAATTAAATTTACTTTTATATTTTTGCATTAAGTCGGAATATAAGAAAAATATTATCCATTCAATATTTTCACCCTACCAAAAAATCGTTATTGGTCCAAAGAACATTTTATTATTTATTGTCATAAATTCTCATTTTTAAATTAAAATATATGGTTATGCAAGACTAATTCGTACTAATTCAAAAAGAATTAATATTGGACTAATTTAAGAGTAATTTAAGTTTTTGTTCAGTAAAATCACGAAATTAATACTATAATTGAAATGAAGTTATATTAAAAATAAGAAAAAAAAACGTAACTGTTTCTTTTTAGTCGAATTTTCTCCGAAAAATTAGACTTATACAGTCTATACGATAAGAGCTGCGAGAGGCGAGAGTAGGGGCGCTATCCGTTTTCGGACCCGTAGAACACGAATATGTAGAAAAAAAAAATGTCTGATATATATATATATATATATATTTTCCCGCCACCTTTTAATTTGTGTAGGGCCCCCCTATGGAAGTTAAGAGATGAAATTTGGTAAATGGGGCTCATTTTCGAGGCACCTCATACTATCAAAGTGGGGTCAAATTTTGGGCAAATTTTTTTTCTGACCCGACCTTTAAGGGGGTGGTGGGGGGCGGAAAAGCAATAAAACTTTTCCAAACCGGTTTTAAATAATGTTTCGGTCAATTGTCTACAACATATCCAAAATTCAGCTTCCTAGGATGATATGGTGGGAGTAGAGGGGGGAAAAACGATTTTCGCTGGATCTAACAGGCCCCCAGCCCCCCAGAATTAACGTAGAGGGTTGAAATTTGGTGTGTCGATAAAGTTCGTACCTAGGTTGTGCTTTTTGGAGGTTTTAATATTTTACCTCCACCCACCTCATTTTTAAGCTACAATTTCATGCATTTTCGACGTTTTCGAAGTTTGTACCACTCGCACAGGTCACCCGAATAAACCTAGAGGGCTGAAATTTTGTATTCGGATTGAGTTAGTATCAAGGGGGTGCCTTTTGGGGGTCTCGACTTTTAACCCCTACCCCCACCATTTTTATACCCAAAAGAACAAGATTTTTCTTGTTTTTTAACAGTTTCGTTCGGGTCAAAATCTCCCCAAATAAACCTAGAGGGCTGAAATTTGGTGTACAGGTTAAGCTAATAGCCAGACACTGTTTTTTGGAGGTTTCAACTTTTAACCCTTACCCCCACGATTTTTACGCCAATATTTCCTTAATTTTTTTGCTTGTTTTCTAACACGTCTAGAGACTCCATAAGGAAACCTAGAGGGCTGAAATTTTGTACGTGTATTCAGTTAGTATCCAGCTAGTACCTTGTAGGGAGTCCGCATCACTTTTCCCCCCACTTCTCCCATTTTTACATCGGAATTGAATGCTATTGTTAAATGTGTTTTAAAAGCATTATGTTTATTCTAAATACAAGTAGGCGAATAGTAATTTTAAAAAATTTAAAAAAAAGTGAACTTACTTTTATGACAAATGAAATACATACATATTAAGTAATTTAAAAATGTTATTAAAGTCACTGTTTATTTATAAATTAGGAATTTTGGATTTTTAGTATTTATAAAATAGAAATTTTGGATTTTTTTGGAAAGAAAAAATATCTTTATAAAGGCCTTCCAGTTTACTATTTAAGGTCCTTTTTTAATTTTTAAAACTAAAACATAAAGGCAATTAGCGGATAAACATGGGCAGGAATGTCCTCGTACGAATTGTGTTGGCTTTTTTTCTGCTACCTGTTTTCGGCACAAAATTGAAATTTACTGAGATACAGCCCTTAAATACTTAAAACCTTTTTTTAAAGCCTCGATCAGCCGAACACTCATCACCAGTTTTGAAACCAACAAAATGACAATTCGGTTGTAGACTTTCAATCACATTTCGCTTGTAGACATTCAATACCGAAGATGAAGGGGAAAATTCGACTACCGTGATGGGGCCCCGCTGCTCACGGCGTTTTTTTTATAATGCACTATGTAATTTATAACAGTTTTAGTATTTACCTAATAAGACTAACGGTAACTACAAAATTACCATAAAATTACCGAAATATTTGTTGTCAAATGAATACAATATTCTATTATGTTGTCTAATTGTTGTAAATATCGTTTTCTTATGTTTTTAACGTGCATATTGTATAGGTTTGTTCCACTAGATAATTTTATTTTAGTTAGTATTCTATGCACAAGGTGTAGGTTAATCTTGATTATTTGTAGGAAGAAAGAAATCATTGCACATGTAACAGATCATAAATTCTGATTTATGGTTTTGATATTAAAACAAAATTTCCTTGAGTTTATTAATGAGAAGAGATTTGTTAGTTAAAATCTATTATAAACTTGTAGAAAAAAATTATATAAAAAAATCGTAATAAGAAATAATTGAGATATGAGATTTCAGCTATTGTAAAATTCTGTCATAATTCTCTCGATTTATACCTCATTTCAGATACAATTGATCATGAGTTTTCGTTAAAAAATTAAATACTTCTTATATTCGAAACAGATTAATTTTCTATTCTTTTCTAAAAACAAACTGCAAGTTTAAAATTTACGTAAATGCAATAATGAAAGAGATATAGACAAGAAAACGGAAATTATTTAAATTCAAAGTGACGAAGCATGGTTAAATTTAACTGAAATAGACCATACATGAAAATTTGAATTGTAAGAGTACCATAAAAAAAAATAAGAGAATTTTCTTGGATAATAGTTCAGTATAGAGAAAATAATAAACATTACTTAATTATCACGATGCTATTCACATTTAAAATGCTATTTAAATTGTGTCGAATGATTATATGACATTAAGTATACTGTGGACAAATTCAACAATTTGGAAAATATAATTTTTTGTCTTTATCAAATCAACTCAGCCACGTTCATACGTAAAATCAAAATTTTACATTAAAATAAGCCAAGTTCAACAAACTGATCTAATTACTTTGATAACGTTTAATTTTAGAAAAATCAAATTTTTTATATTTTCTGGCATTATTAAGGGGTTACATACACTTATTTTTTTTCCAAAAGAATGTCTTTTTTATTTTGTAAATTTCTCTATTGTATAAGCCTAAGTGTACCTAGAATTGGCTCTGGAATTAATGATTCTGTTGAAGTTGAAAAAGTATCACCGTTTAATACTTATCAAAAATTACTAACTTTTTGGCAAATAATGATTTTTTGGTAAAAAATACTAAGTATATTTAAAAATAAAAAAAGGAAATCTTTATTACTATTTTAATTACGTACCGCGTACGATCCTTAACAAGATTAACGGAATCCTTTGAAATTTTTGATTTCAGATAAGCTGTTTTGAACCTTTGGTAGTAAAATTGTCACTATTCCATACTGTTTTATCTTTTTGTTTATTTTTGATGAAATTAGATGAAAAAGGCTGTGAAAAATCGAATCTTAGAGCAAAAATCATGATTACTGAAGTAATTGTGTTATTTTGATAGCAAAAATGAAAATTTCACATCGAAATGATTCAAGATAACGTTAAATAAAAGAAATTTTTTTTAGTATTGATGAGATCATTAAGAGCAAGGTAAGGTATTAAAATAATTTTTTTTGAATTTTTTTTAATTTTTTTAACTGAATCCATAATATCTCAAGAATATTGTCTCAAAATTTTAAGTTGATTGGAGCAAAATTGACAAAGTTATAAGCATTTTTGTTGTTCCCTGGCAGATGTTTCGCTCTCTATATATCTCTCTCTCTCAGTTATTTTATAGAAATTTCAATGGAAGTACTAACGTGTTTATACCTGTACTGTATATTTTGTCAGTGTAGGGTACAAAATTACTTTAGCAGTAAGTATTTTATATCAGTTTTATACAAAATTTTTAAGTGTTCAAAACTTTAAAGCGTTTTCCCCACAGCTCACGTTTTCAAAGTCGGTGCCCCTCATAACTTCAAAACTACAGCACCGATCTATTTGAAATTTTGAACACTATTTCTGTACATAATTTACGAGGTAAGGCTGGAGAGTTTTTTTAAAATTTGCTAATAATTTTTATTTTACAATAACAAATTAGCCAATTTTTTTTGCAAAAATCGTGTTTTTTCCGTTCTAAGGTCCCAAAAAAGTGAAAAATTGAAATTTCGAAAAACCTTCCCAGCGTTACCTGAGGAAAACTATTATCTAACGAATGAACTTTAATTTTTTTTATTTCGGATACTCCAGCACCAAGTTATGAGTGGCACCGCAATTCTACTTTTTTCCGGGACACGTTCGAATAATTGCTGCCATTACTGTATTTTTTAATATTTCTTCGTGAAAATTTAACCAATATTCTTCGAATGTTATACTTTAATGTACCACTGGTTTTAATAAAGAGACTTTAACTGCGTCGTCACAAAAGAATAAAAAAACATGCCTTTTTTTGTACGAATTAACCTTACCGTCTCCTTAAGCAAACGGTAGATTTTTACCATCGTTCTTTTATTTTTTGATAGAATTAGTTATACAGAATAGTGAAAAAATCGACTTCGTACTAAAAATTATATTTCTTACAAAAATATCACTATTCTGAAACTTTTAAATTAAAAACAATTCGTATTTACATGTAATGGTGGGAGCACTGGGTAGACAAACTACAATAGATGCGACTAGACTAATAAAAAATTTTATTTTTTGTGCAAGAGCAAACTGTTTTTCTAAAAAAAGTTCAACGAATTGTCATTAATTTGTGATGTATTAAAATTTTCCTACATAATTTTTGTATTATATTACACAAAGAATATTACAGGCTAATTGAAATTTGAAACACTGTTACATAAAAAGAACAAAATAAAATAAAATTATAATCTACAATAAAATAAAAATCATCTATATCATCAGCATCACACAGCTGTCATTTACTTTGGTATCATGATTTGGTATCATGATTTCTTACAAAAATATTACTATTCTGAAACTTTTAAATTAGAAAAAATTCGTATTTACATGTAATGGTGGGAGCACTGGGTAGACAAACTACAATAGATACGACTAGCCTAATCATAATTTTGTTTTTCGTGCAAGAGCAGACTGTTTTTTCTAAAAAGGTTCAACGAAATATCATTAATTTGTGATGTATTAAAATCTTCCTACATAATTTTTGTATTGTATTACACAAAGAATATTACAGGTTAATTGAAATTTGAAACACTGTTACATAAAAATAACAAAATAAAATTTTAATCTACAATAAAATGCGAATCATCTATGTATATCATCAGCATCACAAAGCTGTCATTTACTTTTGTATCATCTCACTCTAGCCGTTACTCGCTACACTACACAACGTTAAACGACACAAACACGACATCTATACACACAACCAACAAACATAACGGAAACGAATCCGTTTGAATCTGCGTATGCAATACTTTATTGCATAGCACGCTGGCGAATACGCTGAATTATGCGAGTGCGAGCGAGAACGATGTTAAACTATGTACATATTATTATTATGTACATGATGTACATAAACGACATAAACAGTTGAAAGAATACCATGCGCTGCGCCACCAACATAATCGTCCAACCCCCATTCGTTTCGCCTGCCTTGCCAATGTTGAACGAAAACATTTTGAAGGCGTAGTAGGAGCACCGCAATCGGCAATTTCAGTATGTCGGATGCTATTGTCAAATATAGGTTTAAATTATTATATTATTATAATCAAATCGTGTAGTATCGTTTGTGTTCGTGTATTATAATAAAACTATAATAAATAGTGTTTTCTGTTTTAAATTCAAATTTTTTTTTGATTGTTGATTTTAATTTTTGAATTTTTTGTTTATTGTTTAAACACTCTAGTCATTTTTTTGAATTGTTAATTTTTTGTTGAATTTCTTTCGTTAAGAATGAGACGTAATGGGAAAGTATTGTTGCTATTTTCCATGGCATGGATATTTGTGATTTTTTACTATCTTCAAGCTGGACGAGATGGAAAGGTTTGTACACAATATTATAATATTAACCTCGTTGTTGTTAAAACGAGCCTTTACAAATAAAGAAAATTATGAATGAAAGTTATGATAATTTTGAGTTTTATTTATTATCGAATGTGTTTTTTCCACGAAATTTCGATGTTTGACAGCTATCTCTCGATTTGACATTTGACTCTATATATGTACTATTAGCATGATACATAAATATGTACCTACTCTAAATAAGAAGAAAAAAGTCAATATATTCATTGAGCTTCTTTTATATCAACATTTCTTTTTTTTTCGTTTTTATTAAAATGTAAATAGACTAAAAAAAAAATTTTATGAATTTAAATTTAAATAATTATATGCTTTGGGTTGTAATTTTGGGACCTTTCTGAAATAAAAAAGTATCCTCTCTTCTTTGATGTGAGAATTTTAAAACAAAATTTATTTTTGATATATCAACCCCTCTAAAACGAATTAACGTAGTTGTTCCGAGATAGTCAGGTACAAAAGTATATCTCAGCGAAAATATTTTCTTTTATCAAAAATTAAATAATGTATTAATATTCTTCAGTAATTATATTTTGTATAGCACTTATTTTTTTTTTAATTTCCGCGCGCTTATGTTGCAACAATATAAAAGCATTGTTGAAAAAGCGTTGTAAAAACGTTGTAAAATGATTTATTTCTTATTAAATATGGTTTGTAATTTTGTATTTTATAACATATTAAATTTTTATCAAATTCATTTGACACGTTTTCATTTTATTCAAAAAAATATAGTTTTCCCATAAGAGTCCGTGTTAAAATTACAAAACTTTGAAATCGTTCTTCTCAAAATTATGGTAGTCAATTTTAATGGGAATAGGCTCGTATTATTGCTATTGAATTAAATATCTAGAGAAGTTTCGTTATAATACTTTGAAAAAATCGTTTTATAGACCAACTACCTTAATATAACGTCTATATTTAGAATTATATAGATACTGAAGGAATGTTTAATCTTACGCTTTAAGCATACGTTTTCGAATCGAAATTAAGTTCGCATGAAATATTAATTACAGTTTATTAGCTGAAATGGTTTATATGAACGATTTAAACGATGTTAATTATGTATTTAATATAAATTTCTGTGCATTAATTAATACTTAAATTGAATAACTCGCTCTGGAAACGAATCCCTTTTAAATCGAATCATCAAAACAGTTTCAAAGGAGACAAGTTGATGTTCTGTAAAATAGTCGGGTGATAAATTTTTCCTGAAAGGTCTGGATCTTGTGGGAAATTAGCCGTTTTTCCTTTATTTGTGTACAGGATGCTTTATGGTTAGTGATGAGCAAAATTAGTCTTGGTCTTGCAGTCTTGTCTTGGTCTTGCAAAAAATGCAATGTATACCAAGAGCACTATGTATACCAAGAGCAAGAGCAAGACCAAGACCAAGACTATAAGTATGGTTGCAAGACCAATACCAAGACTCAAGTGAGCAAGACCAAGACAAAAGCAAGAAAAAAGCAAGACTCTTGCTAAACTATTTAAATAGTTTGAAAGTATAATTAATACCGTAAAGAGAGAAAATTCTGATTTTAGAAGGAAAAAATTCAGTAATAAAAAAATGCAAGAAAGTGCAAGATTTTTTAGCAATACCAAGACCAAGACCAAGACTGCCAAGTCTTGGTCTTGCATTTGCTCATCACTAGGGAGCGGAATTTGCATATTTTGCATATCGATAAGTTCTGGTCATATATCAATAAAACTTCGGATGTATCCGAATCTCCACTTTTCGAATTGATTAAGACTATTTAAAATTTGCATATTTTACATATTTGACAAAATTCTGCATATTTTCATGTTTTTTGCATAAATATACATATTTTCACCACATTTAGCACTTTTCATAAAAGAGATACAAATTTCCTTAGCAAAACATAGAATTATGTTTTCCTATTTTACACTGAAATCAGCAGAATAATTCTTGAAAAGTAAATATTTTGTATTCCTAAAGTTTTGGCGGGCAAGAAAGAAATATAGCTATTTTGTATTTAAAAATTTTATCAAACTCACTTAACGATCATTGACGATTACGCGATATTCCATGATAGAGTTACTTTACAATATGGCTAATCACGCGATATCGTGTGACAAATATAAGAACTTACTTATTTAACATAAAATATTTGGCCATCTCACAAAGTGTATATTTTTAGCTTGGCAATGAACGTATTAATGCCAAAAATATTTAAAAATAAAAAAATTTGGAAACAAAAGCGTTAATATTGCTTTTGTTCGTGAAGAAAATTTTGTTCCAAAACGTTTTATAACGGAGCTTGCAAAAAATTTATCTAAAATCCCAAAAATAAAGATTTTATTAATTCAGTCTTGGACAAAATTGATCCCAGAACTTCAATTTGATACAAGAAATAACACTGCTGTCTGTAAAGTAGGCAGAAAACCTGTAAGCAAGGCCGGATTACCCACTAGGCCTACCTAGGCGTTCGTTTTTTTTTTTTTTTTTTTTGATCGTCAGTTATTTTTTTTTTTAGGAAAAATTCGAAAAAAAGTAGGAAAAGCTACGATTTTTTCTTTTTAAGCAAAAGACAGGGGCCGCATTTTTCACGGTGCCTGAGGCGGCACTAAACGCTAATATGGCCCTGCTTGTAAGTACATAATGCTCTTATTTCTGTTTTAGATTTTAGAAAAAATTCTATTTTTGTTATGTTACATCAAAATTATTATTTTACATCAAAATTATTACCTACATCAAAATTATTAAGCCTTATTTTTAGATTTATTACTGCATATTTGTGCATATTTTGAAAAAATTGGTGCATATTTTACCATAAAATCCTGCATATTATATTGCATATTTTTCAATATTTTTGTGCATATAATTCCGCTCTCTACTCATCACTATTTATGGTGTTTTGATAGGGTAAACTTAGGTGGAGGATTTGATATTCTTTGTAAGGGGTACCGTGTTTTACTTAAAATTTTGAAGTTGATGACATATGGCACCAAAAAATTGGCGCTATTTTAAATCATAAGGATCCAACAAATTTCAGGTTTACCCTCCTCTCCGTTTTCGAAGTGTTCGAAACGGCGTGGGACACCTCAGTTTTTTATCTTTTGACTAATGGTCCGAAATATCGTAAATTTTTGGGAGAATGGGTCCTGCTTTTTCGTTAGTCATTTCATTATTTGGATTATTTTAAAAATTCTCTCTTTCATTTTTGATTGTTTTGGTAACAAAATTAAGTCTTCGTTAAATTTTGAAAGTTCTTATACAAATTTGATTTAGCGTCGGTTTGACATTAGGTGACTGTCTGGGAGTGCCAGGCTGGTACTTTTTAGGCATCAAAGAAATCGAAAACTGTCCTAGAATGTGCCAGGTGCCTTTGCGGTGTCTAAAAACAGATTTTTACCACGTTTTACAAACCAATCTCGTTACAGTTTTTTTTAATTCGAAAAAAAGAAGCTTCGAGAGTGCAAAAATGGGAGCTGTGGAAACGTCTCGAAGCTAAACAATCGTTACCCATTTCGTTATTGGGATTATCCTAAAAGTTCTCTCAGACTTCTTTCATTTTTGACTGTTTTGATAACAAAATTAAGTCTTCGTTGAATTTCGAATGTTCTTAGTTTTGAAAGTTCTCACACAAATTTGATTCAGGGTCGGTTTAACATCAGGTGATTGTCTGAGGGTGTCAGACTGGTGCTTTTCAGACATAAAAGAAATCGAAAACTGCCTTAGAAGTGTCAGATACCTTTGCAGTGCCTAAAAACGGATTCTAACCACGTTTTATTAAACTAATTCGAAAAAAAATTCGAGAGAACAAAAGTGGAAGCTGTGGAAACGTCTCGGAACTAATCAATTTTGAAAACAACGCAATAAACAGTGCTGAACTTATACTAGGAGCTCGCGGGGCTAGTGCCCCGGGCGGCAAATTTTTAGGAGGGCGTCAAAATTTACAATTTAACGTTTTATTTTTTTTTTTGCTAGCCACTTATTTTTTGTAGGGAAAAGTGAAAAATTTATTAAGAATTTTCTTTTTAGGCAAAGGCAGGGACGGCTTTTTTTACGGTGTCCAGGGTGGGACTTAGGGTAAATCGGGCCCTGGCAATAAATACCTTCTTTGGTGACATTTACAACAGAAACCTATAAAATTATCATCATATTAATCTCACCTTGTCCTGATCCATTTGAAAATCCTGTTTATCAAATGGTCTTTATGCGTATTAATCGCATCTTTGAATTTAAATCGCTTGATTAATATTTAAACAACAAATTAAAGCGTAAAAATTTAATTACTGTGTGGGTTAAATTACTCATTTGTCAGTTTGTAATAAAATTCTCAACAACAACTGAATATTTTATGTTTTTAAAATACAATTAACTCCAATAATAATAATAATGACTAGTAGTTATATTATAATTATTACAATTTGTAATTAAAAAAATTAATGTTTTATATTTATTTTCTGATTTAAGATAAGTGAGAGTAATTAATAAAAAACGCACACGCTTATTTAAAAAAAAAAAAAAAACTATATAGGCTAGCTGGTATGAGCGCAGGAGTGTCCAAAATTATTTCCATTGAAATTTCATTACATGATCGTGTTTTAATAACACATTCTGGAAACGAATCCCTTTTAATAAAATCATCAAAAACAGTTTCAAAGGAGACAAGTTGACGTTCTGTAAGCTAGTCAGGTGGTAAATTTTTCCTGAAAAGTATGGATCTGATAGGAAATTAGCCGTTTTTCCTTTATTTATATACGGGACGTTTTGTAGTCATAGTACGAATCATAAAAGTTCATTTTATCACATGATAACCATGCCAGATATTTTTTTAAACCGAAATTGTGTTAAAAACAAACGAAAAAGAGTCACATTTCTGCATTTTAGCGAATTCTCCATGGAGAAAATGCACACGAAAATTCAGTTATTACACAGCCCGGGCGCAAGTCGCGGCACTGTCATGGCCCGGGACTATGATAGAAATTTGTTTTGAGAGCCCTAGAGGCCGAAAATGACATTCACTGACATTCAGGCTTTTTTATATCTTTGCTATTTAAAAAAATCAAAATTCCGTATCCTTAGTATAATTTTGGGTATTAATGCGTTCAAATCAGCCAGCCTAATAGTAGTATTATGTACTATGTTCACATTACCAAGTCATATTCAAATATTCTTATCATTATCAAAGTTTAAATTTCATAAATTAAAGTGTATCATCTAAAAATTTTTCTTTTATTTGAAGACTTTTTGTCGACGTATTTACATAATATTTTTGTTTACCTACTTTGTTTTTATCACTTAGATACGTTATTATAGGTATTCTTAAAATTATTTAAATAATTTGAAGACCGAACATTGTTGACGATCGTAATTTATTATGGTGAAACCCCCAACTGGTACACTATTTTGACAGCTAATACACTTTATGTGGAATTGTTGACGTTATACAGTGCTCATGATCGTTAATGTGTGAATTGGGTGAATGTTGATTTTTTTAGGTTGCAAGAAAAAGTTTCGTATAAGTGTTTAACACCTCTTAACGAACCTATTTTATTTTAAAGGTGTAAGCGCTGGGAACTTTTATTTATAAAGCAGTTTTTGTACCTATATGTAGATTATTTTCGTGAGTGAAGTGACAAAACATGCTAAGGTTCTTCGACCTTATACCTTCTAAATTCTAATCGCCCTAGTATTTACTTTCATTTTTCCCATCAATATCATGAGAAATAGGAAAAAGGGAAAAAAATCGGAAATGCATATATATGTAATTTAATTTTGGAAATTTACATTTGGATGTACAAATGCTCCATAATGGTTTGAGAATTGTTTAGTTGAAAATAAAAAGTTTGTGAGTTTGTTAGTTTGGACTAACCTGGAAAATTACCTATAGCTAATTTCAAAAATTATTTCAATGGTGGGTAAATGATACTCTAGGTTTCAATATAGGTTAGATTTTAAAGGTTAAAACTGTCTCGTAGGATCCAGATGCTCCAAAAAGAGTCCAAAAGAAACAACTGAATGCATCCTGATTCCTGACCACATTTTGCTCAAATATTATTGAGAGTTCCGAGAAAATTAACGTCCCAGAAAAGTTCTCAAATAAACGATTAAACGGATCATAATCAAATTTCTGATCAAATATTATTAAAATTCCAGAAAAATAAGCGTTAGTTTAATAGGATCGTCCAGGCGTATGTAAGGCCCTAAAAAGAGACTAAGATTTAAATGTTCCTAAAATTATCAGTATAGAGTAACTGTAGAGATCTCAAAGTGTAGAATTTTTAACGTATCTACTGTCTACATAATATATATGCTATATTTGTTCATTTGTTGATACCTGAATCTTGGTCCAGTTATGATTTTAAAATATGGTTTTCCATTTTAGTTGTATTAGTATGATAATAGTATACTGTGCAATAAGTGCGAAAAATTGTCGATTGCCCACGAAAGCGAAGTTGAGCGCACGAACGTAGTGAGTGCGCTCATTCGCTTGAGTGGGGCAATCGACAATCCCGCACGAGTTACACATACTATTTTTTATTACGAATTTCACATACTTTTTTCTATTATTATCACTATTTTTGACATTTTTATTACTTTTTAAAATAATATTTTTAAGTGTTCGTCTTTTTTTTCTGAAATAATTGTCGTTTAAATTACTTTGTTGGTGGTTTCTATAGAAATAATTATGAAATATTTATTAAATGAAAAATTGAGAGGCGGCTTTGCGTGTTTTATTGTCAATTTGCTTGTGGAAAGTTACTTTCCACACGCAAAAAGGTATGCGAGAAGAGTACAGTGGGCAAACTGCTATTTTGCGTACACATGTCTGCGGCAAGTTAGTACTTCTCCCGCATGAGTAATAAAAAATCATTTTTTTTTTACCAAATGTTTAATTTTTTTTTATTTGTTTGATAAATAATAGTTTGTAGAAGAGAACTGAAATAACTTTTCATTTGTAAGTAAACTGAATATTCTTTTAAACGTTAAATTTCATATGACGATTATTACAATCCTGACAAAAACTTGAATAAAGTTTCAAATTTAAAAACTCTCCCGGCTTGGCGCGGCGCCTCGGCTTCATTCCTATAGTTTCATAATATGCATATGGCTACTTTGGAGTCGTTAGTGAATATAAGAAACTAAATGGAATTCTACGTGAGTGAAACGGCGGGGAAGTACAGTTAAATATTCTTACGATTTATTAAACACGCTGTAACTTGTTGTGAGATTCCAATTTTGTCATGGATGCAATGGTTAACGGCGCTGTAAACTGGTTGTTTGTTCATGTTGGCACAGTAATTGATAGAATAATAAAAAAATTAATGGTAACATAAAATTAACTACTTACCGTACGATCAAGTATTCGCCATAGGTATTTGCAATGCTCGTACTTAATACTTTGTTGTTTTTTTTTTTTGCTTATGTGAAAGTAAAAAGAATAGTTAAAGAGAATAATTACGATAAAGCCAGTTTACCTACAGAAATATGTAAGTAAAGTGGCCGTGTATGGTCGTCCAAACTAAACGAAAGGTATCGAGTGAGTTTTTTGAGGGTTGCTATTTTCATTACGGCTAAGTGATTGATTTAATCGAAAAGTTATTCAGATAAGAGTTATAAGTATCGTTGGAAACATTTGATTAGGTACTTCATAGCTCTTTCTCATGTTTATTTTGCTTCCGAGACCACTACAGTAGCGGAAGCATTGTGGTCAAATTTAAAAAAATAGATTTTTTCCCTCCAAAATAAATTTTTTTACGCACATTTTACATTTTAGAGCTTCCTGAACAATTTTGGTTTGGTGTCTGTCCGTCCGTCTGTCTGTCCGTTTGTAAGTCGCCAGTTTGCACCAAGTGGCATAACTTCTGAACTATTCGATTGTTTTTAATGAAATGGTCAGAAATTGCGCAGTTTGGTTCCTAGATGGTCCCTTATGAAGTTAATCGAAATCGGAGTAACGGTAGCTACGCCGCTAGCATGTCATTCCATTAATATACTAAATTGTACCAAGTGGCATAACTTCTGAGCTATTCAATTCTTTTTTATGAAATTGTCAGAAATTGTGTAGTCTGGTTCCTAGATGGTCCCCTACAAATTTCATTGCATTCGGAGTAATAGTATCCACGGCGCTACTATGAAATCCCATTAAATGTCAGTACCGTATTTACTGCTAGTCCCACTTCGTTCAAATTTTTAAAGTATTTTGGGGGTTAGTTACTAAAATATTTTTGCTATTATTTTCTAATTTAGCCTTTAAGTATTTTGAGTTACAACAATTTTTTATGAACTTTAAAGCGAAAATATAATTTCACGGTATATGTCTTTTACGAGTACGAGGAAGCTGTGTATCACACCCCACTGGCAGTGTATTTTGAATTTGTTTTAAATTTATTAATTTTGTGGTAAACAAAAAAATAGGTATCAGAAAAAGCTAAATTCAATCGGGGGGGGGGGTAGTTTTATTTCTTATCCAAGAAATGAACCTGCAATTAATACATAGCAAAACAACTAGTTTACTGTTTAACTACTAATTTAATAATTTGAGCCATCTCTGTACTACACACACCGGCATAATTAGCGGAACATGAAAATGAATAGGGTGAGTGCACCAGTAAATGAACAATTAAGGACTTTCTTTACTTCGTCAGCGTTTACTTTTGTATCAAGAAATAGTTTGAAAAAACTAATTTTAACCATTTATTCTTTAAAAATTAAGGTTTAATTTGAGACAGAAAATTATATACTTTTATTACATAATAGATATATTACAATAAATGAAATGTAAAATTACTGAAAACACCAGTGAATGAACATGTTGTTCCAATAATTGAACAAGGTTGTACCAGTAAATGAACACAAAATTCAAAGTCAAATCACATAAATAAATATCCTTTATTATTTATACAAAAACTATAAACCGTCATAAACTAGCCTAAACAAAATTTCTTCGGATAACTATGATAGTTTGTATTTGCAATTTAGGTATCTAAGGGTGCGTCCTTCCTCACAAACTTCCTCTCAACAAGGGGTATTCTTAACTTAAATCTTACTAGTAGCAAGAAGTATGTATTTTATGTTCTTCTTATGTTACTATTATGTTAAAATTTGCTTATGGTTGCTTAGTATCGTATGAATTTCTCACTCTAGTTAAACCAAGATATCCTATTCTTAAATTATCCTCCTATTAAATTAAATTTGACACTTAGTAGCACGTTAACAGACAACAAAATAATATAGAAAGATGATAAAAGCAACTTTAAGATAAGAAACAGTTTAGGAGGAAGATAAAAAACACACCCTAAGATAACTTTATTTTGGTTTTTTCTATCCTAAAGTCCGATCTAACGCTAAAAATAACTGGAATGGGAGTTGAAACGTCAGTTCCAAAATGAAATTGAAGTTTAACCAAAGAAACCCAAAACTCTTTTATTTATTAAATGTTATGGCTAACTTAAGATTAGAAACTTTGGGTTTAGTCAGTGTTGAAATAAGGCAAATGCCATCGTAACAAGGCCCAGTCCTGATACAATTAAAAGAAATTTTGCTGAGAAGAAAAATATTAAAATTCTCAGAGTGGATAGTGTTTATTTATTATTACATAAATTTTGACTTATAGGTAATTACCTAAGTTAGCTGAGTTTTTAAAACTCTATACAGTTAAAATTTATTATGTTCATTAACTGGAACAAGGTTAAAATTGTAAAGATCTAGTGAATGAACACTCACCTAACAACAGAGTTATAAGGGAACTGAGTAAAGAAAAGTGTGTTCATCCACTGGTACATAGGGATGGTGGATAGGCTATATTGTCATTTTCAAACCAAACACTCTCTAAAATTAATAGAATATTTCATATATTAAAAAAAGATACTCTATGCATTTCACCAGTGAATGAACAAGTGTTCATTCACTGGAACATGTATAAGTTTTTTGTACCAGTATGTGAACACTTAATTATAAAATTAAGTGTTGACGTTAAAATTCTGGAAATAGTTTTAAAAGAAACCTAAACCATATTTCAGCCTGAATTCATCACTTTAGAATGAATATAAAAATTTGTTAGCTTAAATCATTAAGATGAAAGGTAGGTAGTCACGGACCTTACGTTAGTATTTTTAAGTCCAGCTGATGAGAGCAGACACACGCCAACTTTGTTTGTTCACTACTGGTAATTGAGCAGCTGGTGAGAAGCAATTAAAACACACAAAAGCATCACAGACATCTAAAGTGAGTACTTCATTAATTAATGATAAGAAAAGATCTATAAAATGCTTAATAATCACCAATATGAAGAAGATTGTTCATTTACTGGTGTCTGTTCATTTACTGGTGCACCCACCCTATAAAAATTTATTTATTAAACAAAGTTGGCGGTTTTTTTTCATTTTTACGTAAAATAATATTGAAGTAAGGAATCAATTGACTTTCCATAGAATTGTTTTTATTTATTATTGATGGAAGTCTTTTTAAGAGGTCTGTCACTTTCGAGCTCAAATGCCGTTTCTTCTCAATGTGGTGGAGCTTCAGACTATCCCAGGAGACTATAGATAACATCATTCTGAGTATAGAAAGATGAATGGAAGCTTTGATAAGAGCACGGGAGGAACCAGGCGATATTAAAACATTGTGTTTAATTTTCTATTTGTTAGATAATTTTTAACTTAAATTATTCTTAGACGACATAAGATTCCAAAAATTTACCATTTTATATATGGTTACTTGTTTTTGATACCGAAAATAAAGGTATATCGACTTGTGAACATGTAATTTTAAGTGAATAATTAAATAAGATTAATATTTTCTTGAAATTAAATAGTTTGTTTGATTTTTACAGATATTTGGTATGTTCCGCTAATTATGCCGGTGTGTGTATTATAAACAACACTACATTATCGTAAACTAAAAACCGTATATTTTGATGTCGTCTGAACTCAGTCACAGTCTGAACTAAATTCAAAAATTTATTTTTAAAACGCAATTACTCAATAACATGAGATAAAATAATTCAAATTTGGGTATTACCGCTAGTAAAAAAAACTGTTAAACATAGATTTACATTTAAAAAAATATAATTTTGCCTCATAGCTCGAAAACTAAAGGAGGCATAATGAACCTCCTGGTTATAATAATCGATTGTTCCTAACGGTAGCTACAAGTTCTATCAGAACAATCATAATGAAATAGCAACTCTTAGAGAACTCACTCTGTATATTATGTTGATTGTTATCAATTTAATTTTCATTATTGTTGAGTAAAATTCTTGCGGTGACGATTTAAAAACATGTTCCGAAAGACATACGGACAGACAAACAGACAGATGGACAGGCGGTAAGCGAGTAAGAGAACGTGGTCGCCACTGAAAGGATAATTAACTTTTTATTGTTATTGCAACACGGGCACAGTTTGGGAATAGATTGTGGGTAAAACTAATTGACTTGGTGTTTTCCGAAACATCCGTCGTGCTGGTATCAAGAAGAATTTGAGTTGTACATCTGTTGGATCGCTTTAATTTATCAATACAAGTGTGAGTTCGACTGACGTTAATAAAAAGAGGGAAATATAGAAACAATTACCCCTGTCGCAGCATCCTGCATAACATAGCGAATTTTCGTTTATAAAAATTAGTTTTTCTCGGAAACTAGTTGACATAGAAGAATAGTTTAAAGACCTTTTTTATGTAATTTTTTCTCCTAAATTTCACATACTTTTTTCTATTATTATTACTATTTTTGACATTTTTATTACTTTTTAAAATAATATATTTAAGTGTTCGTCTTTTTTTTCTGAATTAAATATTATTTAAATTATTTTGTTGGTGGTTTCTATAGAAATAATTATGAACTATTTATTAAATGAAAAATCAAGAGGCGGCTTTGCGTGTTCTGATTAAATTTTGTGTGTTCTATTGTTAGTTTGCGTGTGGAAAGTTTACTTTCCGCACGAAAAAAAGTATGTAGGAAGAGTACAGTGGGCAAACAGCTATTTTACGTACCGAAATGTGTGCGTCAAGTTAGTACTTTTCCCACATGAGTAATAAAAAATTTTTTTTCACTTCCAAAAAAAATCGCAACTTTCCAGTTTGTAGTTGTACCAAAATTTTGTAGGTTTAGGTGAGGCTCTAACGCGTTCCTTCTAGTAAACGACTTTAACAGCCGATTTTGTACGAAAACCTTGACCTACTCAATTTAATATTACCTATGAGTTTTTTTATTGTGACAAAATCAAACATGACAGATCGATTTGAGTTGTTACTGTACCTTTTTTTGTCCCGTATCACTTTATTATACAATCGTATTTGACTACTGAATGCAAAACAACTGTTATTTGACGCGGCATATATACAATCGTAAGAAAAAATATAATTACAGAGAATAATTTTCTATTTTGTGTTTATATTCCGTAAAATTACATTGACAAAAATTGTATTTTGTCTTTTCTTTCCGTGTTACAAATATATATGTAGAGCCAGCCGTAAGATGGCTCTGAGCGAAAGTGAATTACTGAACCGAAATATTACCGAGTATTATGTATTTGAGTAAGTTATTTTGTGGTTTAATAAATCTCGTCCTATAATTCCCACAGGAGGAATGTGTGTTGCTTTTTGTTTTGTTTAACATTGATTACTCTATGTATATACATATATAGCGTGAGTTTTTTGAGAGTTGCCATTTTTATTATGGCTAAACTATTGATCAAAAAATTGTTCAAATGAGACTTGTAGTTACCGCTGGGAGCAACCAATTTCTATAGCCGGGAGCAATCAATGTAAATATAATAAAGAATGTAAATAATTTTCAATGAATTAATAAATACAGGTCAGATAATTAAATTTGCAGTTAATTTAAATGTTAAACTTTTAAATTTATTTAGGGTTGATCGAGGTAATTGTGAATGGATTTTCATGAGTTGAGATAAAAGCGTTGTTTTAAGTATTTTTTATTTTATATATCACATTATGGTTGATTTATTTTTAATTCTACATTATTCAGGATGCACCACACAAATTTTGAGCGAATTCGTATGAAAAACAAAAATTTTATAAGGCATTCACATTTCCCCGGTGCGGTTTTGCAAATCTTATGAATTTCGGGGTAAAAGTGAATGCCATCAGAAAAATTATTTAGAATGGATTAGAAGAGAAGTGTGGTACCTACGTCAGAGTAAAGCCCAGCTCAAATTCTTCACATTTACTCCACTTTCAAATTTTTCATCATACTTTAGCGGTCACAATTTCTCTTTGTTTAATGCAAGTTACACATACCTCAAATTTCTACAAAAAATCAAGGTTAAAGAAAAATAACAAAAATTGTAGGAACAAATTTATTACAAGCTAAAAATGATATTTTGATGATATTTTGTCATTTTATCATATAAAAAATCAAAAAATTCCGTGTATGCACACAAAAACAAGGAAAATAACACTTTTTCAAGGAAATACATTTAGTTTAAATGAATAAAAAACAACAATTTTTTTTTGTATTGTTTGTACAACGGAAACTTGTACAATAAGGTCACCAGTACCTTCATCAACATTTTCAACTCTGAAAAGGACACTACTGAAATTTTTGACCGAATGGGGGCATTTGTGAATGACGTTCACAATTACCCCACAATTTTAAAATTATGGGGTAATTGTAAATTGGTGATAAATTGTCCAATTTTTTTAGCAATTAATAAGGAACCCTCTCAGGGCTTAGACCACTCCTTTAAAAGTACTTTTAACCATTTATTACCTTTTAAAAAAAGAAAATGTATTTAAAAAAATTTTTTTTTGAGGATTAAAGTAAGATACATAAAATTTTGCAAGGGTTTTTTCAAAATAAAAAAAAGATACTAATACTTGGAGAATTGTTATGAAACTTTAATAGCATATTAAGAAAGGATAGAAAAACATATTGATTGATTGAGTTGATTTTTAACAATATTAATATTATTTTAGAAATTATAGGCGCCGTTCACAATTGCCCCAATTCACAATTACCCCGGTCAACTGTATTTTCTTATCAAAAAAATTAAAACTATTTAAAGTTGAGGTGTGATATCTATATTTTAAATTATAAAAGATAAACTACCTCTTGTACTTTTTATTAAAATATGTTGGTTCGATTCTTAGATAAATTAATAAAATTACCCCGATTGAACCTAGTCTATACACATTACATATCTGTTTGCCACAAAATTAATAAATTTGAAGAAAATTCAAAAAAATAAGCTTGGGAAAATTTGGGTTTGTATCATAGCTCGAAAACTAAAGGAGTTATAAAATTCCTGGTTATAGCAATCGTTTGATCCTACTAGCGCAATCTACAACTGTACATATTTGAACAATTGGTTGATTAAGTCAATATAGTTAAGTCGTACGTAATAAAAATGACAACCGTCAAAAAATTCATCCCCTGTAAATAGTTGATTGTTGGATACCACACACAATTCTTAAGTATAATAGAGAGAATAAAAAATAGAGTAATTTGTGAATATGTCCCGCAGGTTATAGCTCGGCTTAGAGCTTGACTATATGATATATTTGTAGATTCATAATACATATATTGTTGTTTACTTATCTATACCTTTGATGTACATATCTATTTTAAATCTACATGGAGAAAAAAATATTTGTTACTTCGTGTTTTACTTTTATAACGAACATTTTTCAAAGTAAGTACTGGCGCATTCAAAAATTGGGTGTCACACTTTTCTAAAATTATTCAAAATTAAAAATTTTTTTTTTTTTCAATTTTGATAAATTTCATATTTAGCACCCAATTAAAAGAGAACAAAATGAGATATAGTACGGTGCAGTTATTCAAAAAAACGGCCTAATCTCAACATCCAAAGTAACAGTTTCAATCCAACTCCAAATTGTTCAATGAAAAAATTTTTTAGCGACAGCCTGCATATAAATTATTAAGAACGAACTAAAAGAAAAGAAAATTGTTCTACATGTTTCAGTCATTTAAATGACCATCTTCAGGAAAAATCAATAATTCAGTTGTGAAACAACTGAGAAAAAATAATATCAAAAGGACATAACCTCCAAATATCAAATGGATGTCAAAAATGACAGACGAAATTAAAAGAAATTAAAAATCAAAGAATCAAAAAATTAACGGACCCCATACGAAATAGGGAAAGTCAAAATCATAATAAAATATTAGAAGACGAGATGCGACCAAATACTTACCGTATCAGGAAACATCAAGAATGTAAAATTCCAACGAAGTCGTAGAAAAAACCGATATTTTTTCCAAATTGTTCTATAAAAGTCTGGTCCACATATTGTTTGGCAAAAAGTTACACCATTTTGAGCGTCGGGTTTTGGGGGGGAGGGGGGTAGAAGTAGGCAAATTAACGGTTTTTTTAAAATATTTCGGAAACTATGGGGTTTAGCGTAAAAAGTGTCATGTACAAAAATAATCTACATTAAATTGCGAACAAAAATGGTCCTGTGCGTAATCTTGCTAAAGTGAACAGTTGCAAAGTTACGGAGGATGTAAAAGTAGTAATTTTTAGTATTTTTAGCCACTACTGCACCTATCACCAGGTGTAGCAGTGGCTGAATTAAAAGAAGAATTTGCTCGAGTGGGGGGTGGAAGAAGATTGACGAACACCTGAGACCAATTACCTACAACAGCACATCCTGCAGCTCCCGAGGAATTACTTTCCCTCATAGTGTGCGCTTGCAAAAACGAATGCGTCGGTAACTGCAAATGCAGAAAGAGTGGTCTAAGCTGCTCAAGCATGTGCGGTAATTGCTCAGGGCTAGGATGTGATAACAGGGATACGAACATCATAGACGAAGATTTAGAAGAGGAAGGCGCTATGTTTGAAGAGGACTAATCGCAATTTCCTTTTACAAAATACAATCCTGTATAAAAAAATTAGTTTCCTTAGTGATAATATGTCATATTTTTTCCAAAAAATTTAAAAATACTAAAAATTGCTACTTTTACACCCTTCATAACTATGGAACTCCTCACTTCAACAAGATTATGCATAGGACTATTTTTATTAGCAATTTAATGTAGATTATTTTTGTGTAGGCACTTTTTGCGTTAAACTGCATAGTTTTCGAAATATTTAAAAAAAAACTGACGAAAACCGTTAATTTGCCTATTTCTACCCTCCTCCCCCCAAAACCCGACGCTCAAAATGGTGTAACTTTTTACCAAACAATATGTGGACTGTATAGAACAATTTGGAGTTGGAGTGAAACTGTTACTTTGGATGTTGAGGTTTGGGTCTAATTGCACCGTACTAATAATAGTTAAGATAGGAGCCACTCTAATATAAAAATCGATTTAGTAATAAGTTCTTGGTTAGTTCTCTGATGATTTTTCAAATCGTAGCATTGGTACAAAATGGTACAAATTGTTAAATATCGCTCAGTTCATTTAATATTTTATTTTGAAAAATCGATTTATTCATAAATATTTTGAAAACAATTTGAATACTGACCGATAATTATAAATTTTAAATAAAATTTCGATTTATAATAAACTTTATTTAAACAATTACACCGAGAAATACATTTTCAAGGAGTGTGTCACATAGCTTCCTCACACTCGTAATATGTTTGTATGTAAATCAGTGAAATGTATAATCAAAACAGTAGATGAATTTTTTCTCCACAATTTTTTTTTACAAGAATCAGATTTTCTCGGTAACTTATGTATACTGACTGAACCGACTCACCAACTATCTCTTTGTAAAATTTTAAGTCGACCACTTTAGTTGTTGAGGCATGAAAGCGCGTCAAACGAAAGCAAATTTTCTCCCAGTGTTTTCATATTTTCACAATGTAAAAATAGCCTATCTACTTTTTCGTCCTTCCGGCTATCTTTACAAATTTTATTTGTAATTCCATTTTCAAAATTTTAAATCGGTTGTTTAAGCTGCTGAGGCGTGATTCTAAACCAAACAAGCTTAAGTGTTGAAAATAAATTGAAGGGTTGCAAAAAATAAGGTTATGTTAATGTACCGAAAAAACCGTCTAGACCCGGACACTTTGCACCAATCTTCAAAGTAAATAATTTCTACATTAACCTGCAACAATAAACATTTGTTCTTCATTAGATAGAGAAAAACATCCTGTAAACAGCTGTACCAATAAAAACTACGGATTTCAACTTTTACTATCTCATTTTACAGGATTACTATCCTTCAGTTTTTCAAAGAAATAAAATGTGTGTCTAACTTAGACATATGTAATTTTCGTCATAATTGTCATGTTGTTTTAGTTTTGATATGTATGTGTTCAGAATTTTATCGCGCATCATTTAATGATGTTTGAAGTTATATTCGATGTATATATAAAAAAATACATGCTATATACATATATCCGTTTAGATCCGGACACATCAGTTTATTACACTATGGCCGCGATTCGCACTGGCTGTACCTTCCACTATCCATACGTTATATTCCCGCCAGAATTACGCGGTTTATGCCTCCTTCTGGTGTCATATCGCATGTTTACTTCATAGAGGGGCATACTATACGTTAACCCCTCTCCTTTCCCAGAAAATGTTTTGAAGCGTTTGACAGGTTCAAAGACTTCAGACGATATAAAACACTGTCCTAACCCCGACGGGAGAGATTAGTTTGCATGTTATTACATTATTTAAGTGTCCGGATCAAGACGGATTTGGGGTGTAGACCCGGACACTTACTAATTATTTTTTAATTTTTTAATTTTTACTTATAGTGAAACAAATGGGTTAGGGATATAACAAATAATATACACTCTTTCTAATGGTTATACTTTTATTGGTGATATCTATAACGGAAACATGTATAAACATAAAATTAACCAAAAAAAATGTAAAAAAGTATCCGGGTCTAGATGGTTTTACGGTATATGTATATAAGCAAAATTTTATCAATTTTTAAATTTTTGAGTATCATCTTTGAGGAGATGTTCCCCCGCGTAGAATCGTTTTTTAATACCAACTGGTATTTTTTATGTTATTAGATAGTTAATTACCTTCTACGTATTGGCGAAATTTCAGATTTACCTATTTGTAATTTTCGATTTTTCTTACGGTTCCCTTTGTGTTTGTGTTATCTGCAGTTTTTTGGCTACTGATTCCTAGTTATGTTTTTTACCACTAGAGGTAAAATTATTCTTGTGAAGAATATCACACAATACCCATACAATTTTCCTAAACATCCTCTAAATAGTTATTGAAGTGAAACATCTCAATTTTCAATCTATTATGCAATAATCTTTATTAAAACAAGATAATAAATAGTAGAAGATGAAATCTTATACATAATATATACTGTTTGAAATAAATATATAATTTATAACGTACGGTGAAGATAACCTGTTATTTTTTTTTTAGTAATCAATTGATTCAGTAGACTAGAAAACAATCCACCATATCCACCACATCTGACGTATTAATCCACTTCACTTATTTACTTATCTGTTAACCGAATTTTTGTAAATCCTTGTCCGTTTGTCAATAATGTCAGTAATATCTGATATACGTATTAAAACTGAAATATAGATTAGTTACTGATTTTTACGAATTAAAAGAAAAGATTTTATTAGACTCTGATCTTTTATTTTATTTTTTTTTTTAAGGGGGGAGTTCAGATAAAAAAGCAACTTTTTTATTTATGATTATTTTGCTTCTTGAATTTTTTTTTCAAATTTAGGGAGAGTTTCAAATAGAAAATTTTGTTTTTGAAACATTCATTACTCTTCCCTGTGGGGGGAGGAGGTCCTTTTTCACAAGTTTTTAACCGTTTACAAGGAACGCCATATCTCAAAAAGTAATGAATATTTTTTAAATATTTGTTCATTATTTTATTCCTAATGGACCTGTTCATAAAGCTGAGTATGGGTTTCAGGTAATTTTAAAAATTAATTATAAAATTGCAATCCCAAACTTCAAAAAATTATAAAACCCAATTTTTTATTTAAAAAAAAAAAAATGTTTAAAAATAATTGCAATTGTTCAAATGAAAAAAGCATACTCCACTTTATGCGCAATATGTTGATGAACAAAATTTTAAAAAAATTAAGTCTCTATCTCTTCTAGAATTTGAGATATGATTTTCCTTGTCGGGAAAAACACAACTTTCGGGAAACGGTAAAAAACAAAAATAATAACAAAAGAAGCGTTTTACTCTCTGTTTATTAAAACATCAACAAAGGGATACAAATAAAAGAACATTATCTCAGTGCATACTATAACTCATGTACATACCAAAACTAAATATTACTGATCAAATCGCGAGGGGGGGCGAGCATTGTCTGCTAAGGAGCAGCAGCTTGACTGTGCAGTGGCTCAAAAATAAATATTTTGCTACTTGAAAAAAAAAATTTTTGGCAATGTTTTATATATATCTTCGTGTTTGTAAAGAACCACAGAACAAAATAAAACAAAAAACGAGATTCGAAAAAAATTAGTCTATTAGCCGTTTCTGGCGTGAACTCCCCCCTTAAATCAAAAATAATTTTCGAAAAATTCTGTGACGAAACTCCCAACTGATACACTGTTTTCACGGCAATATACAAATTATTGTAGGTTGCCTTTTTGTCTAGGCAGAATAGGTACTACTGTTATTTCTGAATAACGTTGTATCACAGTTAGGCTGCGGTTACATTGGATATGAATTCGTACAAAAATTGATTCGTACGAGCTCGTACGAAATTCATTCGTACGACTGTGTGGTTACATTGGATACGGAATCGTAATAAGAATTCCTATTTAAATTTAAACTGAAAACCGTTAATAGGTATATATTGCATGATATCAAACAACGGATCCAGCTATCGAATCTTATTTATTAGAATCATCGTTTTCAAAATTTCTAATTATAGAAAACAAACAATTCTGGGTAAACGATTATTTATTATTCATGTAGAGAAAAAAAAGCTGAGTTCTGGAATTGCTTGGAAGAAATTTTTCAAGACGAACAGAAATTTTTAGAGTACTTGAACATGTCACAAGTCACATTCAATTATATTTTAAAATATACTGAATTTCAGCTTCAATATTTAGTTAATTATTCATTACATATACTTAAAATGTTTTTGTTAGGTTAGGTTAGTTTTGTTATATCGGAATGTATTTAATTAAAAAATTATCTAAACATTTCCTCTGCCACCTCATTCCACAATTTTTTATTTAACTTTCTATTATGACAGTATTTATGTTTTTGATCCCTTAAAGACCGCCTTTGTTCAACAAAAATGATTATTTTTTCTAAATCAATCATTTTTTTCGTACGATTTCGCATCAAAAAACAAATTATTTTGGTCGTATCAAAAAGTCGAACGAGCTCGTACGAAAGAGTCGTAAGCAGTGTAACCACGCAAGTCTAAATGTATGCATTTGTTTAGTTCGTATTAACTCGGATAAACTCGTACGAATTCGTACGAATAAATTTTCGGATGAATTCGTATCCAGTGTAACCGCTACCTTATTCAGGTTTCGTTAATTTACAAACAGTAAATAAATATTTAAATTTATGTATTTGAAGAAAAAAAGATGAAAAATAATATTTTTGCAAAGTTATTTTTATATTATAATTAAATTTTTTTTTTAAATCAATAAATACATATTTAAAAATATCAAAATATTTTTTCTTTCCTATGTAAATCGAAATCGTGGGCGTTAAATGTATTATAGAATGCATTCGTGTTATTACTTGACGTATTAATTTCCACTTTAGCGAATTTCCAGACGGAAAATTCAGCTATTACAATCGCTGTCGTAGTGAGATTTGAGCGCTCGAGCGAGAAATTTATTTTTCGATCCCTAGAATCTGGTTCCTAGAACCAGAATGTACATATATGTGTCAATAACATGATAACTCTCGAACAAAACATTCTGTTTTTACGAAATTTGATGAAAACGTTAGAAGTCTGAAAATCTTGTATATGAGTTCGTTAGTCAGTTGCGTCCGATTCCCAAAACTGAGTATATTGGGGCTTTTTCGTTCAAAACAGTTTTTTACAAAAATTTACTAAAATTAAAAATTTTTTTTTACACCATTGCTCATACGGCAATTTCGTCTACTTAGCACGACAAAAATAGAAAAATTATTTTGGTATTTTAACACAAATAACTATGAATTCACATTCTCTAATAACCCTTACACCTAACCTTTACCCATAAACCTATTGTTTGAAGCTAATACACGGAGAGAAGATGCCCGATCTTTTCCGACCTTTGATTCTTTATGATCCATACAAAAATGATTGGCAACAATATATTCTAATACTGAAGATAGTGGAGTAACAAAATGATGAATTAAACGATGACCATCCGTCAAGACATTCTAATGAACACTGATTCGACATCACACGACACCACACCAGCTAACCAGCTACTTGCAACACCAACAGTCCTGCTATGTGACCTTCATATATGATTGTGTTGATACTTTCTGCAGCTTGCCTTGCTATGTGACAGCGTTGATACCTTCTTTTTCTTTCTTTCTACTATTAGCTTCTTTTATTCTTTTCTACTTTTCTTCTATTTTAAGACAGCATGGTAATTTTTGTAAGAAAAACAATTAAACTGTCGGCAATGGAACTTTTTACTGTGCTGTTTTACAAATTTTACGGAGCTAATATTACGGAAAGAATATTCTATCCTTTAAATTTTCTATGATTAATTATAATTTTTATATTTTTACCGTACAAAATTGAATATGTTCGCCTTTTACACGTCGATTGTAGTGCTGAGCACAGTAATTTTTATATGAATTTTCTCTCTGTGTTCAATAAATGAAAGTCTTCACAAGTAGAAGTTTTTCTGTTTCAGCTGGTGTGTTTAATTGGTTCCGAAATTTAAAACAGAGTAACAGTGACTTTTTTGAGAATTATACCAAATATTATTTGAATTTTGATAATGGATGTTGTAGCTTCAGATACGTGCTACAAATTAATAGTATTATTTTTAATGTCCTTTATATTTTGACCCTATATTACATTAAAAATAAAATTATGATTTTTTCTTTAAATTTTTTCCATATAATACAACTTTGCATAGAGTTTTAAAAAAAAGTTCCATCGAGTACCACTTTGTTTGCTATTTTACTTCTTTTTTTAGTATTCCAGTAAACTATAAAACAAATTTTAGCTATCCTAAATAATCCTTTTTTAAATTATGCCCTTTTATTGACAGAGAGTCGCGATGATCTGAATTAAACCACGAGGACTATTGTGAGGAGAGGATATTAAATTTTCAGGAGACACTGATACCGAACACCAATTACATGGTGACGAAGACTAATAAATTGTTTCCTGATACCTTACTTCATTACATCTGTACATTTTGTTTCATTAAATTTTAATTATCAATTTTTTTGTGTTATTTTTTTACCCTCATTGAACCCAAAAACTTAGTTTAATAATTAATTAAATAAATTAGGCCAAAATATCATAATAATGATTTAAAGTATGTTATTTTATAATAATTAGTAAAAAAAACATTTGGTTTTTTTCATACTAAAAAAAAATTATTTTTGTCACGCTAAATGGGTGAAATTGCCGTATGTGCATTGGAAAGAGCGGAAAAAATCACATACGATGGGTTTTTGAGTCATTATTTTTTTTTTCAAAAGTTTTTAGAAATTTTTGAACCATATATAGATTGTATAGAACTCTACAGTTCTATACAATCTGTTTTCCGAGAAAAACTGCGAAATTCCTACGTAAGTTTTTGACTTACGCCCAAAATTTGAAATTATCGTTTCTACTTTGTAATAAATAAGTACCGGGTTTCTTCGGACAGGTCAGGAGCGTACTTATTTCAATAAAATTTTGCAACTAAATTACATTAAATTATGCACATTTGAATGAATATAATTGGTCAAAAATTACATTTTTCACCATTTGGAATACTAACAGCATTTTTTATTTGACGAAAGTAAGAAAATTCAAAATACCCCTGTCGCAGCATCCTGCATAACATAGCGAATTTCCATTTACAAAAGTACGTTTTTCTCGGAAACTAGTTGATATATAGTAATTGTAAATAAAAAAAACCTTCTTTATGTGAATTTTCCGCCTCATTCCGCCAAATCTTTTTTACGAAAAATGTCCGAAACACCGTAAACGTTTTCACGAAATTTCTTAAAAATAAGATGTTTCGTTCTTGAGTTATCGTGCGGACACTTAGTAAACATATACATAAATGTGTCCGCACGATAACTCAAGAACGAAATATCTTATTTTTAAGAAATTTCGTGAAAACGTTTACGGTGTTTTGGACATTTTTCGTGAAAAAGATTTGGCGGAATGAGGCGGAAAATTCACATAAAGAAGGTTTTTTTTATTTACAATTACTATATATCAACTAGTTTCCGAGAAAAACGTACTTTTGTAAATGGAAATTCGCTATGTTATGCAGGATGCTGCGACAGGGGTATTTTGTTATTTATTAATTGAGATCCATCTAATAGAATGCACATACAAAATTTAAGATAGTGAGTTTGGATATTTTTATTTGGAGCCCTCATAAACGTTGGTATCTGGTAGGTGTACTTACTAGTGCAGACATACACAATATACATGTATATTGCATGTATATGTGTATATAATATACATACATATGTATACATAATGTTGAGAATGTATATATACATGCATATATTCTTAGCTGATGACAGATATCTACAATGTTTATGAATTCAGATGTCTGTAATAGTCCAAGCTCCGATAGCAAAAAATCATATCTGATAAAATACCTCAAATTAAAAGAGCTAAATCGATAGTAACTAATGCCGACAATAGAAAATATTCGACAGACCTTTGAATTTTTGTTAAATTCTATTTTTAAAAATTTTTTGAAATGGCTGTAAAAAACCTCAAACTTAGGTATATTTGATAGATTTGAGCGTTACTTTATGATATTCCATTTTAAAATTAAAAGACAATTTTTACTTGGCTAATACCACTTTTTTTAAAGTTTTTAAATATCTGTGACATGTTTCGGACCCATATGGCCATTAACGACTGTTAGTTAATGGCCATATGGGATCGAAACATGTCACAGATATTTAAAAACTTTAAATAAAGTGGTATTAGTCAAGTAAATATTATCTTTTAATCTCAAACTTACCTTGTTGAACACCTTGCTGAAATTTACATATAACAAATTATATAATTTTACTAAGGAATTGGTCTTTCTGGCGTATTTTATTAATTAATGTCAGACAAACCTCTCCTAATATAATTAGTGAAAATTTTAAGCAAACTTACCTCACATAACACCCAAATTTTTTTTTTAAGTGAAATTTTTAGACATTACCAATCTATTAAAATTGGGCTATCTGGCAAATTTTGTTAACTACTGCCTAAAAAAAAAATAATACTCCGGAATTATTTAATAATGCGATAATTTAATAAAAAATGTAGGTAATTTAACAAACTTAGCTATATTTTTTTAAAGCCGGGTCAACTGTAATTGATATTAGAGGTCCCAAACTTAATTTTAGTAATAAAAAATATACTTTTAAAGATAACATTGCTTCAGACAGACCAAATTTAATACGTAGATAATAACAAAAACTTTTAATTAAAATAAAAAAGTCCAGGGTGTTATGTGAGGTAATTTTGCTTAAAATTTTCACTAATTAAAATAGGTCTGTCAGACATCAATTAGCAAAATATGTATGTTAGACAGACCGATTCCTCAGTAAAATATATCCTCCATATAAAAAATGGAGGTGTTATGTGAGGTAAATTTTTTAAAAATAGAATATAACAAAAATTCAAAGGTCTGTCGGGCATTCCCTATTGTCGGCATTAGTTACTATCGATTTAGCATTTTTAATTTGAGGTGTTTTATCAGTTATGATTTTACGCTATCGGAGCTTGGACTATAATATTCATTTGACTAAAAAGGGATTATTTATTACAAACATAAAGGGTTTTTGTGTGACTTGTAAGAAATTTGATGAAAACGTTGAAAGTGCAAAAATCTTGAATGAGTTCTTCAACAAAACACGTCTGATACCTGGAATATGATTTTTTGGGCATTTTTGTGAAAAAATTAGTTTTTTATAAAGATTTTTCCAAATTTAAGTCTTTGCAACATTTTTTCACACCATTTAAAAGAGGAGAAAAATTACATAAAAATGGTTTATAAACCATTAGGTATTCTGTGTAACCTATTTTTCGAGAAAATCTAACTTTTGTAAACGAAAATTCGCTACGTTATGCAGGATGCTGCGACAGTGGTATTTTTTATTTACAATTACTCTATATCAACTAGTTTCAGAGAAAAACGTACTTTTGTAAATGGAAATTCGCTATGTTATGCAGGATGCTGCGACAGGGGTATTTTTTTATTTACAATTCTCTATATCAACTAGTTTCCGAGAAAAACGTACTTTTGTAAATGGAAATTCGCTATGTTATGCAGGATGCTGCGACAGGGGTATTATTATTTTAATATTTATTTTCAAGAAAATACAAAAATGCCTTTTTGAATTTACAGCAGATGACACAAATATTTATTATGTAAAAGTGAATTGCTTGGAAATTGCGACATTCATTTCCAGGGCCGCGCCAAGGGACATTTGCGCTGGGGTGCAAGACAAAAATTGCCGCCCCTAAAACGCCAAACTTATTTGTAATACATTTTTGATAATAAAATATATGTCTCCCGGCTACCAGTTGACTTACTATATATACTTACTTTAATGAAATGCATAAAATATAAAATATTTAGGATTATAAATGGAATAAAACACTTAAACTTTTTTTAACAATTTAGTTCGCATAAATTTCAAGAACAAGTAAATAAAAATAAATAATTTTACACAAAACAAAAACGAATAGTAACAATTTTAAAATTTTATATAAAATTCACTTTCCTTGCCTTTTTTATTGCAAATTCATTTATTAAATCTGACATGTCAATATCTGCAGCAATTTTGTTTTCTATGCTAATTAAACTTAAATGCGATATTCTTTCCTGTGACATACTAGATCTTAAATAATTTTTTATTAAGTTTCGAAAAACTTCTCTCACCAGATGCCACTGTCACGGGTATTGTCAAAAATATTCTTAATGCAATTGTCATATTCGGAAACATTGTAGTAAGATCATTAGAAACTGTTAATGCATTCATGTCGGGATTAATATATGTTAAAAGAGTTTCTATTTCATCACATAAATCTAACGCATTTATATCAGATTCGTTCCGCAGAGCCCAAAAGGGGATGTTTTTTACTTAAATTTCTGAGAAACGAAATAATGTATCTTTTCCAAGAAAAGAGTATGGAGTGCTCTAATTTAAAGAACATCCATAAATCTTATCTTATCCTAAGTGGAATAAGCAATATCGAAAGAACATGTATATTTTAAACGAAATTGCTTGCAGATGTGGATAAGCAAATATTGAAAACAAAATTTATAATAAAAAAAGAAATAATAAATTAGGTTTAAGATATCAACCAAATAGGAAAAAGAAGATAAAATAAAAATGTTGGTTTTAAAACCAAACAATTGAAATCTTAAACTCTTTTATTATATTTCGACTGTCCAATACAGTGTTTACCAAGTCTTATTTAAAAGAATAATATTTTACTGAGAGATCCTCAGTCATCAATTTTTAGTTTGTTTTGTTTACTAATCGTCACGTACTATATACAACGTAACGCAACGAAAACTAAACAATTTTAAAGATTGATAAATGTTCTATGTGTAGAATTCAACGACGGTTTTTATAAAATTAAAGCGTGCAAGAACATGTTCGATCCCGATCCCGTTTGATCTCGCCGATTACCGCGCAAATGATTGTTGTCGCTGGTCGACAATCGGAATAATCGGATTAGCGACGGGTCACAACAATCATAATAGACAAGTATTTAAGCAAAATGCGAGTAACATTTAGTGTCATCAAAATTACCACATAAAAATAGTAATAATTTTATATTTTATTTGCCGCCCCCAAAGCCTGCCGCCGGGGTACTAGGCACCCCTAACACCCCCGCTTGGCGCGGCCCTGTTCATTTCTTTATTTTACTGCACTATTGTTGTTAAAGCGATAGTAACAGTAGTAGTTATAATATTAAATTAGTATTATTAGTTTATTCAAAGCACTGTTGTGATATAACTTTTTCCTTATAGGAATCCAATGTTAAAAATTAACATGTAAATCGTATGTATACATCCAAATGGGCCACCTGGTATATAATGTGTACGATACATATTGTATCGAATATGTGCTTAGATTGTGAATAGCTTCACACTTTTTACGATAAAAGTATCACAGTCTAAACAACATAGCTTTTCTCGGAAACTAGTTGACATAGAAAAATAATTTAAGGACCTTTTTTATGTAATTTTTTCTCCTCTTTTAAATAGTGTAAAAAAATTTCACAAAAATTTTTGAATAAGTGGAAATTTTGGCAAAAAACTAATTTTTTGCAAGAACAAACACCATGTTCCTGGCATCCGACGTGTCTGGCTAACGAACTTGTCCAACGGTTTGGGATTTCCAACATTTTCACCAAATTTCGTAAACCTAGGACATTTCGTTCGAGAGTTATCGTGCGGACATATATATATATATATATATATATATATATATATATATATATATATATATATATATATACATATATACATATACATATATATAGTATGTAATAGCGAGCTTCCATTCTGGAAATTCGCTAAAATCGGAAAAAATTTTTGTAAAATATATTGAAAATTTGTTGAATATTTAGACGGTCCACTATAATAGCTAAGACGTACGTATTTACTAAGATTTTTTATTATTGAAAAACAAATTTTTAACAAGCAACTATACTTCTATCTCTCAAAATTGACAACAATAAAAAAAGATGAATTTATTTAATTTATATGACATATCACATAAATCACATACATAATATAAACAAAAATACTTTTGATAGTCAATTAAAATTACAGTGGCACTTTTCAATTGTGCAGGTAATAAATAAAAGAAAAAAAAAGGTTGTTTACATAAAATACGTATAAATAATATTTTGATACACATATGTATGTGTGTGTATGTAGCTTGTGTACGTTGTTTTTATGAAAATATTTTGAACTTTTAGTCACATCGAGTGCAATCGGTATACCTGCATATGCTAAAGACGAAACTGTCTGATCCGAAAGAAATCCGATACCTGGTAATAAAATGACCTAAATAAGCAAGTTTTTTATCTTCTGAAACCAACGGTTTTTTGTTCAGATTCAGAAGAAAGCAACGAAGAAGTACATAGATCAATCATCTGAAACCAAAAAGAAAGAAAATTATTAATTCTTTTACTTTTCTTTAAACGTCGATTACAACAAATAAATCTAAAAATGTCAAGTTTACTACTACACAACGTATTTGAAAACAATTCATCATTCTTTAATTCCACTCTCAATCAGGTTGATTAGTCAATCGTTTCAAAAAAAAAAAAATTCTTTTCAGTTCCAAATGACTAATTAAAATCAAGACAATTTGATAATTAATTAAACATAAAGAGAGATGTGCCATTCGACGAAATGTAACACAAGGTCGCTCGGTTGCTTGTTTGCTCGGCCAACATCGATAAAATATGAATTGAAAAATATGTAAAAATAAAATTGAAAACCAAATTTGCATTTTTCCACTACACAATTTTTTGAAGATGAATATCAAATTACGTGCTAAAGTAGACACGTGTGGGTTTTACTATAATATACTATCTACCGATTTTTAGTAAAATCTTACTAATAATATAAATGTGCAAGTGAGTTTGTTTGTTTGTGTCACTTTTATGCTTTAACCGATTTACCAATCGAGCTTAAACTTTGTAAATACCCCTGTCTCAGCATCTGCATAACATAGCGAATTTCGAAATATTGGGCACTGGCGGATCTCATCTAAGACCTGTATCCATTTAAAATAATTCAGCTTTCTAAGAGTGAAAATATTTTCAAAATCAGTTGAGTAGTTAATTTTTGGCGCTTTTTCGCATAAGGTGCTTGGCGCATATATCCATCTAAACTAGTTTAGCTTTCTAAAAGTAAAAGAATTTTCAAAATCGGCTAGGTAATTTATTTTTGGTATATTTGAGACCCAAGACCCCGAACGGACTTTGTACAGCATAGTGCTATCCACCTAAAATAAGTTAATTCTCTAGCAATGAGAAAATATTGAGAATCGGTTCGGTAGCTTATTTCTATCCTATATAATATAGGATATTTTATCTTTCTAACAGTAAAACTATTTTTAAAACCCGTTGTGTAGTTTTCTATGCCGCATTCGCATCCGCAGGACAGTTGTGGATCTCAGATAACATAGTGTACTTATCTAAAATAGTTTACCTCTGCAATAGTGAAAAAATTTTCAAAATCGGTCAGTTATTTTATTTTTGACACTTCTGGGTCCCATGGACTTTGACGGACCTTACCTAACGTAATCTATAACTATCTAAAATAGTTTAGCTCTCTAACAGCGAAAAAATTTTCAAAATCGGTCGGTTAGTTTATTTTTGGCGCTTAAAAGATCCCAGGACTCTGGCCGATCTCATACAACATATAAGCTAAATCCATCTAAAATAGTTTACCTCTGTAATAGTGAAAAAATTTTCAAAATCAGTCGATTATTGTATTTTTGACACTTTTAGATCCAATGAACCCTAGCGGACCTTACATTAGGTAATCTATATCTATCTAAAATAGTTTAGCTCTCTGACAGTGAAAAAATTTTCAAAATCGGTCGGTTAGTTTATTGTTGATATTTTTGGGTCCCATGGACCTTGGCGGACCTTATATTACGTATTCTATATCTATCTAAAATAGCTTAGCTCTTTGACAGTGAAAAAATTTTCAAAATCGGTCGCTTATTTTATTTTTGACACTTCTAGATCCAATGGACCTTAGCGGACCTTGCATGAGGTAATCTATATCTTTCTAAAGTAGTTTAGCTCTCTAACAGTGAAAAAATTTTCAAAATCGGTCGGTTAGTTTATTTTTAACACTTTTGGGTTCCATGGACCCTGGCGGACCTTACATTACGTAATCTATATCTGTCTAAAATATCTAAAATAGCTTAGATCTTTGACAGTGAAACAATTTTCAAAATCGATCTAGTTCTTTAAAATTTTTTTCCTGGCATATAAACATTATTATTATGTTATCTTTCTATAATATTTAATAATATTATATCATGACATTACCTTCATTATCTTGTTCATTTAAAATTCAATAAAAAAATTAAAAAAATCTTCATTACACATGCTTAAAATATCTGGTTAATTTTAATTTTAAAAAATGAGACAGAGATATGGTATTTATAATACATAGATTTTGAATAACTACCGTTTGTTTTACGTAAAAAAAATTAAATTTTTGTATATGTTATAAGCAACTGAGACAGAAATATAAATTACTTATTACAATGACAAAGAGAGCAAAATAAGGCAAAAGTGAAAATTACGATTTTCTCGAAAACTACTTAACATAGAAAGAAAATTATAAGAACATTTTCTTCATAATTTTTTTTCCTTTTCAACGATGTAAAAATCGAACTGTCTTATGATAGGATCGAATGATAAAAAATGGCCAGAAAACCTACTTCTGGGCATCCGACGTGACCTGACTAACGAACTTAGCCGAGCCAATTCAGAATCCAGTCCGCACACAAAATTTCATAAGCGTTAGACGTTTCGTTTGAGAGTTATCGTGGGAACACATAAATATATATATATATATATTATATATATATATATATATATATATATATATATATATATATATATATATATATATATAAATATTTGTGAATATTATTTTCGTATTCTAGGGACCTCAAAACATATTTCTGCCATAGTCCCGGACTCAGATTGGGCCATGAGACCTACTGTAATAGTTGAATTTCGAGTTTTCGAAATTCGCTAAAAGCGATAGTTGGGGAAGTGGAAAGGGGTATAAACGACTTTATGTACGACTGAATCATAAAAGCCTATTTTATTACATTGTTAAGAGATATAAAAAGTATTACTTTTGGGTACTAGTTGCATAATGAAAAGACAAAAAGCACTAGTGCCATAAAGAATAGTCTACTTGATAAATTTTAATTTCAATTTTACAATAAACAGAAAACACACTAACTTTATTTGTATACCATATTTACAAATGTTGGCATAATTAATATTAATTACACAATCTGAACTATTATTAATATTTATTCCAGGGAGCTTTTTCTCCTTTCTTTTTTAAATATTAATAAGTTTTGTTGAAAAATCTTTTAAAAATGCTCCAATATTTTATTAGCTTTAGATGACAGATAATAACCAAAGCATACTTTAAACACAATAAATGTGTCTATGCCAACTATATATAAAATACATTTTTCATTTAAAGTATAGACGTGAGATTTATAAATTCGATTTTTATCGATAACTAGGAATTTTAACAGTCGTTCATAATGCTTTGTATACAACTTGTACATAATTTGACTTTATGTACTTGTTGCATAAATAGCTATTTTTAGAATAGTTAGAAATTTACTAACTTTTTTCATTTGTGCATGCATTATTTCAACTTACACGCCTGTAAATGTTTACACATACATCTTTCTTTTACTGGTGTGCCAGTTCGTACTGGCGCCAGCGAATCATTGCACGTGTAAATCGATTTTTATTTTTAAAAAAATCGGCTATTAAATTGAATGAGGGAAGTTTCATCAACAACGAAGACGGCCGTTGGCAAGTTGGTCGTTTGGTAGACGGCATATTATAGTAGCACATACATACCTACTGTTTTGTTATTGTAATGTTATGAAATATGTACGTCAGTGTGGTCCATCTTCTCAGTCACGTTGAAGTGAATGGTGTTTTTGTTATAATTAAGTAGGTAAATACGAAGAAACAAATTAAAATATTTTCAGTTTAGGTACTTATAAAAAAATCTCCTCTCAAATCTTCAAGAATAATGAAAGTTACATCTAGGTACATATATTACAATGCATGTACCTGTAATTACAATAGCCAGATGAATATTACTGTACTTTGTATAGTTGCACTAAATATTTACATGAATGAGTTTAATATAATATCATGTAGGTAGTTTATTAAATTGTATGTAGGGTTGACCGGGGTAATTGTGAATGGATTTTCATGAACTGAGATAAAAGCGTTGTTTTAAGAATTTTTTATTTTATATATCACATTATGGTTGATTTATTTTTAATTCTACATTATTCAGCATGCACCACACAAATTTTGAGCAAATTCAAGTTTTGCAAATCTTATGAATTTTGGGGTAAAAGTGAATGCCATCAGAAAAATTATTTAGAATGGATTACAAGAGAAGTGTGGTACGTCAGAGTAAAGCCCAACTTAAATTCTTCACATTTACCCCACTTTCAAATTTTTCATCATACTTTAGCGGTGACAATTTCTCTTTGTTTAATGCAAGTTACGCATACCTCAAATTTGTACCAAAAATCAAGGTTAAATAAAAATAACAATTTAAACACATTGTAGGAACAAATTTATTACAAACTAAAAATGATATTTTGATGATATTTTGTCATTTTATCAAATAAAAAATCAAAAAATTACAAGATTTTCACACAAAAACAAGGAAAATGAGACTTTTTCAAGGGAATAAATTTAGTTAACATGAATAAAAAACAACAATCTATTAGGTCTAATACTGTAAATGAAAAAAAAAAATGGTTTTGTATTAATCCTACTTCCCTTGGACACTCACAGACATTGAAAACAAGTAATTTTTCTGTTTTTGTAATTTGTTTTTGGATAAGGGAGCACAGCAATGAATTCGTAGATTGATACACAAAACATCGCTCTTTACACAATTTTTTTTTTTTTGTATTGTTTGTGCAACGGAAACTTGTACAATAATGTCACCAGCATATTCATCAACATTTTCAACTCTGAAAAGAACACTACTAAAATTTTTGATCGAATGGGGGCATTTGTGAATGACGTTCACAATTACCCCACAATTTTAAAATCATGGGGTAATTGTGAATTGGTAATAAATTGTCCAATTTCTTTAGCAATTAATAAGGAACCCTCTCAGGGTTTAGACCACTTCTTTAGAAGTACTTTTAACCATTTCTTACCTTTTAAAAAAAGAAAATGTATTTAAATTTTTTTTTTTTTTTTTTTGAGGATTGGTCGAAGTAAGATACATAAAAGTTTGCAAGGGTTTTTTCAAAATAAAAAAAAGATACTAATACTTGGAGATTTGTTATGAAATTTTAATACCATATTAAGTAAGGACAGAAAAACATGTTAAGAGTTGATTTTTAACAATATTAATGTTACTTTAGAAATTATAGGCGCTGTTCACAATTGCCCCAATTCACAACCCTAATATTACTTTCTACGTTTTTCACAATTACCCCGGTCAACCCTATACAAAATGTATCATATAATGAAAAATGATTATGTAATTTTTAAACTTGGATATGAAAAATTTGAAATATGAGTTTAGAACCATCATTAAATAATAATTTTTAACAGAGCACTTTTCGCAGCATTTTCGTATCATAGTTTCTTCAAAAGTAAATCAATGTATATAAACTGTGGTCAAGAGACAGACGTGCGGGAGGATCATCTCATACATATCCTTTTTATTCCGTAAGTGTTTATTATGTTCCATGTCAAAAATTATAAGAATAGTCAACCTTTTTCCAGTCATATTTATTGACAATTTATAAGAATAAGAATGTACTTAATGAAAAACCCTGAGGAACCCTCACTTAATGTGTGTCAGTCACGCAATTGGCGATTTTTTTTTGATTTTATTTGAGTACTATTTCTTTTATCGCCTAATTCCGTCTATTTGTACTCAACTTTTCATTCATTCACACACCATTCTTTCTACGTACGATTGCCTGTTTGATCTGATAACACAAGTTTAACAATCACTTCAAACTAACTACCACAAAAAAACGCTGTTATTGTTGTCTTTCAAGCAATGTTATATGTACAGTGTGATCAAGTTCACTCGCACACGTTAATGTGAAGAAAATTGGTGTGAAAATTTTGCAATAATTTACACGAAACTAATAGTAATAAATAAATAAAAACAAATAGTGCCATTAAGCATACGAAAAACCATAAATTATTATTGTTTATATAATGATAAATATTATTGTGATCTTGCAATCTGAAAGTATTGTTTTTATTCAATTAAATATTGCAACATTGTATTAGGAGGTATACGTATACCAATGAACCTCTATCAGAGCTAACCAATCGGAGATTTTTTTAAATTTGTTAAATGAGAATAAAATTAGTATTCTACAGTAGGTACTGTAGATATTTCATTGTTACCAATTATGACAGTAATGTTATTAATTCATACAGGGTGTGTTTTGTAACAGTGACCTTTTGTAAAATATAAGTGTTGCTTGTCATGCAAATTTATATACAGGGTGGAAAGTATGTAAGTCTCTCATGTAATTATTTGCCAATAAATTTGAATCAAAAGTGTTTTTTCACAGAAACAATTTGATACTAAATATGGATCAAAAGTAGGGTTGCCACCTTTTTTCAGGCAAAAATATTTCGGTTTTTTAGCAAAAATAAAAAGTACAGTTAGTAAAAAAAAAGTAGGGTTGCCACCTTTTTTTCAGGCAAAAATTTTTCGGTTTTTTTCGGATGTTATCATTTGTTTGATAAGGGTGGAGCCCCCACCCTTAGGTACAGAAGGCGAAGCCCCCGGTATGGTGCAAGGGGCAAAGCCTCTATCGGGGGTTCAGAGGAGGAGTCCCCTGAATTTAAAAAAAAATTATTCATTTGCAACAGTCTTTAAGGGCATCCAATGGCAAGTTGACAGTGTGGGTAGACCTGTCCCCCAAATTTTGTACCTTTGTTACTAAAAAAAGTGTATACATAATTTAGTCAGGGTCGTAGTTAGAAAAATTTGGAAACGTTGTGGAACCAGTTCATTTAAGCGTTTTTTTTTCAAACTGTTAATTCCGAAAAAAATTTCTTTAATTTTAGTGTCTACAGAGTGCTATGAGTCACCTCCCAAAAACGACGAGAGTTATTTACTTTCTACGCTACGTAATCTCAAAATATTTTTTTTTTATAATTTTTAGTTTAATGGTCAAAAAGATATGGTAATATTTGCTAAAAATGATCGTTCCCGCCCCTAAAGGTTTCTAAAGCAAAAATTTTTATTTTAAGCTCCACAAGTAAAATATGCGTGAAAATCTTCATTTTGGAGGGAAAAAATTTCGTATTTCGAAAGTGATCACAATGCTTCCGCTACTTTAGTAGTCTCGGAAACAAAATTTACTTTTGCTGAATTTTGGGCGTTTTTGGACGTATATCAGTTGATAAATCGAATTCCGGGGATTGTAAATGCTCGCATCCTCTCAACGACTTCATTATCGTACAATCAAGAAAATTATCGTCTTTCAATAACGTTTAATGTAAAGAATTTATAAAAGTATACGGTTAGTACAATAATTTTTCTACGTCGTTAGCAATTGCGACAATATATTGCTCAATATTATGAATATTACACAATTTAATAAAATTTGTTTTACAGAACATATTATTTATGTGTCTTTCACATAAAACACATGGTACAAAATGTGTATACATGTATTATGATTTCTTTAATAATACATATATTGTTAATTCTTACAGAATTTCTAGATTTTTTTTTTTGTTCATATATGTTGTGTACTATTGTGTATATGTTTCTATGTCTGTTTATTTATACGATTTATTCTTACATTTATGTCTATTTGTATTTTATCTTTCACAATGTATTAATCAGTTCTCATAATTAGAAAAAAAGATGTTATTTTTTTTTTTTTGCAAAAAAGTAGAAAAAAAATGAAAGAACTTTTTTTAAACAAAACAATATGCACTCATTTTTATTGTATTGTGTGCTACAGAATACTATACGGATTATGTATATGAAATACGTACAGTAAGTAACAAAAATAAATGAGCTTATTGTATAGAAATAAGAAGTTGACCTTGTAGTTAGGAACTTCGATTCTTGTTCCAACCAGGGAAGAATTATTAGTGTTACCAATCGGGGAGCGTCCATAAATTATTACGTAATTTCATTTTGACCTCTTCGGACCACTCTCGTCCTTCGATGGAATGTACATAGCTCTTTTCTCATTTGTATCCAGGCGAGACATTCAATTGAAATTGTTTATTACGGTAAAATTCAACTGCGACAACTGTGTGACCAAATGGTAATATAATCCGTTTGAGGTAGTTTCGTGAAGTTTCAGAATGTCATAAGTAGCAGGTCGTAAGCGATTCATGAAATTTCACATTCATATTCAAGCTTGACTGTGCCCCCCTCCAGGCTCGACGACGGTAGCTGGAATAGTAGCTCTGAGGCCTGGACTGGAAGAGGGCGCCCGTAGCGGTCGGTAGCGGCCTGGAAAAAAGTAAAAACTTTTTTTTTACTCATCACTTATTTTTTCGGGGAGAAATTTTTAGGAAATTTTTGCTTTATTCGCAGGGCTGACCATTTTTTTTCCACGGCCCTGATTTCCTCCTTGCCTGAACTTAGCCCAGCAAAGCTTTCTACATATCCTATTAAATCAAAGAAAAATTTTTTGACTACCTACTTAAAAAAAGTTAAAAAATATTTATTTCTTTGTTTCAAAAAAATATTTTTTGATTCAAAGAAAACGGAATTAAGGAAATTTTTAATTTTTGAACAAAGAAATCGTTTTGACCGTGTGAAGTTCTAGGAATTTTTATTTGAAATTTTTTAGAGCTTTTTCGCTGTGAGTTTTTAAAATTTTTGTTATTAAAGGGAGATTCGCTAAAAAAAAAGAAATCGATTTTTTTTTCTTCATAAATATGTTTCTTAAGGTGTTAGAAATATTTTCTAAAATTTTATTTAAAAAAAATGAAAAATCAAAAATTTATGGGCATTTTAGTGCACGCACTTTACTATAATTCAATTTAAAAAAAAAACAAAACTAAATGCTATTTTCTCGAAAGTACGTTTCTCGACATGGTTCCTCGTGTGTCTCAAAAAGTATTTGAGATATCGACATAAATCAAAGTGTATATTATTCCTCGATACCGTCATTTTGGCAGGACGTAGGATCTTTTGGTTCCATAATATATTTTCAAAATTTATTTTCATAATGCGATTTCTCGCTGGTTTTTTTATTTTTTTTCTTAGATCCTAGTTAGTGCCATAACTGTATATGTATATTTTCAGAAAATTCTTGATTTTTTGATTTTGGTTCACTGGGGATTTCAGAACGCGAGGAACCATCAAGTTGGAAAAATCTCGCAGTGTCGACTTCCTAGCCATTTATACTCAGTTCATTTTTGAATTTTTAAAATTTTTTTTTTTTTTGTAATCTCAAGACATGTAGAAATAATGTTGTATGTTTAGTTTTCTAATAAAATATTTGTTTGTATATAAAGAAAAATAATAAAAATGGTTGATTTTTGATGTTTTTTTGGCGAATCTCCCCTTAATATATGTTTTTATAAATTTTTCTTTTGTACTGTATTATTACGTCAAGTACAGTTATGTATAGTATAATGAACTGTATGAATCTTACAGATCTCTTGCACCAGTTTTATACATATTATGTCAAATTTAAATAAAAATAAAATTAAACGATTGTTCTGTAAATATTTTTAATTAAAGCAATGCGTTTTTTCCCCATTTTACGTTGGTATAAGAGAATTTTAAAAACAGATTTGTTAATCATAATCTCATTCTTTTTTACTTTTTTTTTTGTGTAACAAAACTTTCTTTTAGTAATTAACAATTAAATGATTTTTGTATTGTTTTAGGTAGAGTTTTACAGTTAAATGATTACGTACGTGTGTCTGTGCTGGCTTGTTTCTATATTTTAGATAGTATTTGGTTGGTTCCTTTGTGTTTGAAACAGATTTTTTTTTTTTTTTTTGATTTCATTATTTGTCTTTTTATGATGATTTGGTTAATTAAATTTTGGTTTTAATTAGCTTTTTTTTTGATTAAAAGAAGCGCCATTCACAACGCGGAAAGTTTATTATTAAAAAATAAAATTGTTGGTAAAACTACCAACTTATAGGGTGAATGCGGGAGAGATGCCGCACATTTTGAAAACACTTGATAATTCTTAAAGTATGCATTTAATTGATTTGAAATTTGGTACACAATAAACGTAAACATTGTTCTTTAAAATTATTTATAAATAATTTTAAATTTTGAGTCATAAAGGATTCATAATTAACATTTTTGTAGAGCCTGGCAAAGCGGCGTCTCTCCCACACCTATGGGAGAGATGCCGCATCAAAGAAAGTGAGACGTCGCATAGTTCATATTAAAAATTTTGCATTTTACACACATCTCCATACATGATGCATGCCATATGTAACCATTTTTGGCACATTATACATCTTAACCAGTCAACTTTTCTTTTGTTTCTGAGTACTTTTCAAAACATTCAGTACACAGACAATCATCATTATTTTCGTTATTTTCATAATATGAGGGCTTTTCCTGACCCATTAATGGATCTTTTATATTTACGTGGCATAATTTACAGTCCAAAAATAAAATTGCATAATTAAGGTATATAAGTATATGTTTTTAACATGTAATATGATGCGGCGTCTATACCAACTTTAAATGCGGCATCTCTCCTTTTTGTTGGGATAGATGCCGCATGCTGCTATAGCAAGCATAGTGCGGAATTCTAACCCAGAAATTTCGTACAGTACTTTTAAAATATACCTAAATTAATAACACAACTCATTTTCATTAAAACAATAAAATATACATTTTTAAATTCTAATGAATTAAATGCTTGATAAAAAAGACTTACTTTTCAATAATAAAAAGTTGGATAATTACTAAACTGATGGACTAATCATAAATGTTACCATATACAGCTTAAATAAGTAATTTATTTTAAACATATAATCCATTAATTGCGCTATCTATCAATCAACGGACGAACTATGGCTAGTGCGGCATCTCTCCCGCACTTACCCTATTATGTATACTTACGTTGAATGACGACGATAGGACTACTGTGTTGTATTGCTTTAGTCAGTGTAAGATGCCAATGCATATGTAGAAATTAAAATTTTCAAAATTGTAATCATAATTTGTCAGAACAAGATCTCATCTTCTCAGAAACCTTCATTAAAAAGTGACTTTTTGCGAAACTACCCACAGTACAATAACTTTTATCGTTGAAACTCAAGGATGGCACGATTTTCGATAGTACAGAGCACGGAGAGCACAAATATATTGGCGGGATATGCAATACTAAATAAGTTCAACAATTTTATTTATAATATTTGCATGCAATCATATTGGAAGTACATATTTCTGTTGCAAAATATTTATGGAATTCCCCGTTAGCACTTGTGTTTGTTATTGCATAAAAAAGTTCTACATTGCATAAATAGTGATGCAAATATATGACTATATTAATAAAATCCAATACATAATTTTAGAAATGCTCTTCATTTTGTATGATAATTTCTAAAGTAAATGGCCCAATGAATATTCGGCATTCGTTGTAATGGCACTTATAGAAAGAAAGTGTTTGCGTTTTAATTCTGTTTGTTTAAATGCTTTTGGAGATACACAATATTTTTCGTTTTTCCGACTAATCTCGTGCGCTATCTGTTGTGAAATGAGTGTACTAATTCAGAAACCTTCGCGGGCATGCGCACACCTGCACAATCAAATTTTCAACGTATATGCGGCAAACAAAGAAATAATATTCATTTTTATACACATAGATGAAAAACAATGCTAGAAAATGCTGTTGAAAAAAAAAATTAATTCTTGGAATAAGTGAACTATTAATCTAAAAATTTGGCAACATCTGGCAACGACACATTACCTAAATGAAGCGTAATAGAAAATTCAAAGATAAAATGATGAAAAAAAGTTTGCAGTAATCATGAAAATATATTTAGATTATACACAAAGATTGTATAAATTCAACTACATTACTTTATCATATAAGTTGGCTCATTGGGCCATGTATTCTGGAAATTATTAATATAGATTATTAATTATTCATCGATCTTTTTGACCTTTCATCATTCAATCATAAATTCATAATTTTTAAAAACTAGTTTATGTTTTTATGTTCAATATTTTGATAAAAACCTAAAACGTCAAAATAGTACCTAATAAAAATAATAAAAAATATGTTTTAACACTAATAAAGCAAAATTTCTTAATTTGTTTTATTGAATCGATTTTTAGCGAATTTCCGGAGAGGAAATTCAACTCTTACAGCAGCTGTCATGATGAGACTTGAATTTGAAAGTGGGATAGAAATTTTATTTGAGATTGTTAGAACCCGAAAATGATATGCACTAAAATTAAAAACATCCTGTTTTACGAACCATTTCAAACCCTTCGGTGAGTTCTTTAGCTAGACACATTTTATGTCTAGAATAAGGTGTTTTAGGCACTTTTCGTCAAAAAATTAGTTTTTTTACCAAAATTTGCCTCAATTCAGAAGTTTTCCAAATTTTTTTGGCCACCATTGGAAAGATTGGACAAATCACATGTGGTGGGTAGTGATGAGCAAAATTAATTGTGGTCTTGCATTTTTTGCAAGACCAAGACCAAGACTATGTATACCAAGAGCAAGACCAAGACTATAAGTGTGGCTGCAAGACCAATACCAAGACTCGTGTGAGCAAGACCAAGACAAAAGTAAGAAAAAAACAAAACTATTTAAATAATTTGAAAGTACAATTAATACTGAAACTTTTTAGAGCAATATGAAAATTGTTTCTTTAAAAATTCGAAGTTAATTAAATACTTGCAATTAAAAATGTGTGATGCAGTCTTAAATCAGTATAATGCTTTCAACTACCTTTAAAATTTTTGGTCGAATAGTAAGCAAAATGAGACCAAGACTGCATTTTGCAAGACCAAGACACAAACTGCTCCAACACCAAGACTTGGTAGTCTTGGTCTTGCATTTGCTCATCACTAGTGGTGGGTTTCGAGCCATTGTTCTAAATAGACTCATTGTTCGAGAAAAATAAAAACGAATTTTTTGTTTCAAATGTTCTTTGAATTTTGAAAAATGACGATAAAAATCTAAAATTTTGCGTAGTAACTAAACAGATAAATTAAAGTTTAAAAATGATTAGATTCTAAAACCTGGCAATATCTGGCAACACGTCCCATTAAATGAACATGGTAGGAAACAAAATCGCAGCTCAGCAGGAATTTTTTAAAATAGTATATTGTGCAATAAGTGCGGGAAATTGTCGATTGCCCACAAAAGCAAAGTTGAGCGCACGAACGTAGTGAGTGCGCTCATTCGCTTGAGTGGGCAATCGACAATCCCGCACGAGTTGTACATACTATTTTTTATTACGAATTTCACATACTTTCTTCTATTATTATTACTATTTTTGACATTTTTATTACTTTTTAAAATAATATTTTTAAGTGTTCGTCTTTTTTTTTTCTGAATTAATTATTGTTTAAATTATTTTGTTGGTGGTTTCTATAGAAATAATTGTGAAATATTTGTGGAGCTTTTTTTCAAAACGCTCTATATGCAAATTTTTTTTTCCAGTAAAAGAGGTCTCCACATACTTGAATTAAATTTCTATAGTTTGGTAAAGTAATATTAAGCAAAACATTGTCTTTCACATTTATTTTCTTGAAATATATTAAATTTGATGTTTTTTTTTTTTTCAAAATGCTGTATGTTAATGTTAATGTTAATGTATACGCCCCTTCCTTTCTTCTGATCTAATATTTATTTGTATCCATTAGTTTTCAAAACGCTGTAAGTATTATTATTTAACCATATATTTAACCATATTCTTTTCAAAATGCTGTAAATTCACAGTTTTTTTTTTTCAAACTGCTATAAATTATTTTTTTAATATACAATATTGAAGTGAAAAATAATTTTTAATTTTGGAAAATGATTTTATATGGTTTCAACCGCCTACAGAACCATCTAAGATAATAAAACTTCCTAAAAGTTTTATAGTTTTCTAGAAATTTGTTTTTTCGATTTTATGAAATTTTTGTCTTAATGTAGATACAGCGTTTTGAAGAAAAGCTCCACATTTATTAAATGAAAAATCCAGAGGCGGCTTTGCGTGTTTTGATTAAATTTTGCGTGTTTTATTGTCAATTTGCGTGTGGAAAGTTACTTTTTCTACAATCTTAGTGGAAAGTAGGCTTTTGCGCTCCGTGAAGAGAGCACAAAATGTGTATTTGCCGAAGACTGTCGTTGCTGAGCAATGAAGTACTACTTTACGCTTTAAAGCGGCAAAGTAATACTTTGTCGCTCGCTCAACGTATATTTAATTAAAATCGGGTAGGCGTTGTTTATATTTTCTATGGTAACAAATAAACAAACAGATTCTAAAATTATTATGTTTACCATGTTTACCGTAATCAAGTGAAATATTAATTTTATTAAATTTCAAAATAACTGCAAAATATTAATTAAAAATAATAAATAACTATAATTAATAAATAATAAGAATAAAATATTTAAAAAGATATGTATATATATGACGGAAATATGTAATAGTGACAGTGATTTCTCAAGTACACCTCCAGATATTTCTGAAGCTGCAAAAATTATAATATTAAAGTAAATATTAACGTCCATTATTATTTTTTCAAGTATCTTTTAAATAAAAAAAAATTTATAAGATTGTAGAAAAAATTTTGTGTGTAATTCAAGCACAAAATGACTTGCCGCTCTCATGAGATTAACGCGCTCCGCCTGGCGGCGTCGCGCGTCAACATTCTCAATCGAGCGGCAAAGCACCATTTTGCGTTCTTAATACACAAATAACTATTGCGCACTCAAAAAAGTATGTGGGAAGAGTACAGTGGACAAACAGCGTACAGTAATGTGTGCGCCAAGTTAGTACTTCTCCGGCATAAGTAATAAATTTTTTTTTTCAAATTGGAATACATTTTTTGAAAACAGACAGGTGTGATTGGTCCCATAGCGACTCCAGTTGCATTCTACAATAAATTGTAGATATCATAAAATCGCTTTCGTTTAAAAACAAGTTCCAGTAAAATTTATCGCTACAAATATAATATAATGTGCATTAATGATTGTTATATATTCAAGACAGATTTAAATTAATTTTTATACGTTCAAAAAATAATTCTATTGAACTTTCACCATAATACAGGTAACTGGTATAATATGGAGATAAGAAAGACAATCGATTTACAACAGAGCAGACTGATTTCAAAAAGCCGTCATCACTTTAACAAATAGCTATTAATTTATTAGTCATTTCGTATTTATGGGACACCACGAACGATTATATTTGTATGTAAAATTAAATTTTTATTGTATTCAAATATTGATATAATGGCTCAGTCGGTATTTGTAGTGTCGGCACTGTTTTGTGTTACGTGGAGATGTGTCTATAATACGTGTATTGAATTTTTAACTAATACTGTAATTAATAGTAATTATATAATAATAAATTATTGTAAATTAGTATACATGGGTATTATTAAAATATTTTTTACATGACTAATAAATAATTTCATTTTTTTTTTTTTTTTGTAAGGAAATGGAATATGTTCTATCATAATTTTGTCTCTAAAATGTAAGTTATATTATTATTTTTTAAAAAAAAATTGGATTGTGATGTTCGTCTGATTGGTCTAACCTTTTTCCCTGTTTACATGGAGGGGTCCATTCCAGAATTGTCCATTTTCGATTTCGATCGGACTACGTCTACCAGTAGAGTATCATATCCATATAAAGCAGCGGTTTCCAAATTGGGGGGCGCCAACTGTAACTATGTAAAACTACGATTTGGTCATACATACCAAAATAAATCATGTGTTCAAGTTTCACTGAACTTTATTAGTTGAATATTAAACAAAAATATTGGTTCATCTGGAACGTTTGTGCCGTTATGCAATAAAATTTTTCAAAAAAACCCAGAAATAAATTGTAGGAAGTAGTTGAGCAATAAAATAATTTATTACCCTGTTTCTGTAGAAATTTAACAAAAATTGAAAAAACTCATGATAACAATAGGTAATTTATTATTCTTATGATAAACATGTTAAATATAATCTTTTGTCAAATATTCTAAAAACAAAAATGAGAAAGACGAGAACATTTCATAAAATATTATTAGATAAAAAAATTAATGAATAAGAATTTGATTTAACTTCAAAATCAATATTTTAGCTTATTATTGACAATATATGTACATTGTGCATATAACTGGCCCACTGATTGGTAACCACAGATACAATGTTTAGTGTACATTGCGTACATTGGTTGAGTGGTTATGACAACTGTCGACCTTACCTTAAAAACATTGAAAATCAACTTAGACTGGCCCAATCAAAAATACGTTTCTGCGCATCTCTTACTTTATTTTCTGCCGACTCTATGAATTCATATTTCTTCAAGTAGCAGCCGCAGTCGCAACATGCACCAACATGTTAGTGTTAGGCCGATAGTGTTGCTTGTAATATGTATCGTACATTTTTAAACAGAGTTTAAATAATTTTTTTTTTGTAAAGAACGATGAGCAATTTTAGACATCATGTCATGTAATACGAGTTTTAAAAAGTACTAATGCAGCTGATGCAACGAGAAATATTTGTAGTGTTTATGTAGTGATGAGCAAAATTAGTCTTGGTCTTGCAAAAAATGCAAGACCAAGACTAAGACCAAGACTATGTATACCAAGAGCAACACCAAGACCAAGACTATAAGTATGGCTGGAAGACCAATACCAAGACTCAAGTGAGAAGACCAAGACAAAAGCAAGACTCTTGCTAAACTATTTAAATAGTTTAAAAGTATAATTAATATCGTAAAGAAGGAAAATTCTGATTTTAGAAGGAAAAAATTCGCTAATAAAAAAATGCAAGAAAGTGCAAGATTTTTTAGCAATACCAAGACCAAGACCAAAACTGTATTTTGCAAGACCAAGACCAAGACCAAGACTCAAACTGCTCTAGCAAGACCAAGACCAAGATTCTTAATGCAAGAACAAGACCAAGACCAAGACTGCCAAGTCTTGGTCTTGGTTTTACATTTGCTCATCACTATGTTTATGGTGATGATATGCTTTCTACCAGAACTTGTAGAAAGTGGTTTTCTAGATTTTAAAAGGCTAATTTTTCTTTGAAAGATGGGGCTGGCTCCCTGCGATCGACCTGTGTGTATGGACGATGAATTTATCCGTCAAGAAGTAAAGCGAAATCCGAGGCAAACTGTCAAGAATTAGCGGCAACTCTTGAGCATTCAAAATCCACAGTTTTCGGCCACGTGAAGAAAATCTGGATGGTCATTTACACCAAAAACGACATGAACTAATAATAAACATATTGTTGGTTAAACTTCAAAACTAGTGATGAGCACATGCAAGCCCAAGACCAAGACTTGGCAGTCTTGGTCTTGGGCTTGTTCTTGCATTAAGAATCTTGGTTTTGGTCTTGCTAGAGCAGTTTGAGTCTTGGTCTTGGTCTTGCAAAATGCAGTCTTAGTCTTGGTCTTGGTATTGCTAAATAATCTTGCACTTTCTTGCATTTTTTTATTAGCGAATTTTTTCCTTCTAAAATCAGAATTTTCTCTCTTTACGGTATTAATTATACTTTTAAACTATTTAAATAATTTAGCAAGAGTCTTGTTTTTTCCTTGCTATTCTCTTGGTCATGCTCACTTGAGTCTTGGTATTGGTCTTGCAGCCATACTTATAGTCGTGATCTTGGTCTTGCTCTTGGTATACATAGTCTTGGTCTTGGTCTTGGTCTTGCAAAAAATGCATGACCAAGACAAGACTGCAAGACCAAGACTAATTTTGCTCATTACTATTCAAAACCTCGTAAATCGATTTATTCTACTTAAAAATTTGTGTTCTTATAGAGAAAGACAGTAATTAACTTGTGAAAATGTGACGTAACTTATCAATAAATAATTAGAATATGTTAATGATTAATTTCTATTTTTATTTTGCCAGTAACTTGTGATCGATACTGCGCATGATGGTAATAACAGAAAACTATTTTTATTATAACAGGTTAAATACATGTTATAAGTGAAATTGATAAATAAAAGAAAGACAACGATACAATATGTAGTAAAATGAGACGAAGAATGGTGTATATAATAAAATACATATCAATAAATTATATTTAACATTCCAGGTGGACGCTCGGCTTCTTGTTCTGTTCACCCACATCATTGTAGTAGGAAGTGACGACCCTTTTGCAAAGATGGTCAGTAGTCAGGTTCAGGTCATCGGTATTCTAAAAATATATTCTTTCTATCGGAACGTGACACGAACGGTTTTTTGTTATGGTTTATTTATACGAAATAATTTTCCGATATATAATAATTTTTTTAACCTTTTGTGATCGAAAATATTATCTTGAATATACAAGGAGATATTAAGAGGGACCACTAGTGTGACCGCCTGAAAAAAAGGTTATTTTTGGGAATTTTTTTAAAGAAAACTACTGGATGGAATGTTTTAATATTTTAAGGATATATTCGTTGATATATAATAAATCCCTGATAAAATTTTTGAACCAAAAAAATGAAAATTCAGTGAGTTATTCGCGATCTTCCAAGGCTTCAAAAAAAAGTTTCCCCACTGCTGCAGTGATAGCAACCTTCACATTGCCTGAAATCAAAAAAACCAAAAAGTACAAAAGTACTTATATCTCAGCGAAAAAATTTTATCAAAACTTAAATAATGTATTAATATTCTTCAACATATTATATTTGTATACCACTTTTTTTTTTTTTAATTTCCGCGCTCTTATGTTGTAGCAATATAAAAATATTGTTGAAAAAGCGTTGTAAAAACGTTGTAAAACGATGTTTATAAATTATATTTAAAAAACGGCGTAGTGAATAATTTTTATTTCTTATTAAATATGGTTTGTAACTTTGTATTTTATAACATATTAAATTTTGTATCAAATTTCGTTGTCACATTTTCATTTTATTCCAAAAAAATCGACTTTTCCCATAAGAGCCCGTGTTAAAATTACAAAACTTTGAAATCGTTTTTCTCAAAATTGGGGTAGTCAGTTTTAATTTAAGGCTCGTATTATTGGTATTGAATTAAATAAATATCTAGAGAAGTTTCGTTAAAATCCTTGGAAAAAATCGTTTTTCTGATAACTACGTACCTTAAAATCTTGGTGCTTATTACTAATTTTGGTTTTAAAATTCTATCGATATATTCTTCGATAATATTACTTTAGCTTACGATTTTTTAGTGACTTGGTCTCGTTAATCAAATTACAGCATAACCTTTTTTATGTGGTTTCTAAAAAAATGCCCATTAAAGTGCATAATATGTAAAAAAAACGCGAGAGTGTACTAAGAAATTTAAACTGTAATTTGTGATAAAATTACTTATTGATTATTTTTAAGCATTTTATCAGTACATTGCATAAGAATATAAGTTATTGCATCAATAAGTTTTTTTTATAGATGTATTTTTTACCATTTTAATAATATTATAAAAATAAAGTAAAATGTTCTCATGTGTAAATTAATGCTTTATCTTGTTTAAAAAAGCAACTTCTAAGGAAATCTTGAGGTTTGAGCGTTTTGAGTTACGTATTTTCTATGAAACTTTTTTTTGCAGTCCAGATCCACTGCATAAAAGGAGTTTTTTTACAATCTGGAGCGAACTATACTTTTTATAGATATTTATGAATTTTTTGAATATTTTTTTGTGCGATTTTTTTAATGCGGTTTCTATCCACCGCATAAAAAACTGTAGTTGATTTGTTGAGAAATTATCCACACTAAAATGGTTAATTGCATGATAAGTATTCAAATGTTAAATTTCTTCTACAAATGGTGTAATTTCAATAACAAAAACGAAAAATTCGTTTCAATTTTTCGCTAGAAAAATGTTTGAAATAAACTTCCAAATATATCTTCGCAATTCTTACGTAAGAAGTACATATATTCATTTTCAACAGCTCGAGAAAATTTACATCACGTACAAAAGGGAACTTATTCTGTATTCAGTTTCTTTATTCTATTTTACGACAGACTATAATTTTCCACATAAAAGAAAACAAAGGAAAATTTTAAAGAACAAAATTCACATTATTTCTTATACGCAATGATAATATACATCATATTTTCAGTATGTATACCGAGTGTCAATTTAAAAGCAAGCGAGGTCTCATATCTTTGAAACCTTTAAAGGTAATTAAAATTTTTTAAAACCGTTTCTAGAACATTAGCCAAGGAACTTACCCTTCAAAAGATGCTTAGAAATTGAAAAAGTGACCATGAGCGTACTAGTGGCTGGTTTTTTTTTTAATACACTGAGAAAAAAATACGGTAATTTGTACGGAAATTTCTAGTAAAAAATTACGGAGCTCTCTGGTAATGCGGGCATAAGTGACAGGCAAAGGAAAAAGTACGATGAGTATAGTAAAAATTACCCTATGGCTCCGTAAAATTTGACTGCTCAGTAAAAATTACACTGTGACTCCGTAAAAATTTCGGCGCTGTACAGGAAAAGATCTACTCTCTTACCGTATTATTTAAGGTTTTTTTTTTATTTATTAATAAATAATTGAATTAAAATAGTTTAAAAAGATATTGATAGAAGGGTAAGGATTAAAATCAGATTATGAATATTGAAAAAATGTTCTGTGGTTTTTTATTATTTGTGGAAAAACATGTTTCAATAAACTTCAATACATATAAAAATCTTAATAGTTAATACTAGACAGGTTTACTTTGTGAAAATCCATATTAAATATGGTGTCGTTGCTTTGTCACTTTTCACAGCAAAATAACAGAAAAACACGAGTCGACTTTCGGCTTTTACACCATCATCAGGTGAAAAACTTAACTAAAAATTGTTCTTTTTGGCGAAAACTATTTATAATATAGATCGGAGCAAATAATGCATTGGTGGGGGATGCTAGAGACAGAGACAGAGACAGATACAATCACAGTATACAATAAAATTAAAAATTTTTGTATTGTTTGCAAAGGTAGTTTACAGCGAAATTTATTTTTAAAAACTGGTTAGGTCCAATATTATTAAATTGACCGGAGCACACTGGGGAAAACCAGACACGTGAAAACAGCGGTGAACGACAATTACCAGAAACAAAGGAAATCATACAGACATCTGTCTGTTGATATGCACGAGGGGTTACACCCAGCAGGTAGCTGCTTTTGTTAAACTAAAAGGTTTGTTAAATGAAGTAAAATCAAAAATATTGTAAAAAGACTATTTAAATATCAATTACCAGGAATGGATAAAATTTTTAAAATGGGTCCTATCAACTAAACTATTCGAAAACAAAACGTGAGATGCATCGTGTTATAGATTTAATAAAGGCGATTTGTTTAAATCAATTTGGTCATTCAAGATGACATGGTTTGGATCTTTGTTCAATTTGTTGATTTCCAGGGCTTCCAAAATGTTGAGTTTGCGGCCTTTTTTACAAATATGTAATATTTTGGGTTGTTGATCGGGTTTTACCGAATGACCTGTTTCTAGTAGATGTAAACCAAAGTTGGAAATGTGTTTCTGGGTAGTGATATGTTCCTTATATCTGGTTTCGAACGTTCGACCAGTCTGACCTATGTAAGACGCGTTACACTCCGAACAATCTAGACGATAAACTCCACATTTCTTCATGGGGTCGGATTTTTCTTTAGCGTTATAAAGGAAACGGCCAATAGTATGTGAGGAATGATAAGCGGGATATAGATCAAATTGTAAGAACATGTTGCCTATTTTTTGAGAGATGTTTCCTAGATATGGGAGGGAAATATAATGTTTAGAGTCCGAATTAGTTAGAATAGTTGGATAGATTTGTTCTATGGCTAGACTTCTTTGTTTTTTACGGATTAGTTTTTGGATAATGTGTGGAGCAAAACCATTGTTAACTGCTATTTGTTGTATGATCGATAATTCCTTTTCACGGTCTTTTGGAGATAGCGGGATAGCGAAAGCTCTATGTAGCATAGATCGGTAAGCTGCTATTTTTTGAGAAAATGGAGTGAGTGAATCAGCGGGGATTGTAGTGTCTGAGAATGTGGGTTTGCGAAAGATTTTATATGAGAATTTTGTGTCTGATCTATTAATAGTTATATCTAGGAAATTGATGGAATTGTTCGATTCTATTTCTTTGGTAAATTTAATTTGTTTATGAAGACTATTGAGGTATTTTAAATAGTTGTACAGACAGACAGTTGGACAACTATTTAAAATACCTCAATAGTCTTCATAAACAAATTAAATTTACCAAAGAAATAGAATCGAACAATTCCATCAATTTCCTAGATATAACTATTAATAGATCAGACACAAAATTCTCATATAAAATCTTTCGCAAACCCACATTCTCAGACACTACAATCCCCGCTGATTCACTCACTCCATTTTCTCAAAAAATAGCAGCTTACCGATCTATGCTACATAGAGCTTTCGCTATCCCGCTATCTCCAAAAGACCGTGAAAAGGAATTATCGATCATACAACAAATAGCAGTTAACAATGGTTTTGCTCCACACATTATCCAAAAACTAATCCGTAAAAAACAAAGAAGTCTAGCCATAGAACAAATCTATCCAACTATTCTAACTAATTCGGACTCTAAACATTATATTTCCCTCCCATATCTAGGAAACATCTCTCAAAAAATAGGCAACATGTTCTTACAATTTGATCTATATCCCGCTTATCATTCCTCACATACTATTGGCCGTTTCCTTTATAACGCTAAAGAAAAATCCGACCCCATGAAGAAATGTGGAGTTTATCGTCTAGATTGTTCGGAGTGTAACGCGTCTTACATAGGTCAGACTGGTCGAACGTTCGAAACCAGATATAAGGAACATATCACTACCCAGAAACACATTTCCAACTTTGGTTTACATCTACTAGAAACAGGTCATTCGGTAAAACCCGATCAACAACCCAAAATATTACATATTTGTAAAAAAGGCCGCAAACTCAACATTTTGGAAGCCCTGGAAATCAACAAATTGAACAAAGATCCAAACCATGTCATCTTGAATGACCAAATTGATTTAAACAAATCGCCTTTATTAAATCTATAACACGATGCATCTCACGTTTTGTTTTCGAATAGTTTAGTTGATAGGACCCATTTTAAAAATTTTATCCATTCCTGGTAATTGATATTTAAATAGTCTTTTTACAATATTTTTGATTTTACTTCATTTAACAAACCTTTTAGTTTAACAAAAGCAGCTACCTGCTGGGTGTAACCCCTCGTGCATATCAACAGACAGATGTCTGTATGATTTCCTTTGTTTCTGGTAATTGTCGTTCGCCGCTGTTTTCACGTGTCTGGTTTTCCCCAGTGTGCTCCGGTCAATTTAATAATATTGGACCTAACCAGTTTTTAAAAATAAATTTCGCTGTAAACTACCTTTGCAAACAATACAAAAATTTTTAATTTTATTGTATACTGTGATTGTATCTGTCTCTGTCTCTGTCTCTAGCATCCCCCACCAATGCATTATTTGCTCCGATCTATATTATAAATAGTTTTCGCCAAAAAGAACAATTTTTAGTTAAGTTTTTCACCTGATGATGGTGTAAAAGCCGAAAGTCGACTCGTGTTTTTCTGTTATTTTGCTGTGAAAAGTGACAAAGCAACGACACCATATCTTAATAGTTATATCTTAATTATTAGTTCTTTATCATTAATAAAATAATGCGATTTTCATAAAACACAAATAACAATTCTTTGTTTTAAATGTAAAGTCCATTAAATAGTTTATTATAAAAAAAAAATAAAAAAACAGAAAAAAAATGATGACACTCCTGGTACACATCCACTCACTAACATGGCTCCACTGCTACTAAACTGGTAACGGTCGGACTGCTGGTGAGTTAGGTATTCAAAATGACCTTGGTGCGGCCTGTTTATCGTCAGTTATGTGTGATGCTTGTGTCAGAGAGATGCTGAAAGACAGGTTTCAAGGAGAAAATAGAGATAACAAATAGCGCTACCGTCTCGCTTAGTAAAAATTACACTGTGGCTCCGTAAAAATTCTTCTATGTCTAGTATAATTTTACAAAAATTGAGTAAATTTTCCTGGTATCCACTTGAAATTTTACTAGCCCATCGAATTTTACGGAGCTGTATAGGAAAAATTCTTAAGCTGTACTTTCAAATGAATCGTAAAAAATAATGTTTGAAAGGCATTTTTTATATTTTTGCTTGATAATTTCCTACCGACTGCGACTGGTCACTTGAGCCTGGTTTACCGGAGGCAGCTCCACAATTTTTACTGTAATTTTTTTCTCAGTGTAGATGCAAAATTTAAAGGATGTGGCTATTTATACATACAGTATGTATAATTAATTGGCTATTTATACATACAGTATGTATACGCAATTGGCTATTTATACATACAGTATGTATACGAAATTGGCTATTTATACATATATAGTATGTATATGAAATTGGCTGTTTATACACGGAGAGAAAATTCCTATAAAAATTACTGTGCTCATACTACAATCGACGTGTAACAGGCGAACATATCCAATTTTTGTACAATAATATAATTTTTATAATTTTACCGTACAAAAATTGGATATGTTCGCCTGTTACACGTCGATTGTAGTATGAAAAATTGTAGTATAAAAACAGATTCTTATGGAACTTGGTGAGTAGCACAAAAAAGAAAGAATGAATTTTTGCGATATTTTCCTTAGTGATATTAAGAGTCAAATTTGTAAAACTTACTATATTGAGTAGACAATTACGGTAGGTATATTACGGCATATTGATAGAAGTAAGTGGAAAATGGACCAGACGGCATCATTGACATTTCATTTTCAGGCAAAGGGTAATTAAATAATTTTGAAGCGATTACACGCCGAGGCCTATTTGTAAATAATTACCCTTTGCCTAAGAATGAGGCTTCATTGGTGATGTCCCGTTCATTTTTCACTTATTTCTGTGAATAAAAATCAAAATATTTTAATTAAATTCATAAAAATTGATGCTATGTATATGTATATAATATACAATCCATTATCTCATTATAGTAAGTTTTAGAAATAAGACACGTATTATCTCGAAAACTGAACAGGGTATCGAAAAACTTTGTTCTTCCTTTTTTATTCCACTAATCAAATTCTATAAGAATCTGCCTCTAGTTTTTATCACCATAATAACGGAAACCTTTTTTTAGTTGTGTCTGTATTCAAAGGATTAAAAAAAAAATACACTTTCGATCAACGTTTCTAAAAATTAATTTAGAAAATAATTTCTTATTTTAAATCAAAAAGAGTATATAAGAAAAACATTTAGTTAAGTCGGTTAAGTCGGAGGGTATCCGATAGTACATTTGCCTATTTATATCTCTTATATATGTACAATTTTTGCTAATTTAAACCCTCAGATTATGCAACATCCGGTTCGCGTCGCAAAAGTCCGTTTAAGGGATAACTTCTTAAGCTAAAAAGATTATGCAAAATTCAATCGGTGGTACGCGAGAAATTCATTATTATTAGAATCGATAAATTTGTTATTATAAGTTATTTTACTGTCACCAGTGGAAAAGTCCATTTTAATACGCGCACCACGAAATTTTGACGATATTTTAGGTGCTTAATGTGCGCATTATACAACAGAAATTACGGTAATTCTGAATAAGTAGTCAACTGCGTATACATACAGCATGTTTAAACAAAATATTCCATATACATACTGTATGTATAAATAGCCAATTTCGTATACATACTGTATGTATAAATACCCACATCCAAATTTAAAATAAAATAAAAAATTTAAATACTATCTTTTGATTAAATTATGGCTTCGATGTTAAAAATTGATTAATATAAATAACTTGACAAGTTCCCTTCATGTTCTGAGAACGATTTTGACGAAATGTTAATTATCTTTTACAGTTCCAAAGATATGAGACCTGGCTTGTTTTTAAATTTACACCCTGTATGTATCCTTCGTTTCTGCTTTTCTCTGTATTTTCTATCCCAGTTTTGAAAATATAAACATCAAAGTACATATATTTTTAGTTAATTAGCATATTAAACTTAAAATATAAATAAATTATAAAAAGGGAATTGGATGAAAGAATTTTGAAATGATAAATTAAGTATATGTATGTATGCATAAATATATAAAGACATCACAACATACATTTTGTACGTGTATAATATGTAGTAAGCGAAGTTGGAGAAGTTTGTCGTTAAACAATGTAGTTAAAGTAGAAAGAAAAGTTATACCCAAGATATGCAGACGAGAAATATTCTACCAACGGCACCCGAAATTTGGAATAACGGTATTGGTCTATCGGAATGGATAACTTACTCAGGTTTCACTATAATACCTGCTGTAATAGTTCAGTCTCTGTTCGGAAATTCGCTAAAATTGATCAAAATTCAGAAGGGGAGCATCGCTTAAACCAGGGGCCGATAACCTTTTTCAAGATAGTGGTCCATAGGCCCCGCACAGGCCAAAAAAAGTGATAAAAACAATGAATATTTTCACAAAGAATATACATTAATATTTTAGCGTTTTTTTTACCATATATGTAGTTACACATAGTGATGAGCAAATGCAAGACCAAGACCAAGACTTGGCAGTCTTGGTCTTGGTCTTGTTCTTGCATTAAGAATCTTGGTCTTGGTCTTGCTTTTTTCTTGCTTTTGTCTTGGTCTTGCTCACTTGAGTCTTGGTATTGGTCTTGCAGCCATACTTATAGTCTTGGTCTTGGTCTTGGTCTTGCAAAATGCAGTCTTGGTCTTGGTCTTGGTCTTGCAAAAATGCAAGACCAAGACAAGACTGCAAGACCAAGACTAATTTTGCTCATCACTAGTTACACACAAGTGAAAAAAGTTACCTAAGAGTCGCATAGCGGCAAGTAATTACGCGAGTGTGCAATATGCCTTATCATCGAGTTACGTACTATACTTTATCTACTACTAATATGAAAATCACAGTAAATAATATAGAATTGGTACTAATATAATACATTTAATACATACCTGAAATTTATGGAAAACTTGAAATGTATTAAATACGAATGCCGACATTCAGTTAGGTAAAAAAATAAAGTAAAAAAAATGTTTTTTAAGAAAAAACTTTTATTTAAAAATGGGCTAAAAAAATAAAATAAATTTTGAGTGAAGTTTGAAGCAATATGCAACATAATTTATAAAAGCTTGAGGCTTATCATTAATTATTTCTGTTTTGGATATAAGTGTAGCTATTTTACTTTTCAGTACTTACCAAACTTAATTAAACGCCTCAAGCTTTTATAAATTATGTTGCATATTGCTTCAAACTTCACTCAAAAGTTATTTTATTTTTTTTTAACCCATTTTTAAATAAAAGCTTTTTCTTAAAAAAAAAAAAACATCTTTTTACTTTATTTTATTTTCTACTTTTTAGTCTGATTACAATTAATTAAAAAAAAAATTAGAAGTAATTTTTCCACCTATATTTTAATCGGTTAATTTATCCCAATCAGATATAACTATGGAAACAAAAAATTGCAATGTAAAATCAATGGACAATATTTGACAATTCGAAATATCAAAAAGTTGCATAGGACTAAAAATCAACAATTTTGGTTTGGGGCAATTTAGCGAAAAACTAATTATACAATATTGCATTGTCTTCAAGGTTAGACACGTATGCAAAATTTGAAACATCTACCTCAATTAGAACCTAACTAAATTTTGATTCCAAGATTTGATCTAAACCAACATACTAACATAGCAAGTTAAATAAAAGCTTTTAAAAATACTAGAGTTGTATGAATTTTTGTACTTTACATACGGCTGTGTGTAAAGAATATTTTTTTAAAAATTATGAAAGGCATTGTAGGTATACACATTCATAAAAAACAGAATTAAAGTAGGGCCATTACAATCGATCTTTCAGCAAAATATCGAAGGTTGATTGTTTTTTTTTCTTTTGAACAAAATACTCAAAAGTCTTATTTCTAATTTAGAACCGTACAGTAGTTTATAAGTTTTGTGTTAACATTAAAATATACGCTGTTTCTCTTTAATAATAATGTTATATTCATAATAATATAACGTTATATATGTACATATTTAAGTTTTCGTATAATATGTACATAGTTCAGTTTATAGTTTCTCACCCGCATTTAGTTTTAATGTATATCTACGTATCTCTCCAACTGTCTGCCATCTTTAAACTCTTCTATGTGTATATGCATTATAGATACAATAATTATCAATTAGTTTTTGAAAACATTATGTTATATACAGTTAATAATGCAACTACTGATTGTAGTATACAGAAAGATATTCTAAGAATATACGAATAAATATAGAAAGTTCAGTAATATTACTACGAAGAGGTAGGTGTAATTTGTATACAGGGTGTAGAGGAGCAGGGGGTAATTGGAGCCTAATAAGGAATAATGTCTCGAATCGTTCTAACAATTTAGTTATTTTTTAAATTGAAACACATAACTTGTCTATTTGACCAACAAATAAGCTAAAATTTAGTGAGCTAAACAATATTTTTCTGGTCGAAAAACTTTTTTTGTTACTAAAGACTACACGGAGAGAAAATTCCTATAAAAATTACTGTGCTCATACTACAATCGACGTGTAACAGGCGAACATATTCAATTTTGTACGGTAAAATTATAAAAATTATAGTTATATTATTGTAATTTTTATAATTTTACCGTACAAAATTGAATATGTTCGCCTGTTACACGTCAATTGTAGTATGAACACAGTAATTTTTATAGGAATTTTCTCTCCGTGTACCGTTCTCTTTCATTACCCGATAGGTCCGGAAATGGGAGCCTAAAATTTACTTTAAATTCGATAAAAATTGTAAGAACAAGTGCAAAAATACAGCAAATAAAGGTATTTGAAAAATGGAATTCAACTTTATAATCAAAATAAAAGAATTATTCTAAGGATTCTAAAGGTTTAGATTCTAAAGATCAGGGCAAAGAACACAAATATAATCAGCTACAGTATCGGAGCCAAAAAATTTTGCGTGTCTATCTTTGCAAAAAAGCCGTTAATTCAATTCTTTTTAGATGAGAACCACATAGGCTCTCATTTCCCGAAATCCACCATTTTGTGAAACATGGTTATAGATTTCAATATTCATTTGTTATTATAATTCTGATAATCATAACAAAAAGTAGGCAAACTTAGCTTTATAATTACGTGATAATTATTTAAAATAAAAAATTTAATTTAGTTGTTACGTTGACATCGTTACAATTAGTTTATTATAAGCACCGTGCACAAAAAACAAAACCTCTCTTAACAACTGAATGCGTGCAACTACCGGAAAATGCGTATGAGAGGAGCTTAGTCGACAAATACTGAAGACGTTTATGTTGCGTACTAGCGAATGCAAGCATTAGGTAGCGGTTACACTGGATACGAATTCATCCGAAAGTTCATTCGTACGAATTCGTACGAGTTTATCCGCGTTAATACGAATTAAACAAATGCATACATGCGTGGTTACTTACACTGCTTAAGCTCGTACGATTTTTTGATACGACCAAAATATTTTATTTTTTGATACGAATTCGTACGAAAAAAATGATGGATTTAGAAAAAATAATTATTTTTGTTGAACAAAGGCGGTCTTTAAGGGATTAAAAACCTAAATATTATCACAATAGAAAGTTAAATAAAAAATTGTGGAATGAAGTGGCAGAGGAAATGTTCAGATAATTTTTTAATTAAATATATTACGATATAATAAAACTAATCTAACCTAACAAAAACATTTTAAGTACGTGTAATGAAAAATTAATTAACTAAACATTGAAGATGAAATTCAGTAGATTTTAAAATATAACTGAAGGTGGCTTGTTTAAATACTCTAAAAATTTCTGTTCGTCTTGAAAAATTTCTTCAAAGTAATTCCAGAACTCAGTTTTTTTGCTCTACATGAATAATAAATAATCGTTTACCCAGAATTGTTTGTTTTCTATAATTAGAAATTTTGAAAATGATGTTTCTAACAAATAAGATTCGGTAGCTGAATCCATTGTTTGATATCATGCAATATGTATTAACGGTTTTCAGTTTAAATACGAATTCGTATTATGATTCCGTATCCAATATAACCACACAGTCGTACGAATGAATTTTGTACGAGCTCGTACGAATCATTTTTCGTACGAATTCGTATCCAATGTAACCGCAGCCTTAGAAGTGTGTACTTTTGCACCGCTCCTATTACCCGCTAGCTCTCATTACCCCTCGCTCCCCTAACACTAGAAGTGTATACCGAGTGTAAACACTAGGAGTGTATACAGGAGCGTTCATCAGGTCAACAGCGTAGCATGGTGTGACGCTGCATAGAGCGCATATCATTTTACCGATCTCTACGGACCTCAAAAAGTCGCGGAAGATCTTTGAGAGTGGCATCGCGCCGCATTGCTGATCCAGTGGACGCTCAGCTTTAAGTCACGATGTTTCATAAATGTTAAAAACATAGAGTTCGACAGTTTTGTGGACATTTTATCAAAATTTTTTTAATAACAGTTTCGATACCGTAAAACCGTCTAGACTCGGATAGGGGGTCTAGACCCGGACACTTTGCACCAATCTTCAAATTAAATAATTTCTACATTAACCTGCAACAATAAACATTTGTTCTTGACGTCATTAGAGAGAGAAAAACATCCTCGAAACAACTGTACCAATAAAAACTACGGATTTCAACATTTACTATCTCATTTGACAGGACTACTATCCTACAGTTTTTTAAAGAAATAAAATGTGTGTCTAACTTAGACATGTAATTTTCGTCATAATTGTTACATTGTTTTAGTTTTGACATGTATGTGTTCAGAATTTATCGCGCATCATTTAATGATGTTTGAAGTTATATTCAATGTAGATATAAAAAAAATATCCGTCTAGGCCCGGACACATCAGTTTATTACAACTATGGCCGCGATTCGTACCAGTTGTAACTCCCACTGCCCATACGTTAATACTCCCCCCAGAATTACGCGGTTTATGCCTCCTTCTGGTGTCATATCGTATGTTTACTTTATAGAGAGGCATACTGTGCATTGCCCTCTCTTCCTTCCCACAAAATATTTTGAGGTCTTTGACAGGTCCAAAGACATTAGACGATATAAAACACTGCCCTAAACCCGACGGGAGAGCTTAGTTTGTATGTTATTACATTATTTAAATAAGTGTCCGGGTCAAGACGGATTTGGGGTGTAGACCCGGACACTTACTAATTATTTTTTGTTTTTTTTTTTTTTTTTGTTTTTTTTTTTTTTTTATTTTTACTTATAATGAAACAAATGGGTCAGGGATATAACACATAATATACACTCTTTCTAATGGTAATACTTTTATTGGTGATATCTATGAAGGAAATATGTATAAACATAAAACTATACCAAAAAATGTAAAAAAGTGTCCGGGTCTAGACGCTTTTACGATACTAAATCTAACCAATCAATGTTAAAAGTGCGAGAGTTAGTTTTCTTTACACCCTGTATATATACATTAGGCAAAGCAATATTACTATCGTAATGCATTAACCTCTATTGCGATATTTTGTATGCATGTAATATGTTATATTAGCGTAATAAAAGTTTTATCTACCCTGATTATTGCAACATTAACCTTTCATCTACCGCTGAGACTGTGTGCTATGTAAATCTTACTCATATTACAAGAATAGAGAGTTTTTTTTTGAACGTTCTAGTTCTGGAGTTCCCAAAATGTGAGTCTTAAGTCAATCTGACTTGGGTTGTCAAAAATTTTAAATTTCAGTAAACCATATATTATAATTTAACTTCTGAATACTCTCAAAATTTGACCGAAATAAGACTAATCTATACAATCATATAATAAAATTGTAACGAGACAATTTCTGTACATGGAATATTTTTTGAAAATTGTAGTGGTACTGTAAATAGTTATCGATGTAGATACTAAGACAGCGATTATTAGAATTTTTGTCTGTCTGTCTGTCTGTCTGTTCACGCATCACGCAAAAACTATTGGACGGATTTTAATGAAATTTGGTATGATGATAACTTATTACCTGGGTCAACATCTAAAATAATTTTTTCTCTGGGAAAATTCCTCATTCCCACGGGAAAATGGAAAAACCATTTTGAGCATGTGCACACATTAGGTAAAAACTATTGGACTGATTTTAATAAAATTTGGTGTGGTGATAACTTATTACCTAGGGCAACATTTAAGCTACTTTTTACTTCGGGAAAATGCCTCATTCCCACGGGAAAATAGAAAAACCATTTTGTGCATGTGCACGTATTACGCAAAAACTATTCGACGGATTTTTATGAAATTTGGTATGGTGATAACCTATTACTTGGATCAACATTTAAGATACTTTTTACTCGGGGAAAATTCCTCATTCCCACGGGAAAATAGAAAAACCATTTTGAGCATGTGTATGCATTACACAAAAATTATTGTTCTGTGCAAGTTCTGTATAATTATTACACTTACATACTTCTCATTGAGTTGATAACAATGCGTCGCGCGAACGACGTCGCGGGTACAGCTAGTAGTAAATAAAGTATCTACATTTAGTGGGATTTCACAGTAGCGTTGGGGCTACTATTCCTCCGAAGATAATGAAATTCATAGCGTCCAGTTAGGAATCACATACTACACAATTTCGAAAAATTTCATCAAAAACAATTGAATAGTTCTGAAGTTATGCCACTTGGTGGAGTTTTCGGATACACAACAGGACATACAGACTAGTGATGTCGGACCGAGAAGCAGTTAATCGATTAATCGACTAAAATTGTTTTTCAGATAAAATTAGTCATTAGTCGAAAATATCGAGCACTAATCGACTAAATTTTTAGTCGAATTCATGGTAAGGTAACCTATATGTAAGTCTTTTAAAAACGAGGTTTCTTTTGAATTTATTTATGGACTTTTAATATTTTTCTTTTAAGAAAATGAAAGATATGAAATATCACATTATATTAATCACATAAAAGTGAAAAATTATATAGATGGATAATTTTTTAGTTTCCATTTTTTGAAGCCCAATAAATAATACAGGAATGTTGTTAAATTAGTCGTTTTTTAGTCATTTAAAAAAATTAATCATTTTAATCATTTAATCGAAGGTATAATAGTCGACTAAAATATGACTAAATGTAAACAAAATTAGTCGACTAAGCCGACTATTCGATTAATTATCCGACATCACTAATACAGACACGCAACACAAATGGTTCAAGAATCTCTAAAATGTAAAGTGCCTGTAAAAAATTTTTATTCTGCAGGGAAAAATTTTCATATTTCAAAATTGATCACATGTTTCAACTATTTTAGTATAATCTCGAAAGCAGAAAACGAGAAATCAACAAAAATTTCAAAAAGTAAAGGAAAAAAAAGAAATTTCGGAAAAAAATTTCACAGTTAATTAATTTTACTTGTCACCCACTTTAAGCACTCTGATTTACCCTTGGGTATACTCACTGACAAATGAAGGTCCTCAGGCCGGAACTATCGATTTTGATGAAATTTGAATATGTTGTTAGAACACTAAAAAAATAAGCGACACGTATTTTTTTTTGTCTGCGAAAAAACGATGTAAAGGGGTGAAATCGCCGTTTTCCAAATATTGGGATATTTTCATTTTTAAAATTTCTCGAAAACGGTAAGAGATGGAGCAAAAGTTTAAATTACATTAACAGGGGTGGTTGGGGGTAAAGGTAGGAAAGGAGGGTAAAAACAAACATACATTAAAATTTTGTTTACAGATTTCAAATCTACGTGAAAAAATCGAATTGACCTGTTTTAGGTTAATTTCCTAATATTAAGTCTAGGGGTAATTAACTAGGAAGTGACTGTGTTCACATAATCGTACTATTTGAGTAATTCAAGAACTTCTTCGTCATGGAAAATAGTTTAAGGCAAACAGAGTAACATAAGAATGAAATTCTCGAATTCAAAATTCAGTTTGAGCAACACTGCGGTGAGGGGTGAGTCACCCTCTTACTTTACGAAATAGTAGATCGTAGAAATAAAGCAACCTATCTCATAAAATTCTCCAAAAAAACTTTTGACTTTAGTGTAAAAGAAATTCAGATTAAAATTCTTTATCATTCGTTAAAGCATAAAGAAAAAATGTATAAAAAAGAATTCAAAGAAGTCCAAGAATTATTGCTAACAGATAAATTGTATAAAATATTAAATAACTTTCATAGAACGAAAAAAAAACTTTTTCGGAGGAAAAAGTTTTGAATAATTTTAAAATATGATTTCTTTTGAATGAAATTGAAAAATAAAATTACAGGAAAAAAATTACCATCATATTTTTTTTAAACATCGCTAGCATTCCCAATGAAATACATATAGATATAAGATGCATCTTTTTTCCTTTGCTTTGCTACACTTTTAAAAAAGTTTTTAATTAAAATAAAGAGAGTGACTCAAGTGAAAAACGATGAATTGTGGGGAGGAAAAGATTTTAATTTTTTTTTTTTTTTTGATGTCTCCCAACTAGAAGTGAATACAATTAATATAAGATAATATAATTAAAAAGAATAAAGTTATCGTAGGATAAATTTTTTCTTTTATTTTTACTTGAAAATAGATAAAAATTTACTTGAAAAAAAAACTGTCAAATGCGTGTTGGGCTCTTGGACTGGCATTGAATCAGGGTTTCTTAGTAGATAGAATTTTTCACAGTTTTTGGAATGAAATATATAGGATATTCGGTTATATTTTTTATGGTTTATTTTTACCTACATATTTTAATTTTTATTCAGCAAATCCCATAAAAAATTATTCTATTCATTCATGAAGAATTATATTTAACACTTTAACGATCATTCACCTCATAAGACATCAAATGAAACCTTACTAACTCACACACCACGTCGTAGGACGTTTACATATGAAGTGTATTAGCTGTCAAAATAGTGTACCTGACGCAGCTGGGCGGTTTTGTCATTAGAGGTTATGACCGTCAAGGTGCTAAGAATGGAGAGTATTGATGGTCCTATGGTGCAACGAGTAAAAGAGCTGAATATTTAATGAAATGCAGATGTTGCTGGTTCGATTCGTAAATGTTCCAATTTAAATACGTTCTAATGTGTTCTAATCTAAATACGTGCGCTCTCAAAACGTTTTCTTTGTCAAAGGATACAATTTCTAAATTTTTTTTTTTCTTTGAATCAAAAAATAATATTTTTAGTTTAAAGAAATATTTCTTTGACCACGGAAAAAAATTTTAGAAAATATTTTTTTGTATAAAAAAATATTTTTTCTGATTTAAAGAAATTTTTTATTTAATTTTTAATCTTTCAGCAAAGAAATATTTTTGAAAGTGTGTAAGTAAACATTATTTAGAAGAGATACAAAAAAAAAAAAAAAATGAAATAAATATGTCAAAACAGAAAAAATGACACAAAAAGAGAAAAATACCAATCTAGGTATTCAAAGGTTAACGTATCAAGTTTAACACGAATTATTTTTTTAGTAACTGCAACAAAATCATTTTTTTAATGTACGCTTAATGCTTCGATTAAATTAACAACATAATATAGGTATTTGAATATTGTTATTTAGTGTCTGTAACAAGCTACTCTCTCAAAACGATTTCTTTGTTCAAAGATTAAAAATTTCTTGAATAAAAGAAATATTTCTTTAAACCAAAAAAATATTTTTTTTTTCTTATAGAAATATTTTTCTTGAATTTTTTTCAGTAGTTAAAGAAATATTTCTTTGAATCAAAAAATATTTTTTGGTTTAAAGAAATATTTTTTTTTTGATTCAAGAAAAA